>VXBP01008935.1:0-567726 GCA_013400115.1 Rhinopomastus cyanomelas | reverse complement strand
CGCTCGGCCCAGGCCTCCCATCCCGGAGAGGGGTTGCCCCCCGGGGGCGGGCCGTGGCGGCATGCGGCTCCCCGGCCGGCTCGGCCCGCTTCGCACCTCGCCGCTGGCTGCCCGGNGAGTACGGGGGCACCCTAAACCACGGAGTGGCCATGGGGACGGGTTCAGGCGTGCGGGTGACCCCCCAAGATACGGAATGTGAATTGGGGTGTACAGAGTCTCCCGGTGCACAGTCGGGCTTCAGGTTGCTGACACCCTCAGTGCGCGGAGTGGCCCCCGCGTGCGGGGATTCCCCAGAATATCGAAGGCTCTTGGAGTGAATGATGCACGGACAGATCACAGGGTGTGCAGAGCGACTCGGGTGCAGAGAACCCCCAAAAGTACAGAGTGGTTCTTGGGTGAACGGAGCCTCTTGGTGCACTGATAGACCATGGGGTGTGCAGCACGACTCTAGGGTGCAGGAATCCCCCGAAGCACAGAGCGGTTCTGCAGTGCAGAGACACACCAATGCATGGACTGGTTCTGGGGTGCAGGGACCCCACTTTGGGGTGGAGGGACCTGTCAGTGCATGGAGTGGCTACGGTGTGCACAGAGCCTCCCGGTCGGTGCACAGACGGCTTTGTGGTGCACAGACCCTCTATTACACGGAGTGTCCCCGGGTTGCCGGGACCCTGCAATACACGGAGTGACCATGGGGTGCACAGATCTCTTGCCCCCACCAGTCCCAAAGCGTGGACAGGCTTGGAGTTCCAGGAGGAACCCTGGGGTGTGCAGGCATCTCCGCCGAGCCGATCCTCTTTCACTTTGTGCTCCTTTAGTCTGGAGAGAAGGGAGGGAATACTTTTCCCTTCCACCCAGCACTTGCACAGGCAGCAGCAATGTGCCGTATCTCTCTTGGGGTCAGTGCACCCCAGGTTTGGGGTAGCACATTGTAATGCCAGACTTTGACTATGCACCCTCCTGCAAGCTGGGCTGTGAGGCTAATGCTGTGTCTGCTCCTTTCTGGGGTGCTCTGCAGCTGCACCCTGTTTCTGAGCACTGAAACAAGGCACAATAGCCCCTAACCAGGGTGTCATGTCCTCTCTCTGCAGGGAGGGAGGTACAGCAAGGGACTTTAATCCTCCCCTTGAAGGTCAGATAGGAGCGGAGCTGCCTGAGGTTTGGCACGGCCTGATCACAAAGGGTTGGAAGATCGACGGTTAAAGTCACACAGTAATTTATCGCAACCTGTGGTGTGCAAGCCCTTTTGCAACAGCAGTGATGAAATGGGAGTAGAGTTGCTGCCAAGGAGGCACATGTTAGTAGTCAGAAGGAAAAAAAATTTCCTTCCTGCTCCGCACTCCTGCATTGGTTCTTGAAGTTCAGTCACTGAAGACTTCCCTGATGTCCCATAAATGTCTCCCTTGTTCTGCAGCTTTTCCTTCCTCTGAGCATTCTGTACCTGCCTGCAGACAGCACAGCCACATCCTGAGACCTATCCCCTGCCAGGCCAGTACACTCAAAGCAGTCTGTGGGTTGGGGGAGCCTGGAGGATGGACTAACAGTTGTATAAAAACCCCCCCTTCCTGCCCAAAGCAAGCCCCAAAGTTGCACATTGAGTGGTTGCAGGAGGAAGGACTTTGTGTCACAAAGTGTAGGGCTGACGTGTAACTGCTGCTGCGTGTTGTGGTGAGCTTCGTGTGTACCTTTGATTTGGGCTAAAATGTGACTCTTCGTTTTGGACTTTGCCGGTGACGCAGCTGACCTTTGCGCTGTTTGATGGTCAACCAGAGTTAGGATTATGTTTCTGGCTGTGTCCCAGCTGCCTAAAGTTCTGGGCCTGGCTAGTGAGCCTGATACAGTGAAATAAGCAGTGTCTGGGATAGTAGTGTAGTTGCTTGTTGTGCAAGTGGTCTTGAAGTGATGGTGGAAAAGAGGTTAGAGTCACCACGAAGGAGACAGATGGGCTCAGATATCAGAGGAAACCTCTCCCCTTCAGTTTGCCCTGTCAGGGTGCAGCTGCTGTAGTGACACATGGTTTGGTGTTCAGTCCTTAGTGCTGTTGCTGGTAACAGAGGGAGCTGTGTAATTGAAAGCAAAGCTGCCGACTCCCTTCTTTGCATGGCAGGGACATGCAGGAGACACCACTTCAGGGTTTGGTTCTGTTTAACTGCGCCATACATCCATTGTGCCAGGGGTGGGTACTGGTAGTAGATCAGGCTCCTTGCTTGGCGTCTTCCTTCATACCCATCTCTGTGCCAGCACCGTAGCTCTTCATGCAGCCTTTGGCATATGTAACTCTGGGGGTGGGAAGATTAGGAAAAGATAATATTTTGTCTTAAAGCCAGGTTGGTGTGTTTACCTACAGCACTGGCCCCTAGGCAGTTGTAGGATCAGAGCTCCCCAGTACTGGAACACACATCCAAGATGACCAACCTCAAAAGCTGCAGGCTGGTGCTGCTGTGGTGGCTCAGAGGAGCAGAGCTGTCTCGGGGCTTTAAGAGCTGATAAGCTGCTTGCGGAGAGCTGGCTTTGCATTTACACAACACCTCCAAACGCAGGCCCAGTTAGTGTCTCAACTGGAAATGAGAAGATGGGTGAGAGCTGTAGGTCCTGCAACCTCAGATGACTGAAGATTAATGAAAGGAACTTTGGACTTTGTACTGTATTTATCTTCTGCTCTTTACCCCTGTAAATCATTATCTTGTAAGTTTGTGTTGGACCAGCCACTCTGTGCTGACAGGCGCTCAACATGTATTGCCTCGCTAGCAGCCCTGGCGTTGGCCAGTGTCTCCAGACCCTCAGAAATGCTGTGGTTGTTGCTGATTTCCCCTGAGGAGTCCCTACATGGGTTCTCTGCTGTTCAGTGGCTCAGTGCTTGGTTTCATTTGGTGATGTTTTAGTAAACCACCCAAAATGTCCTTTGTGTTTGCATGGGGTGCTTCTCTGTGCTGTGAGCTGGATCTGCCCCTCTCACACATTGACCTTGTGCTCTGCTTCTCACCAGTGTTCTTTCTGCCTCTGTTTGTAAAGTGGTTGCGTTTTGGCTGGTTTTCCCCTTGGTCAGGCTGGGGCTTAAGCTGAGGAGAGAGATGTAGGAGCCACAGTAAGGCAGGGCTTGTGACAGCACTGGTTCAAACTGTTTTTCTGTTAAGCGTCTTGACGCAGCCTAAGGGAGAGTGCTTCATCCCTCCTCATTACTAAATGCCTTCAAGATTTTACAGGGATGGGCTGGGACCCTTCTGAGCTCTTTCCACTTCATTACAATAGAGTGGCTGATGATGAGGCTTTTCCCATCCCTTAGGGCATACAGCTGCTCCGGAATGCTGCCCCACTCTCTAGAAATGAGGGCAAAGAGAAGAAACTGCCTCTTCCCAGGTTGCAACAAATCTCTGAGACTGCTGATACTACCTGTGTCCTGGCAGCCTCTGCACAGCTTTGCCTGACCCTTGGCTGACCATGCTTGGCTCTGCATCTTGGGTGGGCGAAACCAAGAAACCTCAGGAGCTATTTAATTTCTGCTGGCAACGTTGCGGGCGTGCAGCTGCGAGCTGTTTCTTTCCCTGTCTCTTGCAGAGTCATGATGACATGAGTGACGGTTGGAATACAAGCCCAGTTTCTGGTTGTGTGCTGGGGTTTGGAAAACTTCAGGGGTTTTAAGCTTTTAACCTGCAGAAGTAAGGGAAGTTGTTAATCCTAGCGGAATGTGACCTGCAAGCTGGTATGCCAGTAAGATTTTAGCTTTTTCTACAGCTGCTCAGCTCTGGATTTGCTGCCCGTGGAAAAGGAGTTCTAGTCCTGTCTACTGTCCAGGAGATGACACATAACAGCTCTACACCTGCATCTTTGGGTGGCCTGAAGTTTTTCTCATCTGAACGATCTGTAGTGATAGCTGGCCTTCTTAAGTCAATTTAAGCTTTGGATCCCATCCAGGGAAGGAGAAGTACATTTAAAATTGGAAGTGAGCAAGAAGCTGTAGGTAGCTCTCAGTGTGTGGCAGATGAAGTTGATAGTAAACAGAATTACATTGCAGAACAACATATTGGGGGATCATATCTTTGCATCCATCTGCTGTTAGCCTTTTAGACATGTGTCTGTATTAGTGATGAGGTGATTGTGATCCTTGGACTAGACCATGAGCAGAGAGAGGCCATGGCTTTGGTTAAAACGTGGTTGGCTTTCTTCAGCACACACTGCCAGGCTCACCCTGTGTCTTCCCAGCATGTTGCTGAGCTCTCATGTGGGCAGTGTTATCTCTGTTTTGGAGAGCAGTTTTTATTGTACTCTAGGAACAAGTGCTGTGCTCCTTGCTTTGGCTGCTGGTACACCCATACTGGTTAATAACAACCCCTTGGCAGCCAACCCCATGCTTTTACTGTGCGGCTTCCTTGGGAGATGTTATCTTGAGGTTGTTTTACCATCTTCCTTTGTGGTATTGTCTGAAGCTCACAGCTTTCCGGCATGAAAGGATGCATGGAGTGCCAGCAACCAGCAATGAGTGAGTGTTGTACATCCTCAGAGTCAGACCAGGGTGATATTTACCAACCAGGTGTCTTTTAAGGTGAGGGCAAGTTGCTTAAAATCCATTAGCCACAGGTGACGGTCCAGCCCTCACTGGCTTAGTATGTTTCTTTCCTTGCCTGCAGCATGTGAAGACGTTGTGTGTTGGCCTGGATCACTGTGCAGGGCTCGTCTTGCATGTGTTTATAATGTTGAGTCTTACTGGGGAGATTGTACAGTCCATGTACCAACCCCCTAGTAACAGCTCTCCTCTGTCTTTCTTTGCTTTGCAGGACAATCAAGTTCTTGGGATCGGAAGTGGTTCTACGATTGTCCACGCAGTGCAACGATTAGGTAGGACATTCCCCTTGTCCAGTTGTCCCCAGGATGTTGACTTAAGGCTTGTGTGTTGGGTCTGTCACTGACTGCTTTGTCCTGCTTGAAGCTGAAGGTTAAAACTGGGTCTTGTGCTCCAAGTTATTGCACAGAGTCCTGAGGCGGTAATGATTTGCCACCTGTTCTTTCCATACAACCAAGCAAAGCGCTTTGCTGGCACCCACTACAACCTGGAGCTAACTCCCTCTGTTTTGTTCCAGCTCTGCCAAGTCCTGGCTTGTTTCATGGCTTTTGGCCATGCAGCTGCTCTGCTTCCGTTAACCCATTTGTATGCAGCTGACTCTCACTCACATTGCATTATTCACACTGAGGGTTCTGCTGAGATTTAATGAAAATGAGGAATGTCAGATTCTCCTGCATTTTTCTTCTATGTCCTACAGCTAAGTTTATCTGCTGCCCTGGGCACATGTTTGCTTGAGGTGTGATTCTGAACATTTCAGCAAAATATTCAAGGCAGGCAAATACATTTTTACAAAGTGAATGTGAGGGTAATTATTATCTTCCTGGCTCCTTACAGAGGGCACAGAGGTTTAAAGTTTCCTTTGCCGGGCACTCTCAGCCCTAGGGCAGATCTGCGCCTGGAGGTACTGTACCTCATCCTGCTTTGTTGTCCTTGGATGCAGAACAGATCAGCCATGTGTGGTGGGTCGGGAGCAGGTCATCAGCCTTGTCATTCGTGGGGGTCTTGCTTGGACTGAGAGCTCAGTGTGTCCCACTTGGCTGGCTCTGCATGGCTGGGAAGTCTCTTGTGACTTCCACTTCCTTTGGGCAGAGCTGTCCCTCTGCCCACCATGGATGAGCAGGGCTGGGGTCTGAGCACAGCACTTGATTTTGCAGGAAAAAAGCAGAGAAGGTGCTGTGCCCACCCCTTGGCAACTGCCTCACCCCACACTGTGTGTGGAACAACTTACTTGTCCAGGAGCTGGTTTGGGAGCTCCTGTCTGGGTATGGCTTGGTATTGCAGCCACTCCCGACTCTGACAGGTCCAGTGTCTAAATAAACCAGTGCAGTATTTAGAGTGGAGTGCCTGTTCCAGTCTGCAAATTCTGACTTTTCATGCCTAATGAACGTGTTGGCACAGGGACATGGTTGTAACTGCAGACTTGTGTCTTGCCTCTTCAGTCCCTCCAGCAGCAGTGTTACCTTGAAGCATGTGGCCCCGGTTCTATGAGAGCTGTTGCTGAATCTCGGGTCGTTGACTGACACCTAAGGATTGCAATTACCAAAATAACATTTTGTCCATAATGATACCTTAGTAATAGACTGTAGTCATTTGGGGTTAATCTGGGGGAGGAAATATTTCCTTCCCTTTAGTGGTATATGTATTTTATTAGCCCTCTTCCTGCCACATATTTAAATGTTCTACAATAAATGAATGTGATGTCCCAAGGCAATGAGCCAGAAAACCTTTCAGACAGCTGCTGAAGCTTTCTGTTTACAAGGAACGCAGCAAGACTTGTCTAATGGAGTGAGAGAGGGGAGTGGGGCTCATTTCTCAGGTGACGATTTGCTGATGAGGCTCCTCTGCTGCTGGAGACATAAAGGTTAATGGCTAGTGGTGCCCTGGGCTGAGCCAGGGCGGGTGTTTAAATATTTCTCATTGTGGAAACTGAGCCTTAGCCTGTGCAGGGTGGCACCTGTTTGTGTTTTGAGCATGACTGAGTTTTTTGCAAGCCAAGCAAATAATTGCAGTGATTCACAGGGCCTGCTATGCGCTGAGATTTCTTAAAGTGAAAGTTGGTGTTTTGTATTTCCTTCTGCAATGAACAAACCTAGGCTTCTTCTGTTCCTGTAGCTGAGCGAGTTAAAGAGGAGAACCTGACCATTGTCTGCATCCCTACATCCTTTCAGGTTAGTGCTTTTCTGCTTTGCTTTCTGCTAGTCCGAACACTCATACATGGGATCTCTCTGGACTGGTTCATTGTGGTTCAAGGGAACTGAAAGCACCCATGGAAGTGGTGGAGAAGCAGCCTGCAGATGGACCTCATGAAGCTGGTGGTAATGGTGTTGTTTTGCCCTGACCTGAGCTGCACTGATGTCGCTGGGCTAGAGCCACCTTTTGAACCACTGTGGTAACGCTGGTTATGCCAGTGTTGGTGTGTGGCTTGCTCTGGATCCCGCTCGTGGTAAATTGCTGTTTAGTGGTATGGTTCACCACTATTCACCACATTCTCTTAATGCAGAACTCACTGGAAACTCTTAGTCTACCTTGATTCTTTATCAAGCCCTGAAAGCTGTGAAAATCACAAGCAGTATCATAGAATCATTAGGGATTGGAATGGACCTCAAAAGATCACCCAGTCCAATCCCCCTGCCACAGCAGGATCATGTAGACCAAGTTGCACAGGAACATATCCAGAAGGGTTTTAAACATCTCCAGAGAAGGAGACTCCACAGCCCACCCTGGGCAGCCTGTTCCAGTGCTCTGTCACCCTCAGTGGGAATAAGTTCCTTCTGATATTTGTATGGAACCTCCTATGTTGCAGCTGGCACCCATTGCACCATTGTCTGGCGTCCTATCACCAGACAACACTGAGAAGAGCCTGGCTCCATCCTCCTGACACCCACCCTTTCCATATTTATAGACATTAACCAGTTTCCTCTTGGAAGGTTCCGAGCTGCTTCCATGCCTTCAGGCAACTGGCTTTGATCTCTCTGCCTTTATTCCATGAAGTGGGAATGCTGCAGGGGAACAGCTGTCACCTTGTCCCCTTCAGACAAGAGTTGGTGACACAGTGAGGACTACCCTTGGAGCTTTCAAAGCTGGGTGACAATGGTCTAGGAATTGTACATGTGTGATTATCATGGTCCTGTGGACCTTGGGGTTTTCCTTTTGCCACAGCTTTTTCACTGTGAGGACAATCAAGAAGCAAGACAAGTTGTGCCCAGTCTGTCCTTTGACTTTTTCAGGACCAGAGTGGATAAAACCCTGGGCAACCTGGTAGCTGACCCTGCTTTGACCTGGAGGTTAGATAGAGACCTCTAAATTATCCTAAAATGATAAGAAAACTTGCCCTTGTGCAACTTGAAGCTGTTTCCGTGATACATAGAAGAAGAGACCAACTCCCACCTCTGTACAACCTCCTTTCAGGTGGTTGTAGACAGACTACTTGAAAGTGTCCCTGCAGGCGGCTTTTCTCCAGCCTAAGCAACCCCAGTTCTCTTAGCTGCTTCTCTTAAGACTTGATCTCCAGACCTCTCTTAAGACTTGATTTCCAGACCCTTCAGCAGCTTGGTTGCCTTTCTTTGGACCTGTTCCAGCAACTCCATGTCCTCCGTGTAGTGAAGGGTTCAAAGCTGAAGACATTATATATAGACTGTGATGAGAGTCTGTCTCTGAGCTGTCATCTGAAATGATCCCCATCCTGAGAAACCAGGTCCTATTTGAACCTTGGAAAAGTGTTCTGAATTGAGTCACTAGGTCTTGCAGAAAGTAGTGATAAAGCTCTCGTGAACATGGGCTGCAGCCTGTCCTGCCCTGAAATGCTGGGGTATCTTGTTGTAACACTGAGTTTCTTAGCAGTAAAAAAAAACCCGATGCTGTTAAAGGGAAAAGATAAAACATACATATGCAGGAGCCAAAACCCCCCAGACACGGGGTTGCCCCAAACCATTTGCAGTTTCTTAGATCTCAACCAATTCTGAGTAAAACATCCCCAGGTCAGCAAAACAGAATCTTATTTTGCTATGTACAGGTATAAATGGCTGCCTGAGGTCACTGGCGAGGAAGAATTGGTTCAGTGGGCTTTTATTCTCCTCCCTTCCCTGTTGTCAGGTTGGGTTATTCCATGACCATCAGTAAAGCTAGAGCCGGGGTAAGTATTTGTCCCTTGGCTTTCGCCTTGTTTCTTCTTTTCACCCGGACATGTGCCAAAAGCACGGAGCAAGACTGTTTCTGGCAAGGGCTGCACAGTTGCCAATGCTTCTCCCCCAGTTGTGGGAGCTCTGCTTTTCATTCCTGCTGCTCTGCTCCCATTGCCTTGCAAGCAAGGAGCTTGAAGAGAGCCCCACTTTGTTTCCACACTGCTGACTCCCAGCCTGTTCGGGGTGTGCTCTGCATGTGCAGCACAAGTGGTTTTCAGTGTTCTCAATTCCCCAGTCCCTGAACTCTCTTGACATGGACACCACGTAACGAATGCAAACCCACTCATTTTTATTATTTTTTAATTTTATGAATCCTTAGGGAAATCCAAGTGCATAGATCAGGAGCCCACAGCTCAGCGGTGTTAAAGCTGCATGCTATGAAATGCCACCATTCAAACTCTGTCTCACTGCCAGGAGCACCACCTGCTAACTTGTCAGAACGTTTCTGGGATGCAAATACATGTGACTGGTGCACTTTGTGATTAGAATTCAGGGGAATCTGTTGATCCAGGGTGTCTGACCTTACCAGAGTGTTCAGGGGTTTCTTGGTTTAGCTGCAGCAGTTCAGCCTCTGTGAGAAGAGTGTGTGCAAGGAGAGTTTAGCTCGGGTGATGTTTTGTAACACAGAAAATTCCACCAATTGAAGGTTCTGTTAGCTTGAACTCCAGTTCAAACTGATGGACAGAGTGGAGGGGAACCGAGTGCTCTGTGTTCTATTGCCACTAGAGGGAAATACACAGCCACTTCAGTAAAAGTACATTGGAGCCACTCAACGGTTCCGGGAGGCTTCTCACAGCTTTTTCCATGAGTTTTGCTTTTGTTTTTTTTCCTTTCCATTGTATAAATAAGTTTCTTGATCCCATTTTTCAGTGGCAGGAAATTGGAGGGTCTGGATGGGAGAATGTGAGAGAGAATGATGTCCAAGCCGAAACAAAACAGGGCTCAAAAATCCTGTAGCTGCTCGAATGCTTAGATACAAGTTACTCCCACCAGGCTGATAGGGCCTTTTGCTATTTTGCAGAGAGAGACCTGAACCCATGCATCCTGTTTGGCAGTCTGGGCGTTTTAGTACAAATTAGCAGCAGAGTTTTCTTTTGATGACAATAATAAGGTCTGGAAGCATCATTCTTTCCTTACCACGTGTTCCTGCTCTGACTGCAGCCTCTCCACTAGCTCAGGGTGGAGCAGTGGACCTGTCCCGGGGAGAGTGACACAGCGAGTCTGTTTTCTTTGCTGCCACCGGTAAATGGTGTTTGCTGTTCTTCCGCGCAGGCCCGTCAGCTGATCTTGCAGAACGGCTTAACGCTAAGTGACTTGGACCGCCATCCAGAGGTAAGTACGACCTTGGAGGTGAGACCTCACCTGACTTCATCTAACCTGGTCCTTCATAAAGCATCAAGCCACAATGTCTTCCTCTGAGGTTGAAGACTTCAGGCAGCCACACTGCAGAGCATAAATGACAACAAGCCTTGATAACAAAACAAGCTGTTTTGACCCAGTAAAACAGCACCTGGTTTACAGGTGCTGTAGCCCAGTCCAAGAAGCACGACCATCAGCAGGAAGCACAAGTTTAATGTCAGTCTTCACATAATGTAAAGATAAGGTTGCATAACCTGTCACTATCGAAATAAAGAACATCTCTGACCAAAAGTACGCTAACAGAAAACCCAAAGGCAGTGAGAAAGTCTATAACAAAGGAAAAATCCACCCAAACCTATCCTAGAAAATGTCTATTAAACTTACAGTTCAGGTCATTACCTTAGTTTGGTCCATTCCATCTGCAACAGCCTGTCTGCAGAGAGGGAGAAGAGTCCCTTATTGAGAGATGGAACAGACCATATCTCTCCAGGGGTTCTCTGCAAGCAGACTCACTTCTATACTGTGGCACTGCATCAACAACTTCCCCCCTGAAGCCAGACACCTGTCGTTATCCAGTCCAGACTCTCAGTGTTGATTGCCTCTGGGAAAGCAAGCCAAGGGAGTATTTTTCTTCATGCTCCTCCACAGGAGTATAGACAGTGATGGTCTCTCTCAGGGAAAAAAGGAATCATGTATGTGTCAGCCTCAGTTCTTCAGGTGCTTGTCCCCTTAGGCAGTAGGTGGGCTCCGAGTTGTATTTCCTGTAGGTGTCTGGCATCTCTTCCAGGCTGAGGCTTGCTGGCCTGCAATGGGGATATTGTGGTGTTGAAGTGTTATGACCGAGATTTTTCTCCAAGAGCCAACACTAGAGGCTGAAATCGTGTGCCTCGTGGGTCAGCATTTGGTTTGCGGGTTTGGTTTAGCTGGAGTTGGTATCCTTGAGTGGCTGAGCAGATGCTCAAGGTGGTGTCAAGGTGGTTCCATCTCTGGTGACATTTCTCACTGTTGCTTGGGAGCTGACACCACTAGGCAGCAACTGGATGCTGTATGGGAGAAGTTTTCACACCACGTCATTCCTCTTCCTACAGCTTGATGTTGCCATTGATGGAGCAGATGAAGTGGACTCTAACCTCAACCTTATCAAAGGTGGCGGGTGAGCCTTGCTGTCTGTCTACCTGAGGTGTGGGTGGTAGCCTCTGAGCATCTGTTTCTGGCTGCAGATCTCTCTGGGGTGGGCTGGAGAGGCTGAGGGGATCCTATGCAGGGCCCTGTGTGCATCTGCAGTGGGAGATGGCTCCGGGACCAGAGTGTGTGCAGGGGACAAGGAAGATAAAGTGATGGGGAGAAAGATCCGTGGCAGCACCAAACCCAGCAAGAACATGATTGGAGGGAACAGGACTTCAGGTCCATCAGGCATACTGAGGAGCAGCCTGTTTATGGTTCTTACAGTTGTTTTTTTTCCTTACAGTGGCTGCTTGACGCAGGAGAAGATAGTTGCGGGATATGCAAAGTGCTTCATTGTTATTGCTGATTACAGGTGATAAAATTACTATTCATTAAACGTTTCAGTTCCATGAGAGGCTTCAGATGGTCCTGTGATAGGCCCTTACTGTCTTCACTGGGTCAGGGGAGCAGGAATAGATGGGAGTGACCCTGACTCTCAATGCCTCAGCAATTCAGTGTAGCTTTTTTCATAATTTGCAGCTCAGCAGGCCTGCTCAGGAGTCAGCAGAGCTGGTGGGGATGTGGCTGCTCTTTTCATGGAGCTCAGTGATTGTTGTATCAGAATAAATTTCCCCTTTTGTACAGCCACAGGCAGTTTGAGTTCTGCATGGCCAGAACATGTTGGAACAGGGCTTATGAGTGAACAGAGCATTGTGCATTAAACTGCTGCTTCCTACCCCTGTGCCATCCAGAGCCTTACGCTTGAGGGATTTGCAGGAGGTAATGTGGTTATGGTGATAGCAATGCAAGGCCTGATGCCAATGCCACCTCACACTGTGTCCTCAGGAAAAAATCAGAGAGCCTCGGGGAGCAGTGGAAGAAGGGAATTCCTATTGAAGTCATCCCCATGGCTTACGTCCCCGTCACTAGAGCCCTGACCAAAAACTTTGGAGGTGCTGCAGAGCTGCGGATGGCTGTTAGCAAAGCGGTATGTGTCCCTGATCAACCCTGCTCCCTCCGAGGAGCCACCTGAATGCAGGCAAATGGAGGAGCAGAGGTCTGGCCTTTCATCTAATTAAACCTGGGCTTTCACTCCCACGAGTGGCATCTTGTGTAATTTCTCCTAATTATACTTTGGTTAATGAACTGTGTATTTAGGTGTTCAGGTTGCTCACTGAAAGTCTCTGGCTTATCTCTCCTAAAACAAGCATCCCTGAGCTGAGACAGGAGGGATTGTCAGTCCTGGTCTGACTGACCTCCTTCTCTGTGGAGATGTTTCGGCAGTCTGTGCTGCCGAAGAGGGTCTTGAATTGGGTGGAAGCTCATGCTCCATCCCTAGGCTCCTTTGTACCTCACAAAGCCAGGTTAAATTAGAACGGGCTTCTCCATATCACACAAAGCCAGACTGAATTAAAATGGAAGAGGAATTCTTACTGCTGCCCCTGTCTTATCCTGATTTGGGCAGTGCCAGCCCATGCTACGTGACACTGCAGTGCCTGAGGGCTGAATACTTCTTTTGGCTTGTTGTGTCCTTGTGGGATGCTGGTCCCTCCTGGCACATAGGGTTGCACACCCTCTTCAGTGGTGCTGCTGAAACACCTCGTCCTCAGCTCCAGTTGTCTCTGCTTTGTTGAAAGGACCAACTGCTTCTTCTCTTGTGCTTGAGATAGTGTTGGACGCATCTGGGATGCTGAGGTCCAGAACTACTCCAACTCCAAAACCTCCCCATGGCATCCAGGAGTACTCTTTTTACTGGGGCAGAGGACTCGGCCTTCAATATCCTGCAGTCTTGTTTAGGACATCTGTCTGGCTTTACTGTGGTGAAAAGGACCCCTGTTACAGTGATGAAATTGCATCTGCATTATTATCTGTATGCAGAAGAATGAGCAACGAGCAATTGCCTTGGATGAGGGTTTTACTTACAGGTTTATTGTGGGCTGCCCAGATTAACTTGAATGATGACTCTCTAATCCATTGCTGTGGGGACAGCTGGTCCTGGTGAGCTGTGACAGTTGCTGGCTGAGCCCAGTAGACAGAGTGCTCATGGTGGTGACAAATGGGTTTGCTTCCCAGGGCCCTGTGGTGACAGACAACGGGAACTTCATCCTGGACTGGAAGTTTGACAAGGTTCATGAGTGGAGTGAAGTGAACACTGCTATAAAAATGATACCAGGTAATGCCCGCGATTATGAAAACACCAAAAAATGTCTAAGGCTTGGTCTGTGCTTGGTCTGTCTAAGGAATCCTGATGCAGGGATAATGTGTGGATGTTTTCTACACTCTTCTGAGCTTCTATAGTTGTTTCTGCTTGATGGATCTATCAGCTAAATTAGTACAGATGTGCCTGAGTGGCATTTCCATGCAGTGCTGGAAACCTGGGATGATGTTGGGTGATTTAATAATGCTGTCTCCCATAGACTCACCAGCCTAACCCTGTTTGTACCCATTTAGAGAGGCTTTTAAAGGAGACACTGGCAGACTCTGGAGGGAGGAATTTTGCTAGTAATTTGGAGAAGCTGCTTACAGCTTTGCATCCATCCCTGTTGTGTAGCAAACCCTACCTATTGCTATAGCTGCCACTGTGCAGGAGAAGCAGTGACTGATGGCACTGTGTGGAAATGAAACAGCTTCTCTGCACAGGATGCTGCTGGGAAAACTGAAGAAGAAAGTCTATAGGTCATGGAAGGAGGGGATGGGCACTAGGGATGTTTATAAGGCTCTGGTGAGACAATGTAGGAATGCAACTAGAAAAACCAAGGCCTCCTTGGAATTAAACCTTGCAAGAGAGATCAAGGACAACAAAAAGGGTGGCTTTAAATACATTGCAGGTAAAACTAAAACTAGAGCCAATGTAGGCTCCCTGCTGAATGAAGTGGGTGCCCTGGAGACAGAGGATACAGAAGCAGCAGAGATACTGAACACCTTATTTGCCTCTGTCTACTTTGGGGGGCTGTCCTGATATCAAGCCCCAGACTGCTGAGGCTCCAGAGGAAGTTGAGGCAAGGGAGGAGCTTGTTTTGGTTCATGAGGACTAGGTTAGGGATAAGTTGAATAAACTGAATGTACACAAATCCATGGAACCAGGTGGGATGCACCCACACATGCTAAGGGAGATGGTGGAAGTCATTGCTAGGCCACTATGCATCATCTTTTCTAAGTCATGGGGATCAGGAGAGATGCCTGGGGACTGCAGGATAGCAAATGTCACTCCAATCTTCAAAAAGGGTAAGAAGTGGGACCCAGGTTATAGACTGGTCAGCCTCTCCTTCATCCTAGGAAAGGTGATGAAACAGTTTGTCCTAAAGGCTGTCTCCACACACATCAAGGACAAGGGGTCTATTAGGGACAGTCAGCATGGCTTCACCAAGGGGAAGTCATGTTTGACCAACCTGATAGCCTTTTATGAGGGCAGAACCGGGTGGATAGGTGATGGCAGGGTGGTGAATGTTGTCTGTCTTGACTTGAGTAAGGCATTTGACACAGTCTCACATACCATCCTCGCAGCCAAACTGAGGCAGTGTGGTTTAGATGATCAGGTAGTGAGGTGCATTGTGAACTGGCTCCAGGATAGAAGCCAGAGAGTAGTGGTCAGTGGGACAGAGGCTAGGTGGAGACTTGTATCTAGTGGAGTCCCCC
Source organism: Rhinopomastus cyanomelas (assembly GCA_013400115.1). Taxonomy (NCBI): domain Eukaryota; kingdom Metazoa; phylum Chordata; class Aves; order Bucerotiformes; family Rhinopomastidae; genus Rhinopomastus; species Rhinopomastus cyanomelas. The sequence goes on along the minus strand of VXBP01008935.1, from coordinate 552,831 downwards.
AAAGGTTGGTGTTGGGACCAGTCCTATTCAATCTATTCATTAATGACTTGGATGAGGGATTAGGGTGCGCTGTCAGCAAGTTTGCTGATGGTTTAGGGGTTGTAGGGTGGAGAGTTGGACTTGTTGATCTTGAAGGTCTTTTTCACCCTTGATGGTTTTATAATTCTAACTCTTGTTCCCCAGGTGTGGTGGAGACAGGACTCTTCATCGACATGGCAGAGGTGGTGTACTTTGGCATGGAGGACGGCTCAGTCAGTGTGCGGGAGAAGCAGCCTCGCTGACCCCACAAGTTGCCTGCTCTGCTTCACCTTCGGCCAGTTTGATTCAGCTGTTGTAACGGTGCCAACCTGACGTTTTGCCTTAACAAGCAGCGGTTATCGCAGGAGACAGATGGGAGGCTGATCAGAATCCGCTGATGTGATACTGAATGTCTTTTTTTAAAAAATAGACAAAAAATATATTCTATTTCTATATAAATATATTTTTACTTTACAGGAATGTTGTCTTTTTTTAAAGAATCATTTAAACAAATTGCTTTAATGTTTTTATTTTCTGAGAAATACTTAACCAAAAATAATATTCCTTGGTTTGTTTTCTTGCTTTTCTTGGTTTTGGGGTTTTTTTTTCCAAACAGAACTTGAACCCTTCTGGTTGCTCGTAGTGCTTAGTGATTGAGGTCAGAAATCCAATCCTAATGCATCATTCCAAACCACTCTGGCTGGGAGGGTGATGCGCGTGACGGGAGCATGTCCAGTCGGGACCTGCTGATGCCTTATTGGGAACCTTTTCGGTTCGGTATTTTATGCCTTTTATTTTTCTACACCACTGTTTTTTAATAGTTCAGGATGTCCAGTTGTCCTCCGTGCACATGACAGTTTTCTGGGCCTATGGTGGTCTTTACATCCTTCTGTCTGGGACATTAATAGGGCCTTTTCTGGGCCTCCATGTGGAGAAGATGTTCATCCTTTGAGCCAAATTCTACTCACTGCTAATTCAGTACCTCTGTTTAAAGCCTATTCCTGTAGCTGGAGACGTTTGGGACTTTGTCCTTGTAAACCAAGAGCAGAACTGAGTCCTTGAAGTTTACAAAGAAACATATTTGAGCAGCTTAGGGCACGTGAAATACTGTTCAGTGGCAAATTCTTTGGTTTGGAATGAAGGTTATTATCACCACTCACAGCTGGTTGATTTGTGGAAGGATAGAGCAGAACGCACAGGAAAACGGAGTCTTCCTGCCTAAATTTTCTACATGTAGCAGGAGAGAGACACTCGTTCAGTACTTTGTTCTCGGTGTTCAGGTGCTTTGCATGGTTCTGATGTTAAAATGCAAGCCCTCTCTTTGTATTGTAGACACTGAAATAAAGAGCTGTTATACCAGATTTGGTGGTAATTTGGTTCTTCAGGTAACTATTTTGTGGACAGTGGGGCAGATCATTGTCAGACAGACTTCTGCTGTAGTCTCCCCTTCAACAGAGCACTTCATCCAGGCCACATTCACCCTTCTACATTTGAATTTGTTTTGCTTATGATAAAGACAATGTTTTACATTTACTAGATTATCTGATCAACTCTTGTTAGCTGCAGCACTTGCCTTCAGACTGTCTTAAATCTGCGTGTCTAAAACCTGTGTGTCTAAATACAGCTCCTCTTTTTACAAAAAGGAGCTATTTTTATGCCTTTTAAATGTTCTTCTTCCTGCACGTCTATTCTGTTAATTCTGAAGCACTTGTACTGAACAGACTGGCTGCCATCCAGCCAACGACTCGCTGGGAACAGTGGAATATCTCTTCCAGCAAATCTGATGCTGCAGAAGCCATTTCCAAAGCCCTAGTTCTTGCCATGGGCTGTTCTCCCATTTTTCATGAGCTGTCTTGGGCTCCTAATGTAATCCTGGATAAACAGAGAGCAATCGAGCAGAGCTTTGTGCCCAAGTGCCTTCTCACTCAGCATGCTCCAGGAAATGAGATTAATGGGAGCGAATGTTGCTGTTGACTCTTCTCTCTCTCTCTCTCTCTCTCTCAAATCAAACAGCTCCTTCTCAAAAAGCCAATAAAACCATTACCACACCATTACTTTTTGGCCCTCGACCAGAAGTGATCTCATTCAGCTTTGTGCTTAGCAGGGGCTTGTTAAATCCAGGCTAGAAGGTGGCAGGTCTGATTCTTGAGCTGCTCCAAGTGCTTGCAGTGCCAGTAGCACTCACTGGTAGGTGCTTTTGCAAAAGATGCCTGTGGTAGGGTGGGACTTTGAGTGGATCTTGGGCTCCGGGTTATGGGTACAGAGTCCACTGCACTACAGAGTGAGAATTAAAACTTCTGGATGGTATTAAAGTCTGCAAAGTGCTGGAGAATATTTGATGTGTGTCTGAACCAGTTCTGGAAGCATTGTGCAGATTTCTTTGGTGTGAACTCTCTCAGCTTAGATTTGCAGAGTCAGTAGATGGTTTTTTGAGTTAAGGGGTTCTTAAGAATGGGGTAGTCACTTCTTTCCTTTGGAGGCTGCTAGGCTCCCTGTCCTGTCATGTCCATCAACATCTTCATCTATCAAAATATGTGAGGCACATATAGATGTGGTTTGGTGGGTGCATCCAATGCAGCTTGCTTAGGATGAAGCTTAGCTGCCAAGCCATAGGTGTGTTTGATGAAAATTAGGTGTGCAGGCAGCAGAGGTACTTCTAGTCCCTGGTCTTTGCTTTTCTAGACAATCACCATCATAACAAGGTATGGCTTTTGGGGCTAGAATGGTTTCTATGTGACCATGCTGTGGTAAACCTTCAGATAAGGGTATCTCTGACTTCCTTGGGTAGCTCAGCTGTGGCTACACTAGTGGGCTACACTAGTGTCAGTAGCTTTTGGGCTTGAATTTGTTGGATTTGATTTTAACACTAGCTGATTTGCACTGTGGCATTTGCTTTGGACTGTTTTTTCAAGGTGCTCTTGAAAGGAGCCTTAAGAAACCTTTAAAAACAGGGCTGTCACCTCTATCCCCCTCATTTCCTTGCAGCTTGCAAAGAAGAGCAGTGATATATTTTTAGAAGATGCTATTGGAAAAAAAGCAACCCCAAAAGGAGAGCAAAGGAGGTGTCCTAAAGCCTAAGGCAGGATGGTTGTGGCTATTTAGGGTGAGTTCCCACAGCAGGACCTGTAACCCATGCTGGTGGTGGTGAGATGGTGCAGTTCAGCCCCTGAACAGAAACCCTGGCATTGCTTTTTGGAGCCTGCGCAGCGGGTAACGCACAATGGATTCACCATTAGTGCTGAATTATGGATCAACTTGGCCCTGGAGAAAACAAATGTTTCAAGAAAGCAACAGCAGCACTAAAATTAATGAGTAAGAGAGGTAATGAAACACCAGTCCCATTAAAAAAAAAAAAAAAAGAGTGCTTCGGATTCAATTTAATTAACCTTTGGTTAATAGGTTAAATAATTAAGCTGAATTACTTAAACTAAGTAGAACGAAATTAGGTGTTAAATTAGTTAAAGTGAATCACCTTGTCCCACATTATGAAGCCAGTCTGTCATGTTTTTATTACTGCAGCTGTAGGATGGGATTTATGATCTGTCACATTTATTGTTCTGAGCAATGTGACATAAAGAGAGATGGAAATAATTGATCAGGCATGTGCTCTGTGTATTAAACCAAACTGTTATGGCCAAAGCAATAATGAGGAAGTAAGTGTATTATAACCAGTGATAAAAATAAGCTGCAATGGGTGTTAGGAAGCTGGAACAGGAATTTCATCTTTTAAACCTAAAGCCAGATCCGTTTTCTAACCAGGTGGATTTAACTGAAGCCTGTGTAGCGACACTGACTTTGGTCCAGCTGTACCAGGGAAGAAGGAGGAAAAGGAAAGAAGGCCTCATTTTCAAAACAATGCTTCAAATTTATCGAGCCTTGTGAAGCCTCCAAAATGTCTTTGCAGTTTTAATTTTCTTAGTACATCAAAAGGTGATGTTCTAAGTAAATTAAAGGTGATGCCTTTCAGCTTGAAGATGAACTTAAAGACATATGAACTGCCACTTCTGTTATCTACAACTTCTTTATTAATTTCCCCTTCCAGTAACGTTAATGTACTGTATCATTCCTTATCTTTGGGATCAGAGGAGTTACAAAACCCCTGCAATAATTACAAAACTTCACAGATCTGCTTCCTAAATATCTTGACTCTCATGTGAGATTTAACTCCTGACAGAGACCAATAAATTGCAATGAGAATCCCTGTTTCTGTAAGAATCATTTTTGTAACATCATCTCTATAGGAAAAGTGGTACCAGATACTGATTGCTTTCAGTTCAGTAGACTTCCAAGTTTGTGTTTTTACAACAAGGGATGCAAACAACTTTTAAAGTTCCCTATTTGCACTTACAGCTTTATGAAAATAATGCCAGATCGTTGAGGTAAATGGAGCGAGCTAAACAGCAAAGGATCCGTGACCTGGGTTTGACTGTGGGAAATGACTTAAACTACATTGTTAGTGAAAAAGGAAAAGACATTGTACAAGAATGTCTTCGTGTAAGGTAAGTTTTCTAAGATAAATCATCAGACATCAGCTGGCACTGATTTATGTTATTTCTGGAGGTCAGTGGCAGGAAGGTTAAAACCAGTGGAAGGAAAAGTGTGAGCTGGAACACAGGAGGTTCCACATCAATATGAGAAGAAACTTCTTCACAGTGAGGGTGACAGAGCACTGGAACAGGCTGCTCAGGGGGGTTGTGCAGTCATCTTCTCTGGAGATGTTTAAAACCCGCCTAGACGTGTTCCTGTGTGACTTGATCTAGGCAATTCTGCTGTGGCAGGGGGATTGGACTAGATGATCTTTCAAGGTCCCTTCCAATCCCTAACATTCTGTGTTTCTGTGAAAAGAAGTGACTGTTAAAGCCAACCGTCTCATAATCTGTGAGCCTCTGTATCCCTGAGGATATTCTTAATATCCCCGAGGATATTCTTAATCACACTAAATGTAAAGTTCACCTCATGCTGGATTGTTAAAAGTACGCACTTGATTTTCATCACACAACCAGAACAAATAAAAATCTTGGGAGCTAAAGTGCCTGTTAACTAGAACTGTCCTTTATTACAGCACTGGTGAGGCTGTAGCTAATTTGAGTGTTTTCTGCAGAAAAGTTTGAAGTTTGGCTTTAAAAAGTTGAAAAGTGGCTGCCCCCCACAATTCCTCCTCTCTCTTCACCTGCCCTGGTGATTTCTGCTTTCTACTTTGTCTGTCTCCATCTAGGACTTTTGGAGCTGCATCAGCTTGCTGCTGAGATAAAATGTTCATGGAGTGTTCATCTGGATCATTTCTCAACACGAAAAACATTTATGGTGAGTGGGAGGACTTGCCTGGGAGACACTGTTGAGATTTCTGAATTTAATGAGGAGCCACCATGATTTAGAGAGAGAAGCAGGAATGGTTTACAATGGATGTTTCAAACAGTTTCTATTTCAGTAACTGTAAGAGCATGTGATGGAAACCCATATGTCTGTATCTTGTATTGGTTTCTACTGATATCTGGTCAGGGGAGTGAACAGGAGTGAATTAAAATGTCTTGAGGCCTTTCTTCTAAGTTGTTTATTGCCTGCAGATTGTAAGGGGTTTTGTCAAACCCTTCCTTTGTGCCTGACGCTTTAGATGACAGAATCACAGAACATTAGATCATCTAGTCCAATCCACTCGCCACAGCAGGATCACCTAGATCAAGTCACACAGGAACACGTCCAGGCGGGTTTTAAACATCTCCAGAGAAGGAGACTCCACAAACCCCATGGCAGCCTGTTCCAGTGCTCTCTCACCCTCACTGTGAAGATGTTTCTTCTCATAGTGATGTGGAACCTCCTATATTCCAGCTTACAACCATTGTCCCGTGTCCTATCACTAGATAACATTGAATCTGTCACTAAATGACATTGAGAAGAGCCTAGCTTCATCCTCCTGACACCCACCCTTCACATATTTATAGACGTTAATGAGGTCAGCCCTCAGTCTCCTTTTCTCAAGCTAAAGAGACCCATCTCCCTCAGCCTTTCCTTATAAGGGAGGATGGGAGCACTTGGTTGAAATTTGGTCAGGGTCTCTGACCCACAACATTAGTGGCAAGCCAGCTGAGATATGTGGGGCTCCAGAGATGAGGATCCCCACAACTCTGTGCCACGGCTATGGCCACTACAGCACTGAACGCTAAATTCCCTTGTGGTTGCCTTCCAGTGCAGGATTAATTAAAAAAAGGCTAACATCAAGTTTCCTTTCTACTCACAAATGTCTTGCAGGTTTGTGTAATCTCCTGCTATTACTGAAATGCCTTATAGATCACAGTCCTTAATTAAACATTAATTCCCCTAAAACATCTTTAAAGCCTTAATTCCAGAAACACAATTGTAAGTTATTTGCCTGCCACAGTGCTCTGTCTTCCTGTAATCACTATTTAATAACCTGTACATTTTAATCCCAACATAATGTATTTGGCAGTGACAAATTAAATTGAAAAAACCCTGCTGTAATTCTAGATGGATGCTTTTGTAACTCAGTATCTTGCTGAAAGGAAGACAGTCTTGCGTGCCTCCAATCCTTGCATGAGAGGTGGTGTGTGAAGGGGAGGTTATAATTTTCATCTTGACCTTTACGTATAGGTTAGAATCATATAATCATAAAATAGATTTTGTTGGAAAAGACCTTTAAGATCACAGAGTCCAACCATTAACCCAGCTGTACCAAGGCCACTGCCAAACCTTGTCCTTAGTGAGAGCCAGACCAGGTCAGCGAAAAGTCAAATCCAACATCTCATAACTAACATTCCCAAATCTTGTGTACATGAAGAGCAAGCAGATAGTCACTGTTTCTCTCTACTGGGATGGTCACGTGGCTTCAGAATACGATCTACTAGATTAACATCTGGGGAAAACTCAGCCACATTGCTGCAGACCACCACTGACTGGTTTTCACAGGGTGCTTGAAGGTTTCTGTGCAGAAGGCTCCTGTGGTCATGGGTTGTAGTTTCTGCCGTAGTTGCTTGAGACCTCATGTGACCCATGTTGCCTTTGGCCAGGGTGTTGAGGTCTGCACTGCAGGTTGTGCTGAGGCTCTAAGTTTTTCCTGTGGATTTCCTGATATGACTAGCCCTGCTTATTTTCAAGCGTGTAATCACCCAAGCCCTTTCCTGGGTTCTCCTGGGGTTGCTTTGGGGCAAGAAATATTACTGCACAGAGGTCTCTATGTGCCATGCATCTACCGTGGTTTGGAAAGGATACTAGGGCTGCAAGGATTAACCCCTGAACTACCACCCCTTCTGTGCTGCTCTGCAATGACCTGGACAAATGTCCCCTACATCACTGGATGCAGGGACTCATCCTAGGAGCTGGAGGCAGGATCTTAAACAGAATCATTGTCCTAAACCAGGGTTTTGGCAGTGTTGCTTGTACACATCTGTATGTCATGGATAGGTGGCCCAGAGAAGTGGTAGAATTACCATCCCTGGAATCATTCCAGGTCAGTTTAGATGAGGCTCTGATCAATCTTCTTTAGTTGAAGATGTCCCTGTGCACTGCAGTGGGGTTGGACTAGATGATCTTTGAAGATCTGTCCCTGCATAAACCATTCTGTGAGTTTATGATTCTATGATTGATTCTGTGATTCTGTGGTAGGTCCAGCTCAGTGAGCCAAGTCTGGTCATTTGGCCAGAGATGGAGCCCATTCCTATCAGAGAGCAACAGAAGGATTAAAGGAAGATTCTTTAGAGTTACTAATATCTTGTGTCCAGTGGCCTTTCAATTTGTGTTTTATATAAAGGATTATACTGGAAAACGAATAAAGAGTGAGAGTGGTGAGAGCCTGGAATGGGTTGGCCAGGAAGGTGGTGGAAGCCCCATCCTTGGAAGTTTTTAAGGCCAGGCTGGATGAGGCTCTGGCCAGCCTGATCCAGGGTGGAGTGTCCCTGCCCATGGTAGGGGAGTTGGAACTGATGATCCTGTGGTCCCTTCTAACCCTGACTGACTCTATGACTTGGTCTAGGTGATCCTGCTGTGACAGGGGGATTAGACTAGATGATCTTTCGAGGTCCCTTCCAATCCCTAATGATTCTGTGAATAATAATTTGGAATAGAGAGGATTGTATCTGTAGTAATTTATAGCTGATTTGGAAATCCTATTAATGAGGAAGGAGTAGCAACACTAGGTACGTGCAGAGAATCCACCAGAGTTTTACTGTCCTGGGATATCTGAGGCTTGAGGTGGCAGCTGGGTGTTTGTGCTGGCTGGGAAAGCAGAGTAGTGCAAAAGATGCTTCTCAAATTGTGGTTTTGGAATGATTTGTTATAACATTGATTCATCTCTTTACTCACACAGTTACTCTGAGGTGGATGCTGCTGCCTTCCTTAAGGAAAATTCAGTGGGGAAATTCCTGCCCTAAGGCTTGTATTTACTGCTTGAGTAAGCTCAAGTTAAATATTTTAGGGCTGTCCTTATTTCCAGGATCAATATTGCTGTTCAGCCACATGGCTGGCCAAGCATGGGTAAATATTGTCTGCTATAGTACATTTATCCATCTATTGATCCATCTCAGCACCCATTTTGCTGATCAAACAGACAGCTATAGCAGGACCAGGAGCAACTTAATTCCTGGGTTTACTGCCTCCAGTAATAGGATTTGTCTCACATAACTTCCCACTCAAAAAAACTACGTGAGCAGGCATGTAGCCTTGTGGAAGCAGCCAAATAGATTCACTCACCTATTTCAGGCAGGACCCATCAACTCCTGGCAGTACTCGCCCCAGATAGATGCAGCCCACACCCTCTCCTGCCTCCCAGTCTCTCACTATCAGAAAAGTGTGATTACACTTCAGCAAAGTATTGCATTCCTTAAAGCAGAAAACGCCACTGTAGTAGAGATGGGTCAACGTGAAAAGGGTGGATATAATTTTTTCTGGAATTCTCAACATTCAGTGGACACTTTTTTCAGACCCACTCCAGAAAATACACAGAGCACTTCATGTCAGTCCAGGATGTTGCTTACTTGCTAGGAAAGCATGTTCTGCTAGAAGGCTTGTACTGACCCAAGGGTGATGAGCCACAGTTCCTCACCTCCCCGCAAAGCAGGAAAAAATCCAGGTGATGATAATGAGCAAAAAATCAGTATTAGCTGCAGATGGATCTAAAGATGGGAAAGGAAGTTGTTTTCAGGTTTTGAGTTTTAAAAATCTCTGTAATTGAACCCCCCTCCCTGCAATGTGATACATTTACTGGGCTTGTTCTACACCAAGCTGTGCTCAGTGGGAGGATGTGGAGATTCATGAGCTGAACAGTCCAATAAAACCTGGTGGGAGCTGGGGATGCTTTCTAGGAACCAACCAGGGCACGGCAGAAACACAACAGCTGATTTTGGCAGACTAAGGGAACACACTCAAATTCAGAGAATCATACAATTATTAGGGATTGGAAGGGACCTCGAAAGGTCATCTAGTCCAATCCCCCTGCCACAGCAGGATCACCTAGACAAAGATCTGCACAGGAACATACCCAGGTGGGCTTTAAACGTCTCCAGAGACGGAGACTCCACAACTCCCCTGGGCAGCCTGTTCCAGTGCTCTGTCACCCTTCTCATATTTATCTGCTACTGACCCTTTTTGAAGATTGGAGTGACATTTGCTATCCTCCAGTCCCCAGGCACCTCTCCTGATCTGCATGACTTAGCAAAGATGATGGGGAGTGGCCTAGCAATGACTTCTGCCGTCTGCCTTAGCACTTGCGGGTGCATCCCATCAGGGCCTATGGATTTGTGTACATCCAGTTTGCTCAACCTATCCCTAACCCAGTCCTCATCAACCAAGGGAAGTTCCTCTCTTGCCTCAACTTCCTCTGGGGCCTCAGCAGTCTGGGGCTTGAGATCAAGACAGCCCCTAGAAGTGCAGATAGAGGCAAAGAAGGTGTTCAGTGTCTCTGCTTTCTCTGCCTCCTCTGTCTCCAGGGCACCCACCTCATTCAGCAGGGGCCCTAAGTTGCCTGCTGTGTTTTTACCTGCTATGTATTTGAAGAGGCCCTTTTTGTTGCTCTTGACCTCTCTTGCAAGGTTTGATTCTAAGGAGGCCTTGGCTTTTCTAGTTGCATCTCAGCCAGAGCCTTAAAGGTTCCCATTCTTTACCTCCTTTTCCAATGGATGGTGGAATGGGGCTGTTTGTCACAACCTACACCCCTTGCTTGGTACTGTGTCAGTCCTGCTATTGCCTACACCACCCACACAGGTCTGATTTAATGCCTTCCGTTGCCAATAGCAGCCAAGTTGCTGAAGAGCTCTCCTGGTGTGAAGAGCTCTCCTGACCAAACCTCACTCAGACATAGGTTTGTTTCCTTGTGATACAGTTCCAAGAAGAAAAAGGAGATGAGTGCTCTCAGTTTTCACCTGGCAGTGCTGATTGTCACCCCTGCTGATAAACAGATGGTTTGAAACCGTTCTGGTTTGGTGCAAACGGGCAAGGACTCTCCAGACCAAATATCTGCAACGCTTGCAGAAGTCAGTCCACACGGTGGAAGCAGAATACACAGTGAACAGTTAGTGACTTGAAGATGATCATCTAGAGCATCTATGATACAGCTCCATCCCTCCAGGTCCTAAGGAGGGGCATGTGGCACAGCTTGAGCAGTTTGCAGAAGGGAGGAAACCTCCCTAGGTCTGACATGGTGCTTCTCCAGGCTGACAAGGGGGAGGAGATGGGCTGTATCTATAGTTAAGATTACTAACGTTTTCGTCTAGGAATTGCTGGACTGATTTAGGAGAAGTTGGGCCACATATTGACGATAAGAAGGAGGAAAAAATGTTTATCTTTTTTTTTGTTTGTTTGTTTGTCTGGTTTTTGGTTGGTTTTTTTCTATTTTTATTCTAGTCTGATCTATTCTCCTGTAACTTGTCCTGTCCTATTCTGCTCTACTGTACTCTACTCTACTACTGTGCTCTGCTCTGCTCTATACTACCCTAATTATTTTCTTCTCCCTTTAGACTTGAATGGCAGTTGGCACCAGGCGTTGCTGAGCTGTAGTTTGCTGTTATCTCAAATGAAGTTGTCACTGAGCCTAATGAAAACTCTCACTTCACAAAGAGTGTAAGCACGAGTAGGTGCATTGCTCTCAGCTGGTTTTGTCTTCATCTGAAGTCAAACAGAGTGAAAAAGCATCACTTTAACAAGTGGAACTGGAATTTACCTAAAGCCACTGCAATAAATAACCTCATGACAGGTAAATTGTGCAAAATAGGTGAATGTAGACAGAGTGGAAAACATCTGGCCAAGCTCTGAGATAGGGTGATGCAGTTCAGACACCTTCATGCCTCTCTGGGTTCATGTTACAGTTGATCCATGGAGAGCGGTTGGCTACCTCCTAATCTGTGGTCCACTTCCTTCTCTGCTGTCTGCTCCAACCAGGAGGAAGCAGAGCCAGCATGGCAGAAGGTCAGTGTGGATGAGAAGGGGACACCATGCTGACCTTGAAAGGCAGCGTGCAGGAGCACAGGAAATGGACTGGGGGAGCTAGGGAAGGTGAATGTAAGTCCATTGTTCCGGCTTGTGGAGATAGACTTGTATATCCAGTGAGCAGATGGCTTGGTCTGTGCAGCTAGGACCCTCACAATCATCATTATGTTTGGTCATAAGAACTGAGCAACTGGCCATTTTAAAGCTTCCATTCTGGTTGTCCCTGTATTTATCAGCACAGAAGATAGGATTTTCTTCTTGCTGCACAAGCCCATCCAGTCAAAATAATCTTTTGTTGCCCGCAGCGTTTCAGTGAGGACTTCTTCAGGAGCTGGAATCATCTAATTCTAAACCTGTGAATAATCTCAGCAATTTTCAACACTGCAAATATTTCTGTTTGACAGTAGAAGTCCTTGGGGTTTTCAGTGGAGTGTGAGAGCAAGGAGCTAATAATCCTCTGTGGTACCCACAGAAGTGGTGTAACCAAGCAGAAACCCCATTGAGATGAAGAATACCCCTTGCTCAGAAGAAGCACTCTGTGCCTGCCAGCTTCTGATGTCCCTTGGTGGGACATATCCCAGAGGGGTGGAAGAACTGTGGGTGGGAGAGTCTCCAGTGGGTTTTCTTGGTTACCCACTGGAGGTCTGACTCAAAACTCATTCAAGGTTAAAGTGACATTTGTTTGGTGGGATTTTAAATCTTTCTCCTGTTAAATGCAGTCAGCATAGGCACTCAGGATATGAAGAAATTTATCTGGAGAACTTAAGTGATGGGACACAATGCTCGTGGGCTTTTCCATTTTCTCTCTATTTTAGAGATTAAGTTAAACAAGGTTTTTCCTTGGTTTAATCCTTGCCTTGGATGGAGAACAGAAGCAATCAGTTGAGTCTCTACTTGGCTGAGTTTCTGCTCTGCACTGGTGAGACCACATCTGGAATACTGTGTCCAGTTGTGGGCCCCTCAGTTCAAGAAGGACACAGAACTGCTGGAGAGAGTCCAGCGTAGAGTCATGAAGATGATGAAGGGAGTGGAACACCTGTATTCTGAGGAAAGGCTGAGGGAGCTGGGTCTCTTGAGCCTAAAGAAAAGGAGACTGAGGGCTGACACCCTCAGTCATTAGAAACATTATAAACATTAATGTCTATAAAGCTGTGAAGGGTGGGTGTCAGGAGGATGGAGCCAGGCTCTGCTCATGCCATCTAATGATAGGAGAAGGGGCAATGGTTGTAAGCTGGAACGTAGGAGGTTCCACATCAATATGAGAAGGAACTTCTTCCCAGTAAGGGTGACAGAGCCCTGGAAGAGGTTGCCCAGGGAGGTTATGGAGTCTCCTTCTTTGAAGCAGTGTAAAACCTGCCTGGATATGTTCCTGTGTGACTTGATCTAGGTGATCCTGCTGTGGTAGGGGGATTGGACTAGATCTTTCGAGCTCCCTTCCAATCCCTGATGTTCTATGATTCTGTGAGTCAAGCCTCAAAAAAAACCATTCAGCAGATGGTTTGACAATCCCTTTAGTCTGCTTTTTATTTGTTTTTACTTTTAAAAGTTATTTTATTTTTAAAAAGCTTTTTATTTTGTTGTGGTTGGGTTTTTTTTTCAATTAGTTGTTTTTATTTACATTAGGGAATGCTTTAACAGCAATTTCACAGGACTTCAGCTTTGGTTTTGTTTGTAATAAATGTTGTCACTGGAGGGAAAAAGGAATCCACAGGAGCAATTACTGGTCATGACAGAGTGAAAAAATCAATTAATTATCTCCCGCTTTGTTATCATTTTCGGACCATAATGGTGACACAGGCTTGTGCTCTGACTGCAGTGAAGCAACTTTTTCTGAAGGCCTGTGGGAGATTATTAGTTTGAACCTCCCGCTGATAAAGGCTTATTTTTCTTCTGTGGTAACCTCAGTGCTAGATCCTGAGGACAAACACCATCCTATGGACAGCACCAGAGAAGACAAGACATGAGACTGCCTCTCCCAGACCTTCACATGAATTAAAGCTACTGTGGTCCCACCTCCACGTTGCCATCATTTGCCTCTGCCACAAGCTGCTAAATTAGGGCAGAGATACAGCCAACTCCTGCAGCAGTTTGGCATGATCCTTAGCTCCCTCTGCCTGAAAATGCCCTGAGTTTGGCCTAATTATGATCAGTTGATGCTTCAGCTTTTTAACTATTTCAGTAGGAGGAGGGAGGCTTTTTTGAGTTCCAGGACCAGCAAGAACCAGTAATCACATCTACAAAGCAAACGCCATGCACTAACTTTAGACAAAGTAGAGAAAATGTATCTGGAGACATTCAAAGCCCACCTGGAGGTGATCCTGTGCAACCTGCTTTAGCAGGAGGGTTGGCATAGATGATCTCCAGAGGTCTCTTTCAACCTCTGCTGTTCAGTGATTCCACAAAAAGTTACTCCCAGACCCAAAATTATCAAAGTACAGAAGAAAACAATATTCTTGTGTCCACTCTGCTCTCCTGCCTCCAGCAAAGTTTCTCTGTGTCCTTCAAACCTTTTTTCCTGCTGTAGCATCAAAGGGTCGGGGGGGTCCTGTGGGTTTGATAGTTTCTTTCGGCTGCAGAGTCTGAACCAGAGGATTTCAGAGGCACATGAATCCTTCGGTCAGGAAAGCTCTGTCCTAAAGCATCTTCTAATTCTTGAGGACTAAGTCTTGTTTTTTTCTTAGTTGTGCGGTCCTTGTTGCTCTTCAGCTAAATCTGCAAAGGTCTTTCTCCAGCCAGCGCTGTTCCTTACACAAGCGGTGAGAAAAGACCAACAGTGAAGCAGTTGTGACATCTAGTGGTCCTCGAGGCTACCGCAGTACAGAGAAAACCATCGCTGTGTCCGTGTGTAAAAGTACAACTGCCTCATGATCGAAAGGATGAGTCTTCATGACTAACCTGCACTTTCCGCTCTACAACAGGGCTGCAGGAAAAAAAGCCCCATCGTTGTAGTCCTGTGGTCACTATATTACAAGAATATACATTTCCTACACAAATCTGCAGCTCAGTTAGAGTCTGCTGAATCTGAAAATTGAGGTTCACAACCCCGAGCTGTCATAGGGCCATCCCTAGTTTTCCAGCTCATGTTCACAACCACTTGGGATGGTGGGGGTGTGGTTATAACATACTAATTCTTGCTGCACGTTCCTCGCCCACCAGTGTGTGGTGGACATGGCATGACCTGCTCAGCAGGATTATAGAATCAGAATCATTAGGGACTGGAAGGGACCTCGAAACATCATCTAGTCTAATCCCTCTGCCACAGCAGGATCACCTAGACCAAGCTGCACAGGAACATATCCAGGCAGGTCTTAAACGTCTCCAGAGAAGGAGACTCCACAAACCCCATGGGCAGCCTGTTTCAATGCTCCATCACCCTAACTGTGAAGAAGTGCCTTCTGATATTTGTATGGAACCACCTATGTTCCAGCTTGCACACATTGCCCCTTGTCCTATCACCAGATGACATTCAGAAGAGCCTAGCTCCATCCTCCTGACACCCACCCCTCACATATTTATAGACATTAATGAGGTCACCCCTCAGCCTTTCCTCATAAGGGAGGTGTCCTACTTCCTTCATCACCTTCGTTGCTCTACGCTGGACACCCTCCACCAGCTCTGTGTCCTTCTTGAACTGAGGGGCCCAGAACTGGACACAGTACTCCAGATGTGGTCTCACCAGTGCAGAGCAGAGGGGGAGAAGGACCTCTCTTGATCTGCTAGCCACCCCACTTCTGATCCACCCCAGGATCGTGCTGTCCACTAGGATCCCCAGGTCCCTTTCTCCTGCACTGCTCTCCAACAGGTCAGTCCCCAACCTATACTGGTACCTGGGGTTGTTCCTGCCCAGATGCAAGACTCTGCACTTACCCTTGTTATGATTCTGTGATTCCCATGGAGGAGTAGGGGTGGTCAGATATCGTTTGATTTTTGTTCACTGCAACAATGTTGGGAAGGTTTCCCAGAATGTAAGAGAAGAAGAAATTGCTTTAAAAGGAAGATTTGAATGTCATTAATTCTGTGGCTTTTCAGCAGCACCAAGACAAATTTAGGGGTGAATAGCAAAATATGTATTAGTGTTAAAAATGCAAGAATTGGTATAAAGTTGATTCTGAGTGTGTTTGTGCGTGTGATATAGTAGGTGAAGATGTAGCTGCAGCGTTTAAGGATATAGAGCCAGAAGGATCTCACAGAGACCACAAGGTCTCAAGTGCTGCAGCTGGAGCATGCTGATGCTCTGGACTAACAACAGGCCTGTGAAGCAAGGATTAGCCTCCCTGTATTTAGTTTAGACAGTTGTCTACATTTTGTAGACATTCAATTTTAAGAACTAATCCCAAAGCAAAGAATTTCAGTAGAACATTAACTTGGCCCTGCAGAGCTTTGCTCAGCAGCATTGCTGAGTCAGCCAGATTTCAGCAAAGGCAAAGAACCTCAAAGGAAAATGTTCACTTTACAAAGAAGCTTTTTATGCTGCCAGTTAGTTTTTCAAGGGCGAAGGTGACTTCAGCACAAAAAGTCTCCAATTTGAGCAAACCCTTTTTTTTTCTGCAGGTGCAAGACATATCCTGCCATGGGACAAACCCATGTATTTTATTCTGGGGCTGTTAATCCTTCAGAGAAACGGTGGGCAGAATCACTCTTCCTCAATTCCACAAGACCAGAAAACAAGAGCAATTTTGGCACAAAAAAGTTCCACAGATGCATTTGTGAAGGTGCTGTAGCCGACATTGGGATTTCCAGGCTGTGCAGGTGACCCGACTATTGCAAATGATGTGATGGCACCCAATAACAGACACCAAAAAGGGGCAGAATTTTCAGCTCAGCATTTCTTAAGGGTTCAAGTTCTGTGCAAAATTAGTATGAGCTGCAGCTGATTTTTGCTTTGTGTTTTCACACGTGTGTCTCCAGGGGAGATAGGTGAACATCACTGAAACTAAGGGGGTATTGCCATGAGATTGATATAGAGAGATTTATCAGTTGGACCATAAAGTCCAGTCAAGTCCAGCCCAGCCCAGCCCAACAGTCCTCCTGTAGCTGTCTTGGTGGTTTCCCTGTGAAACAGCAGATGAAGAAAATGATGGGGGAACAAGGAAGCTGGAAATAGATGGATCTGCTGCTTTGGGTGGTGAAGGAGCTTGTTCCATGGGTCTGGTGACCTCTAGGGACACAGGACCAGACCTTATCTGTTACAGGCAGTGCTAGATTAACAAGGTTGAACTCTTCTTTGATGTATCATTTGGGTGCGCTGGGGGAGGTTGTTCCCACTCCTCACCACTCTCTTGTCTTCTGCCGCTGATTTCCAGAAGTTTGACTTTCTTAAACCCCGCAGCGATAAGACGATAAACTTGATCCATGCCTTATTACACAGCGACAGAAGGCTACTGAGATCAAAAGGAAGGATGTTGGTTTGAACCCTGTAGACATCAGGGTTGCCTCAGCTTTCAGCTTAGCTTATACTGAGCTGCACTCCGCAATCCTGAAACCTTAAAGACCAGGACGGCCTCCAGGGAAGAAGACTTGAGTTTGTTTATCACACAGGGATTTGTTGTTATTCAGTGTAAGTCTGTTTCAAGGCAAACAATCAGCAGCCAAACCAAATTCCTTACAGCAGGTGGAGAAGCTGCAAGGAGAGGCTTTTCTGCTGTACACATCTCAAGGCATCCACGTCCTATTTTACTTCTGCTTCTTCCTGCAAGACAGAAGCTCTGCAGGGTCCTGCATCCTGCTCCAACACCAGCAGAACCCCATGCAGGGTTGTTGAGAGAAGATTTTGCCCTGAACTTCTGTTTTCCTTTTGTGAACCCCTCCCATCTTCAGATCTGCTCCATTTCTCATGATCAGCAGGGCAACCTGATCATCTGGAAGAGCAGGTCTCTGAGATGTGAGTGTTTCCCAGCACTGCGGGGGCAGCCCCAGGTCTGACACCTGTGTTTTTCGTAAACTGGATCGTTGTGCTTGGCTGCCCTGTCTCCAGGAAGGATTAGGCAGTGGGATGTGTCTGGCTGCTCCAGGTGCAGCGCAGTGAACTGCTACACAAGCCCATCAAGTGTCAAGTTTTCTTTAACACCCGGAGCTGTTGAAGTGTTTCTGACAAAAATTACTGAATAAAATGAGTAAACTCTGATAAGCCCCTGATAGGTGACGGAGCCAGACTTGCTGCAGATCACACAGCAAAGCAGAAAAGTTGTATTTTTATGAAGATTGATCACAAGTCTTCAGCAGAATCTACCTTCCTGGAGAAATCCAAGCTGTGATGGACATGAAAGGGTTGGTCTGGGACTGCTGGGCTGCAGGTATTGGTTTGGTGTCTGTTACAGAACATCTTTCGTTGGAAGAAACCTTTAAGATCATCAAGTACAACCTTCAACCTAGCACTGCCAGGTCACCTATGTGTGCAGCTGCATACAGCCCTAAGTTTCTGAGGCTGAGGGCAGACCTTATTGCTGTCTACAACTACCTGAGAGGAGGTTGAAAAGAGCTGGGGGTTGGTGTCTTCTCACAAGTAACAAGTGACAGGACAAGAGGAAATGGCCTCCAAACTAGGGGAAGTTTAGGTCAGACATTAGGAAAAACATCTTTATAGAAAGGGTCATGAGGCCTTGGAACTGGATGCCCAGGGAGGAGGTTGAATCCCCAGACATGTTTAGAAGTCACGTAGGTGTGTTGCTTAAGAACGTGGCTTAGCAGTGGGCTTGGGACAGTTGGGTTAATGTTTGGACTTGATGATCTTGAAGGTTTTTCCATGGTTCTATTTCTGAGTTTACCATATTAAACAGTGTGTGACTCTTGCCATCATCCCAAAGGGTTTCTGCTTGGCATGAGGGTCACCACAAAGTTGATGACATAAGGTGCTGCAGTCCCAGGTCAGTGAGCAGCTGGGAGGGAAATGATGGAGCAGATCTCTTGCTGTCACGAAAGGAATTATAGAATCAATCATAGAATGGCTAGGGTTGGAAGGGACCTTAAAGATCATCCAGTTCCAAGACCCCTGCATAGGCAGCCCCCTTCACTAAATCAGGTTACTCAGGGCCCCATCCAACCTGGCCTTGAACACTTCTAGGGATGGGGCAACCACAACTTCTTTGGGCAACTCAAGGTTCCAGCATCTCACCACCCTCACCGGAAAGAATTTGTTCCTAATGTCTAACCTAAATCTCCCCTCTTCAAGTCTGTAAGCTTTTCCCCTTGTCCTCTCATAACACCTCCATGTAAAAAGCCCTACCCCAGCTTTCTTGTCAGCTCTCTTCAGATATTGGAAAGCTGCTCTAAAATAATCTTGGAGCCTTCTCTTCTCCAGGCTGAACAACCCCAACTTGCTCAGCTCATAGGAGAGGTGCTCCAGTCCTCTGATCATTTAAGTTGCTTTCCTCTGGACACATTGCAGGAGCTCAATGTCCTTATGTTGGGGACTCCAGAACTGGACACAGTACTCCAGGTGGGGTCTAATAACTGCAGAGTACAGGTGGGGAATCACCTCCCTCAACCGACTGTCAGTGCTTCTTTTGATGTAGCTCAGGGCTTGGTTGGCTTCCTGAGCTGCAAGCACACACTTGACAGCTCCTGTTCAACTTCTGGTCCACCATCACCCCCAAGTCCTTCTTAGGGTTGTCCTCAATCCTTTCTCCTCTCAATCTGTATCTTTGCATGGGATTGCCTTGACCCAGGTGTAGAACCTTGCATTTGCCCTTGTTGAACTTCACGCAGTGTGCATCAGCCCAATTCTCGAGCCTAAGGTCCCTCTAGATGGCCTCTGTTCACCTTCACGATCTTCAGGAGGTAGAGGATTGGCTAATGGGTGCAGGGCTTATGGGATACCAAGGCTTTCCTGGAGAGACAGAAGAAAGTATGATAGAGTACTGCAGGTGGCACAAGCTGTGCTAGATACCAGCCCACAAGCAAGAGTATTGAGCTACAATTCAAACGTGTCTCCTGGGTTATCTGCAGGAAGACTAAGGTCAGTGTGAAATCTAGAAGTGGAGATACATGGTCTGACACGTGGACATGTTCATATGGAAAAGAGGATGCTGTGTGAGTTAAAGGGTGAGTTTCTCACGTGTATGAAGAACACTGAGCCTGCCAGGTGCTTGCTCTATCCAGCAAGGCCTCACGGAGAAGAGATCTAGGAGGGCTGGTGTAGATAACAACTGTATTTTGGTGTTTCTGAATGTCAGTGCATAGATCACAGTCAGGTTTTATTCTGTGGTATAATATGAAACCCGGGCTCTGGGGTGTAAGCAGGACACCCTAAAAAACCTGCATATTCAAATGGTTATGTTTGCTTTAGTAAATCTAGATATTTAAGGGGTTGGGGATTTATTTGCATTGCGCGTTTTTGGCTGATGATGCAAGTAAACAGAGCACTGGCAATGACTTTTCTTACACAGAAGAAAGGCTAGGAGAAATTAGGTGACTTCTGTGATGATCCAGAGGAAACATGCAGCCAGCCATGCATCATACTCAGGTCCCTCAACTGCTCAGCCACTACCTAAAAAAAGATAAACAAGTTTATAAATATGTGAAGGGTGAGTGTCAGGAGGGTGAAGCCAGGCCCTTCTCAGTGTCATCTAATGATAGGACAAGGGGCAATGGGTGTAAACTAGAACATAGGAGGGTCCACATGGATATCAGAAGGAACTTCACCATGAAGGTGACAGAGCACTGGAATGTGCAGCCCAGGGGGGTTGTGTAGTCTCCTTCTCTGGAGACATTTAAAACCTGCCTGGATATGTTCCTGTGCAACTTGATTTAGGTGACCCTGCTGTGGTGGGGGAACTGGATTAGATGATCTTTCCAGGTCCCTTCCAATGCCTAATGTCCTGTGATTTACCCACTAGATTTAAGGAGGTAAAAAATGAAGTTGCATTTTGTATGTAAAGTGAATCTCCGATTCATATAAAGTTCTAAGTAAAGGAAAATATTAGCAGACAGCGTGGTTTTGTTTTCTGCTAGAGCTGGAACTCCTGGGGTAGGTAAACATTAACATGAAGTTTCTTCTGGCTTTTTACTAGTAGAAAGTCAGCTCCCCTGCAGAGATCCCATGTTTAGTATCAGGAAGTCCTGGTTTCAAACAGGATTAAAACCCAATGATGAGTAAGAGAGCGAGAAAAATGCTTTTATTAGAATTCGCTCTGACCGTGGGTGTGAGATTTTCAGAAGGTTCAGCTCCAGGATCTGCACTGCTCTTAAAATGAAGTCACTTACTGAAGTCCACCCCTTATCTGGCCTTCAGGCTGCAGTGGTTGTAAAATATTGTTCTTAGATTAACTCCCCAAATCTTCCTTAATCCTCTGCCTATGCCCCTAGAAGTGGGTCTGCCCCGATCTTTGCAAGGCAGCCCCTGTCATTACTACCTGAGTGCTGCTAATTGCTGTATTGTTCTGGGCTGAATAGTTTCTTCCTGGGCAGTTGATTATTAAATCAGCTAAATTAATGATGGTGGGACAGAGTGTTCTTTGGCAGAAACCAAACCTCCGTGTTAAAACAAAGGAAAACAGGTTTCTTTTTTTGCAAGTCCATGAATGTCTGGCCAATTAAATGTTGTACAGTTGGTTTCCATACCCTGAAACTTTTATACTTAGGGTGATAATGATTTGACTCAAGATTCAAAAGTCTCCACGTACATTCAGATTTTGAATGGTAATGACTAGAGAGGTGTTTCTGCTGCTGAGATTTGAAAAAAACAAAGCAAACAACACAAACTCTCATGTTACACAATCCTACTTTTTAGGAAAAAATAGCAGCTGTCTTTATTTTATTAAATTGTTTAATCTGATGCCTGAGATACTTTACATGCATTTGATACCCAAAATTATAACAGAATTGTTTAGGTTGGAAAAGATGTCTGAGATTTATTCCAGCTATCCACCGAACTGTACCAAGCCCACCCCTAAGCCATGTCTCTAAGCTCCATTATCCATGCAACCTCAAACATGTCCAGGGATGACAATCTTGGAGAAGAGGAGACTGAGAGGTGACCACATCCATGTCTATAAATACATGAAGGGTTGGTGTCAGGAGGGTGGAGCCAGGCTCTTCTCAATGTCATCTAGTGATAGGATGAGGGGCAATGGTTGTAAGCTGGAACACAGGAGGTTCCACATCAATATGAGAAGGAACTTCTTCACAGTGATGCAGCACTGGAACAGGCTGCCCAGGAAGGTTGTGGAGTCTCCTTCACTGGAGATGTTTAAGACCTGCCTGGATGTGTTCCTGTGTGACTTGGTCTAGGTGATCCTGCTGTGTCGGGGGATTGGACTAGATGGTGTTTCGAGGTCCCTTCCAATCCCTAATGATTCTATGACTCTCTGGGCAGCCTGTTCCAGTGCCTGATGATGTTTTCTCCATGCCCAGTAACTCACTCACATCAGACTTTAATAAAGAGGATGCTTAGCTGGAATTTTCCTAGTGAGGGAAAGGTGATGTAGGCAGGTATATGTAACTACATGGAGCCTGAGGAGGCAACATCTAGAATATTGCATCCAATTCTGAGCTCCCCAGATCAAAAGGGACAAGGAGCTAATGCAGATCCACAAGGATGATCATGGGCTGAAGCATCTTCCTCATGAGGAGAGGCTAAGAGCTGGGACAGTGTAGCCTGAAGAGGAGGAGACTGAGGGGAGATCTCAAAAATGTTTATAAGCAACTGAAGGGTTAATGTCACAGAGTCATTCAGGTTGGAAAAGACTCTTTGGATCATAGAGTCCAACCATAAACTCTACTCTACAAGTTCACCCCTAAACCATATCCCCTAACA
This sequence comes from Rhinopomastus cyanomelas, assembly GCA_013400115.1. Classification (NCBI taxonomy): domain Eukaryota; kingdom Metazoa; phylum Chordata; class Aves; order Bucerotiformes; family Rhinopomastidae; genus Rhinopomastus; species Rhinopomastus cyanomelas. The sequence goes on along the minus strand of VXBP01008935.1, from coordinate 530,630 downwards.
ACACATCTAAGTGTTTTTTAAACTCATCTAGGGATGGTGACTCAATCATTACCCTAGGCAGTGCCTGACCACTCTATCCATGAAGAAATTTTTCCTGATGTCTAATCTAAACCTACCTTGTTGAAGCTTGAAGCCCCTCCCTCTGCTTCCGTTGCTAATTACTTGTGAGAAGAGACCAACACAAACATCTCTACAATGTCCTTTCAGATAGTTGTAGAGAGTGATGAGGTCTCTCCTAAGCCTCCTCTTCCTCAAACTAAACAGCCCCAACTCCCTCAATCTCTCCTCATAATTTTTATTCTTCAGGCCCTTCCCCAGCTTCATTGCCTTCCTCTGGACTCACTCCAGCACCTTGATGTCTCCCTTGTACTGAGGTGCCCAAAACTGGACAAAGTACTCAAGGTGTGGCCTCACCAGTGCTGAGTACAGGGGAACAATCACCTTCCTATGCCTGCTGGACACAGTTTCAAACACAGGCCAGGATGCCATTTGCCTTCTTGGCCAATTGGGCACACTGCTGCCTCATATTCAGCCACCTATCAATTGCAACCCCCAGGTCCCTTTCTGCCAGACTGCTTTCCAGCCACACTGCCCCAAGGCTGTAACATTGCATGAGATTGTTGTGACCAAAATACAGGCCCTGACACTTGGCACTATTGAAACTTACACAATTATCCTCAGCTCATCCATACAATCTGTTCAGCCTTACTACCCTCCAGCAGATCGACATTCCCTCCCAGCTTGGTGCCATCTGCAACCTTACTGAGAGTGTATGCAATCCCCTCACCAAGATCATTGATAAAGATGTTGAACAGGAGGATGGGATGAGGTTTTCTCAGCTCCAGGACACGAGCACAAACTGCAACAGTGGAGATTCAACCCAAATACAAGGAAACAGTATTTCGCAGTGAGGATGACAGAGAGGCACAGGCTACTCAGAGAGGCTGTGGAATCTCCTGCTCTGGAGACATCACACACCCGCCGGGACCTGCTCCAGGTGATCCCGCTCTGCCAGGAGTTTCACTCCAAGCTCCCCAAAGCGCCTTCCCACTACCGCACCCACAATGCCCCGCGGGGCTTCCTTTCGCCGCCTCGCCTTTGATTGGCTGCTGCCTCCGCGGGGGTCCTCCGGGCCGAGCCAATCGGCTCGCTCGGGGCTGCCTGGCGGTGCGCCGGGCTGGACAGTTCTCAGGGGCCTCGCAGGGGCGCCCGCCCGTCGCGTTTCGTTGCTCCGGTGTCACTGGCGAAGGGGACGATGTCCCAGTGTAGCCGCGCCGCCGCCCGCCTTCTCGGCCGCTTCCTCCGCCGTGAGTACCGGGGCTCCTCGGGGCCTTCCTGCTGCCTGGCAACCCCAACTCCCCCTAAACGCGGCCTGCACCCTCGCTCCAAGACCAGCGACCCCGCCGCCCCTCAGACTGCGGGTTCTGTGCCTGGGGCGGGGGAGTGGCCCAGCAGCCTTCGCCCGCTGCCATAGGGGGAGGGCTGGGCCTACGGCGGGGCAAGGTCACCCAAGGCGACGTGGGGAGAATTCCGGCTGTCCCCGGGGTTCGCCAGGCTGAAAAATGAGACGGGCAGAGCACTCTAAGGAATCGCTTTTCCTCATCCTCACCGCGGAGGGTCCCAGGCGGAGTCAGAGCGCGCCTCTACAGTGCCTGCTGTCCTCTGACACAGCCTTAGCGTGGGGGTAAGGCCGAGGCAGGTCCGCCGCTCTCTGCCTGGCTCTACGGGACAATGGGCACCCCTAGCTGCAAAAGAAAAAAAAAAAAAGTTGTAGAGAACAATCATTGTTAAAAGTTAGGAAAAGTTTTTGTGCTGGAGATGGTCAGGTGTGGAGAGCCAGAAATTCCTTCATTATATCTCTGGGTGATTCAACCCCCTCCCTGGGCAGCCTTTTACAAGATTGATGGCCCTTTCAGTGAAGAAGCTTTTCCCAGTGCCCAACCTAAACTTCCCCTGGTGCAGCTTGAGGCCATTTCTTAACAAGTTTTGTTACTTGTGATGAGAGCAACCCCCACCTTTCTTCAACCTCCTTTCAGGTAGTGGTAGACAGCAGTTAGGTCTTCTTTCAGCCTCCTTTTCTTCAAACTAACCAGCCACAGCTCTCAGCTGCTGCTCACAAGGCTTGTTCTTTAGACCCTTCACCAACCTTGTTGGTCTTGTGTATCCTGTGCTTCCTTTGCAACTTGGTAAACTTGTGTTTGTTGTCAGGATTATTAGCCTTTAATTGTGGAGAACACGAGTGGTCTCGGACTAATGTTGAAGCTTTAATGTTTTTATGGTTCTTCTGAATACCACAATTCAGTATAAAGTGCTGCTTTTTTTCCTGTTTGTTATGCATTTTTTTCTACAGATAATGCTGCAGCCTCTACTTACGTCTAGGTACAAGACCCATTTCTTAGGATATATAGAGGAATTGGTGCATTAATCTTGGTTCTTGCAGCTGAGAATGAATGGACAAACTTTAACCTACCCCATTTCACTGCTCATAGGTGCTTTTTTTGTCTCAGCATGCTGATGACTTGCAGATTAGAGTCTAATAACACAAGGTTCCCACAAGGTTTAAGCTGGTCTGAGTTGTTCCCATGGCACACCTACCACCCGCTCAGGTATCTTTTCAAACCTCCTGTCTTCTGTGTGCAAGATTCTCTGATATTTTTACTGCTGATTCCTACCAATTCAGCTATTTGAATTGGCTCCCCTGAGCCTAATGAGAATTGGTTCTCATGGTGGAGAACAGATGGGAATGTAGTGCGTCCAATTTAGCCTAATTTATACTGCCAGCAAAGCTACTCTTGGGTGCAGTTTTACATGTTAAAACCCCATGTTGTTCCCTTTGCAAATAGCAGTAACAGATTCAGGTAGGAGTGCTTTAAGGTTTTTTGGGTATTGGAGGGGGAGAAGTGGTTTAAGTGTCCGAAGAAGTGTTCTGTTTGCAATAGTTCATGAAGTGTTTTAAGGAAACGCCTTCAAGATTGAGAAGTTCTTCACTGGAGCTCTTCTTTGGTTGAATACTCTTGACAGAATGTTGAAAGGCTGCTGGAACTTTAAATTTGAACTTTGTCCATATGTCTTCAGTAACAAATAATTAACATCTGCTTCCCACAGTGATTTAAAATGCACTTCCAGTGTCTTCTGTTACAAAAGAGACATAATAACCTGTTTTTGTTGGTGAGTTGCTGAAGCAAACATTCAGCATATGTGTCTGCTGGGTTATGTTCAGGAAATTGTGACAACATGATATGAAATACGTCAATGAATGGATAGTGCTTGTTCAAGGGAGGACTCAAAGCACTGTTTGTATATGGACAGAGGCAAGAGAGACCTGTACTGCTCTATGCCACCCTTTGAAGAGAGCCTTTGTAGGTACCTTAGCTATGAACAGAAAGCTGTGATTAGGGATTTGGTGTTCTGGGTGTTAGAAAGATTTGGAGAGCTCTTAGCTTAAAAGATTAAAGTGAGTTATTTGAATAGCCCTACCTAAGAGTTGGAATACAATCCAAACTGAGGAGTATTAGTTGTTTTTATGTTAACAGTGTGGAGGGAGGAAAACTCAAAAACTTTTAGCTGCATATGTGCTTAGTAAAGTATGTGTGGGGGGGAAAACGTTTGTTGGTTTACAAGTAGCTGATGTGTGCTGAGAAGAAGGTGCTTGTTCCTCAAGAGCCTGCAGTTTCACTAAGATGCTTCACTTCGTTTTTGTTTCATAAATTAAAGCTTTTCTTTCGATTGCCATGGTGTGTCCTGTGGTACCATTTAGCCAGTGGTGTCAGTCACAGTGAATGGGGCGTTCTAATGAGGAATGAAGGGTGCTGAAAGGACTGAATTTTTTCATTTTCCATTAGTTCTAGTTTTTTCTTAATATGGTAGGTGTAGCAAAACCATTTCAGCTGTCCTTTACAACCTGATTAATTCACTTAATTTCTCAGCTCCTTTGCTGTGTTTATAGATTAAGCAAATTTGTGAAGAAAGAGAGAGTAGAGGCTGGGGAGCAATACCTCAAGTCTCTGAGCAAATAATCTTAAAAAAAGGACTAAGATACTTTGAGCAATCCCTCAGTGAAATGAAAACCTCTTTGCCAACAAGGATCATCTCCTGCTAATGTAACTAGTATCTTTAAGTGTGGTTTCGTAGATGTGTTGGGGGAGGAGTGGTTATTCAAATGTAGTTGTGTGTATAAATAACTCCATGTAAGGGAAACAAAAACTTAGTAAAGTACTAGAATGAGAAATGTGTTTGGAGTATGCTTGATGTCAAGCTTCTATACTCTTCTGTAATGTAAGAAGCTGCCCAGAACTGTGTGTGTTCTGTCATCCTCAGCCCATGGATGTAGTTGGGATGTTTGTATGGAAAAAAAACTTAACATTTTGAGTAGCACCCTTTATACCTCAGGCCTTCCTTGAGTTTCCTCTGCGCTGGCGTCCATTTGTATTGCAGACAGTATGATTTCTAAGGCTTTCTTGTATCCTTGCATGGACAATAGAAAGGAAAAGAAGTACCTTCCTTCATTGCCAAGTTGTCTGGCTGTTTCAAGGAATGATAGAGGAAGAATTTCACTTAGCTGCTCTGCCAGAAGTGCTACTCAGGTCCTAGAAAGGAATCTCTGCTGTTCCACTTTGCTTTTATATTGTGCTAATACGATGAGCACCCTTGGATGCTACCTCATCTCTTTTTGTCTGGGATAAATGTGGATTAGGAGGAGTCACTTTAATCAGATTCCTGTTTGTAGCTCTAGGAAAATTCGCAAGGAGTCCTGAAAATAACAAATTTTCAGCTTTGTTTAGTTTGAGTGAGGAAGAGATTCTGTGTCTGTACTGCTAGCTGGCAGTAAGCTGGGGCTTGAACTAGATGACCTTTAATGATTCCTCCTAACCCAAACTAGTCAGTGTCTGAGATGTAGCTGGGATTGTATCACTTTAAATAAGATTTGTGCTTGGGTTGCGTTGCTACTCAAGGAGTGCCTGAAAGGTCAGTGTAAACTGTATTTAAGTGCAATATATACTGTTAAGTAGTTCACTTTCTTTTTAACATGCAAGTTCATGTTGGTACTTTGTGATAAATAGGGTATTTTTCTAGAAAGGCTGCTTAACTGTAGTACACTAGTGAGCTTAAAGCCCCACTTGAGGCTACAGATTGTGAATTTTCTTGTAAGAAGTAAATAGAACTAGGTTTTCCTCTTTCTTGGAGTGCAGTTCTTTATTTCTAAAGTTTTATATGCAGGCTTATACCAGTTTTAAGTACAAAAGTATTGGAAAGCCAAAATAAATTAATTTTATTATTTGTATAATTCTTTTTTTTTTAAACCACAGACTATGCAAAACAGGACTCGGGTGGGGCAAAAAGGAAAGGATTCCCCAGGAAACATTATCCAGTTTCTTATTTGTTTTTAATAAGTCTTTTCTAAAGGTCTGTTGCAAGCGTTTGTTGGACATACTAGCGTTATGTTAGAATGCTGACAAAATGCAGCATTTTGGTAAGATTTGCGTATGATAAGGCTTGTCCTTATCCTCTAGGACTTCATCTGGAGCCAGCACCTTTGTAACAAGCCCTGTAGTACAGAAGTGTATGTTAAAATAGCCTGATCAGTGAGTGATGGCTCTTGGCTGAAGAGCAGGCTTGTAGGTTGTTTTTTTTAACTCCTGAGTTCTTGAGACAACATGCATTTAACACACAGGCATCTACATTTGTTTCTGGTAAAAGCAATTGTCCAAAGAGGTTGAAGCTGTGAAGCAGTACAATCTAGTCATTGAAGGTTCTTGGTGGAAACTGAGACCTGAATTCTATTTCTGACTCTTACCTGCCATGAACTTAGACCCTTTTCCACCTGTTTCCTTTTCATCTTGTATCTGTCTTGACTATTTAAACTTTGCACCCAGGACTTGCAGTTTGTGCCACGTGCAGCAGAACCTCATCTTGACTGATGTCTCCTACTGTGCCGCTAGCTGAGGCAAACTGTTCTGCTTCAGATAGTGCTAGAAATCCAGAGCTCTACTGTGTCAGTTTAAAAACCATCTAGAGTATGGATTCACCCAGCCTACTAAGTGGAAGGTGAGAGGTTTTTTAGGTCAAATTTTTTCAAACATGTATTTCTCCCCAGACAGTCCCATGCTAAGCTGCTCTTCTGTGACAACAGCAAACAGCTTAAGCCTATAGCCAGTGTCTTTTGAAACAGCAGCATTTTTCTCTGAACCAGAGCTCTTCAGAAATGTAAGAAGAACATGCAGTTTTCAGGAGAAAATCCCCACAAAGCTTGGAATTTGAGCTGTCTTTTAGTTATTGGTGCCTTTTTTGTAGTATTTTGATAGCTTGGAAAATACTCAAAAGCTTCTTGTCTTTGAAAAATATATCTGTGCAGTCTTCAGAACTGAGAATTGACAAACTTAAGCTTTCAAAAACCTGTGTTTTGCAAGGTTGTAAATATTGGAAAATAGATATACAATGGGTGGCTAAACTGGGACTATAGGATCACAGAATGGTTTAAGTTTGAAGTAACATCAGTGATTACCTAGTACCTCTCCAGTGCTTTGGGTAGGGACACCTCTTCTGAGACCAGGTTGACCTGGCTCAAATCATGGAGCATCCATGGTCTCCCTGGACAACCTGTTCCAGTGCCTCAGCATCCTCATAGTGAAAACCTTCTTCCTAATTTCTAATCTAAATCTTCCCTCTTCCAGTTTGAAGCCGTATCCTCTTGTTCTGTCATTACAAGTCTTTTTAAAAAGTACTTTGCCAGCTTTGTTATAGGCTGCCTTAAAATACTGGCAGGCCATAAGAAGTTATCTTCTTGACATTGAACAACCCCAGCTTTCTCAACCTGGTGTATTGCTTATATGATACAGAGAAGTGACTGACTATTTGTCAATTTTTTTTTCAAAATACTGGAATTGAGAGTGTGCTGAGTGCCTGGCTAACAGTCCTCTCTTGTTTTGCGGGCTGGATTTGGCAATGTTTTGGCACAGACAATAGGTATAAAAGTTGGATTTGAATTAGTGTTTAGTGTTGCATGTTTATTCTTTACCCTCACATCCATCAAAAGGTTTCCAATACATGCACCTTCATGATTCTGGAAGTCCAGGACCATTCCCAACAAGGCATCACTGGTGGTTTTGATCATGACTGTAACAGCTTCTACCTTTTCTCGGCTTGAGTGTCACCCAGTCACATCCTATGTCTGTGAGTGGCTCAGAAAGTTTGGGATCAAGTAAACCAATGGCCTGCTCCTGACCAGCTGTTTCTGTCTCTCCTTTACTGGAGGCATGCTGCTACTCGCCAGTTGTGTGAGTGACTTGATGCTGCAGCTCAGGTGCATTGCCTAGGAAGGCTAAGCTGCTGCCCAAGTACAAAGACTGTGCTGTGCTCTTCTGCAGCTGTGGCACTGAATAGGTTCTCTACCTCTCCACAGACACACTCATAAAACCCTCTTCATTAAATCTTCTCTTCTGATGTATTTTGCCCATTGCTGCTTTGTATTTCTTATTGGCATAACAAGTTCTGTTAACAGTATTTGTGGATAAAGTTAAGATTTAGTTTAAGACCCTGCAGGTCCCTTAGCTGACATAAACTTTTACCACTTTTCTTAGAAGTTTACTGTGTGCTAGTCTGTATATTTCTCTTTAAAATCTAGCTGAATTATATTTTATATTGGTCTGAAGCTGAGGGGCTCCACAGCTCCTTAGACAGTGGCAGGAGGTGGTTGAAGTTGTATGTTTGTATCAGCACTTTTTTAGGTCAGAGAAAGGACTTCAGATTTAGCACTAGAGCTGATGTCCATAGGCTTCTTCTGGCATGGTTTTAAATTTCTTCTCACTTTTTTTCACATAGAACTAAGTCTTAACTGTAATTGGCAAAGGTACTTGTAGAAGAATCCTGAGGAGCTCTGTGATAGCAATTTCTATGTGCATCAGTCTTAAATCTTCACTTTTTTACTAGCCCATAGAAATTGTGTTATTTACAGTATGTTAATAGTTCCTTTTAATAAGTTTTGTGCCTAATCAGTTATATTGAAGAATATTTCTTTCATGCCACTTAATACTTAATAGCTTTTAATATCTTCCTAAAAATAGAAAAAGAAAATTCCTCCCTTGTTCATACATGCCTGAGGAAGAATGTGGAACCGTCCATGGACGATGACTCAGAATCTCTTATTTTTATTTCAGCTTTAGTTTTTACTTCCTAGGTCTTAAGTGATAAAGTTTAGAAAGAGCTAAAGAGGTGTCTAATAACATACTACTACGGACACTAACACCAGTATTGCACCCTCATGTTCACTCTATGCTTTAAATAGTAGGATTGTACCCTTCCATGTTTAAGCTTGAAATACACTTTTTATCTAGAGCAGTTACAGGGAGTAAATTGGTTCCGATCCCCTCAAAGCTGGTATTTTAAAAAGCATATGTATCCTTTATTTACTGGACAGCCTCCTTCCCTGCTCATCTCAAGCTTCCTTGTGTGGTAATGTCTGTGCGTTTCTTTTTTCGTTACTTGATGTCAACTTATCTTTCCCCTCTGTAGAGACACAGTCATTCTCTGTGTCCCTTTGATGCCAGCGTCCACTGCACTCCTTTTCTGTACACTTATGTTATTTGGTTTTTAAGTACCAGAGTTGTGAGAATTAAATTGAAAATCATTCCAGTGGAGTATCTGGAGAGCTGTATTTCCTCACAAGATCAAGCATGTTTCAAGCAGTGGTTCCTAGGTTCCTGTTAGAAAGGCATATGTTGGAAAAGGTCTCTTCTGTATGTGTTGCTTAGTATTGGGTTTTGGCTCAGCTTGAGGAATCCTCAGCCTCTTCAGTATCTCTACTGTCCAGGCTGGACTACGCTGCGATCACAGAAGGTCTAATGCAGTACCTGTGCTGTGACAGCCTTTGGGATGTAGGGATTTTGGTTCCGCTTTCTCACTTTGCAGGTTTTGTTGGGGGACAGAGGCACGTTAATTTGCGGATGAGAACAATAATTAAGATATTCCTCTCTGTTGTGAGGAATTCTAGTGTGAGTATTTGAGAAATACCTGGCCTCATTCCTAGCAAACAGAATGATCACAGTGATAGAGTGGACTATAGGTGCTTAATATCTTAAAATGGCAAGCACTAAGCATAGCTTTCAGAGCTGCTTTGAAAACATGAGTTAGTGGATCAATTAATCTTTTGATAATAAGCACTGTACACTTTCTTGGTAGGATGCTTGTTGACTTAGGGTCTAACAAAGCAGTGGATTAATGGTTTGTGCTCTTTTTTCCTCCTCCAGTACAACAGAATGGAGTACGACACTGCTCCTACACAGCATCAAGGAAAAACCTATATGTTAACAAAAACACAAAGGTTATCTGTCAGGGCTTTACAGGCAAACAGGTACGTATGCGAACTACTCCTGTCACCCTTTCAGCTCACAAAGTTAGTTGGCCAAAAAGCGTAACAGCTTATAAAAGAGGTTATCTACTGCTTTTGTCTGTGTTGGTAGGAAGCTGGACTTTGTGATCAGGACTTTGTAACCTCCTGCATTGCAGTTTTCTTGCTTTGGTCCAAATAGATTTCTTTTTTCCTTGAACTCCATAGGCTAGATTTTTTTTTTTTTTAATTGAGCACAAGCTTAGAACTTGATTTTCAGTCATCTCAGTTATATTGTTCCTTAGGTTTGTTCTTCAGCTTTTGTATACTACTGAATTTCTTTGTAAAAGATGATTTGCAAAAGATCCTACAAGCCCCTTACCATTTTAGAAGCTTCTCTTTCATGGGTAGCTTTGAATGTCAATGCTCATGCATTGCATTTCTGTTTTTATTTCAGGATATTTAGTAATTTTCTCACATTGTCTTTTACACATTTGCAAGAGAAAAATACTGCTTTAGCTGAAACTGTCTGCTAGTTGTGGATGCAAATGCATCTGCCAGACTTGATGTGGCAATACAAGTCTGCACTTGCTGTGTCTGCAGGTGTGTTAGCAATACACATCAATATATTCTTTAGTGTGCAGCACACTAAAGGAAGGAGCAGAGCATATCCTGAATATATATAGACCAAATCACATATGTGTATATATATATATATGTAGTGAAAACTTCCCTTCTCATAACAAATCTAAGTGTTATAAATTGCCCTCAGAATTAAAGACAACATTTTTGTTCACTTGATTTGTCATTACATATAATTTACTTATTTTCTCTCCTATAGGGTACCTTTCACAGCCAGCAGGCGTTGGACTATGGCACCAATCTAGTTGGAGGAATTTCTCCAGGGAAAGGGGGACAAACTCATCTGGGTCTGCCTGTGTTTAATTCAGTGAAGGAGGTAATTTTTAAATGGTGACTGGAGGACAGATAATTTAATGCTGCCGAAGGGCTCCTTATTCTGCTGTTTACACAGAACAGACAAATACTTGAGCCATGCATGTCACTGGGCAAGGAGTGGAATTGAAGCCTTATAAAAGAAGAAGCAGTTAGGGTGGTCAAGCATGAGTTTGGCTTCCATCATGAGGACGAGTCTGTTTACACTTTGAGTATGCAGCTGGTTTCTGATTGATTCTGAGTTTTTAGAGTGAGCTGTTACCTAAGGGTATCTATGACTATGTTAGTGGGGTAGCTCCTTCACAGACAGTGGTTAGTTCTCATTTCGCTAGGTGTGCTGTATGTGTCTCATCTTCAGTGAATATAATACTTGCAGTGATTATAGTAATTAATTAATTTGTAGCCTCTGAGTGGACATATTTTAAATTACTAGTTGTTGAAAGTTCTCTATCACTCCACTAAATACTTGCTGTCTTTTTGGTTGTGTCTTGTAGGCCAAAGAAAAAACTGGTGCTTCTGCCACTGTAATATATGTGCCACCTCCGTTTGCAGCTGCTGCAATCAATGAAGCAATCGATGCAGAAATGCCTTTAGTTGTTTGCATTACTGAAGGTATTCCCCAGCAGGACATGGTTCGAGTTAAACACAGACTGCTTCGGCAGGACAAGACTCGGCTAGTGGGCCCGAACTGCCCTGGAGTCATCAATGTAAGTGACTTGTGGATTTACTCCTAGGCTGAACCATTCTTAGCGATGGTTTGAATGTTCCATCTGACTTCTCCCACTCTTTCCTTAGCCTGGAGAATGTAAAATTGGTATCATGCCTGGTCACATTCACAAGAAGGGAAGAATTGGTGAGTTTCTGAATATTTATGCATCATTCAAAACTTAAATTCATTTCTCTTGTGTTCTTGTTCATGAGGCTAGTCACATCCTGCCCTGAAGACAGTTGACATGCTGTGTAAACAGCTTGTCATCCTTCAGTTTGTAAGTGAACTTCATTATCAATCCTGAAGGCCAAAATCAGGCAGCCTACCATGGGAGGCACTGAGTATTAATGATACAGGCAAAGCAAATGGAAGTTTCCTTAGCATAATGTACTTGTTCTGGTTTCCTTAACACTATCCTTGGAGGATATCTCTATTTATCTTAGAATGCAAGAACACTAAACTGTCCAGTGCTGCAATTTCCAGCAGCTTGGTGCCTAAGGACTAGGATCCCACACCATTAGTGAACTCAATATTATAGCAAAGAGAAGAGATTACAGGCAAGATTCTAGCATAGTTGTATAACAAACCTACTCCTCAGCACTGGAATTAAGGTCAGAAAGGCAGTGACTTGTTCATGTATTATTTACACACCCTGTTGTATGCAAGTCACTTATCCTGACTGCTTTTGTTCTTTGTTATAAACTAGAAAAATAACTGGATTATTTTTAAATTAATGTAGGCTATGAGGAAAATTTTTCCAAAATGTGCAGTTGTACTTAAATAAAGCATCAGAGGCATTGCTGTGAACAGCTCATGCTGCTGTTGAGCACAATGCCCTCTATCATGTCTGTCTTTTTTTTTTTTTTTGATGAAATGTATACTTACTGTGGGGAAAATATGTTCAGTGCTCTTCAGCTCTGTGGACTTGGTGCACAAGAAACTATTTCTGCCTCTTAAGTACTTCTGATTTGAGAATACCTGTGCCTGGTGAATGCTGGAGGATGCATTTACACTTGAGTTACACCTCCAACTTTCAGAAGTACCTATAAACCTGGAACTGAAATATTGCCTGGCTGCAGTTATGCCCTTTGTAGGCACCATCAAGACATTGCTTTATCACTATGAAAGATAACTTCAACTGATGTTGCCCTCAGCTCCCTTCTGAATCAAAGTTCTGTTGAAATTTTCTAAATACCTACAAGAAATGTCTTGCAGTCAGAAGATACTAGAATCTGGATGCAAGGCACATAAAGAGCAAAAGAGTATTTTTGAATCCTGAGTGCTGTTGTCCCACTGTTACTGGAAATGTCTTCAGTGGTCATCCAAGGATCAGAGAATAAAAATGTGACTTTGCCATCCTCCCAGTGTAAACACTGTGACCTTTGGTGATGTGCTCCCCGACTTTCTATTACCATGAGGTGTGCAAGAATCATTAGATAATCTTGGGATGCAAGCTATAAAAATAACCACAATCTTTGGACCTTTATCTGTAACTTTTGTGAGGCAATCTGGTCCTAATAGTGAACAGCAAGCCCTTTGCACGCATAGCAAGAAAAAAGCTTTTGCTAGCAGATATCTGTGCTACCCAGCAGTATGAACAGTTGATTGCAGTTGTTAGCCTACTGGTGTATTTTTTTCTTCTGTTCATGCAAAATATTTATTAGGTTCCTTGCAAAATGGCTTGAAGTAGAAGGAAGATGTCTGTTTTTCCTGGAAACCTTCCTTCTTGTACTGTTAACAGAAGTCTTGACTTGGAAAACCCCATGTAAATATTTTGCCCTGATCTAGGCTGTGTATTACTTTCCATCCTGAATTTAAAATTGGGGTTATGGTCTGTTGTAGTAGTGATAGGTAAGTGCTGAATGTGCATTATAGAGCAGTGTGCTGCAGCAACAAACATCTTGAAGTCATAACTTGCATTTGTGCAGCGAGTTTCTGTTCTGGAGGATCTGTCATGTGTCTGGCTGTACTGGAGATGTGATTAACGTAAAATTCTTCAATTAATGGAGCTGCAACTGTTGCAAGTTCAGTGCATCAGCTACTTGCATACAAGATGAGAAATACATTCTTCAATTTTATTTTCAGTTTTCTTTCCTGGGCATGCTGTAGTGCGAGGAACGCTCAGACAATGTTACTGGCTTTTTGGGCAGGTGTAGTCTGTTGACAGTTGTCAAAAAATGCCAACCCAGGAACCAGTGGAGATAGACTCTCACATCAAGTTTTCATGTTTTGGCAGGAGAATCTGGCATCATGTTCAGATTATTAAGGCGATTTTCCAGACACGTAAGAGCAGCTGCCTCTAGTCATGCACTTGGCTGTGTTAGTATTAAGCTTATCTCCTTTTCTTTCCTAAAGGTATTGTGTCAAGATCGGGAACCCTGACGTACGAAGCTGTTCATCAGACAACGCAAGTTGGATTGGGGCAGTCTTTCTGTGTCGGTAGGTTTCCTCAGAAGCAGCCTATTGTACCTAGACTAATCTGCTATTAGAAGAAATCCTGATTTCTTTTTTGCTATTATATCATGACATGAGGTCTCTATCTGATGTGAAAAGTCTAACTGTTTTTACATCATATTAATAAAAGCCTAAAAACCAGCTTTGCACGGTAAACTGCCAGCTACCAAGTTGTAAATTTGGAAACAAATTTTCCCAAGAATTTTAATATTATAAAGGGATAGGGCATTCTGAGGCTTTTAGTTGGATATGCTAATTAAGTTGAGGTTTTTTAGAGTAAAATTCTAGAGCTGGGGTCCTGGTCCTATTGTGTCTAATGCAGAACCTCTGTATTAGTCATGACATCTTGCTTATGGTTTGAAAGGTGATTATTCAGCTATCTTAAGCTTTCTGTAAATTGTGGGGGAGATGTTTGGCATTTGGCACAGTCTGACTTGGGAGGAGCCTTCAGAGCTCCCCCTCTTACGAGCCTTTGGGAATACTCTTCATGCCAAAATTTTCTTTGAAACTTATATTGTAAGTACTATGTCATTATGCTAAGTTTTTTTTTCTTGTGATTATTTTTTTCAGGGATTGGAGGTGATCCCTTCAATGGAACTAATTTTATTGACTGCCTTGATGTCTTCCTGAAGGACCCTCATACTGAGGGGATTATACTGATTGGGGAAATTGGAGGAAATGCTGAAGAAGATGCAGCAGCATTTTTGAAAGAAAATAACACTGTAAGTCTTAAACACAACTTCATAGTTAGCCAGCCTCCTTTGCCATAAGGAAAACTCGGTTCAGTCTCTAATCTCTTAAAAATTCTCAGAATGTTCATACCTTTAATAAAGAGACTTGCAATTAGGAGTTTTATCTAGACTAAATCTGACTGGAAGGCAGTGTCAGCTTCAGATTTTCAGTCTAGCCATGATATTTGTAGTGAACATTTGTTTTTCTGTAATATAGGTGGCTCTGTAGAGACATGTCAAAAGTTACTCATTGCTTCTGGTTTATGATGGCTATCAGGAAAGACAGGGTTGCACTCTTCAGACTTCTGGTTACATGTTGTCTGGGGTGTCCAGCTGTTCAAGATTGTTACCTGACTAGTTGATATTTAAATAAAACTCTGGAATTGCTTTTCACCTCACCCTCCTCCTCCGCATGACACTGTCTTTTCTTTCTTCACAGGGTCCAAAAGCCAAGCCAGTAGTGTCATTTATAGCTGGTCTGACTGCTCCTCCAGGCAGAAGGATGGGTCATGCTGGAGCAATCATTGCTGGGGGAAAGGGTGGTGCTAAAGAGAAGATCGCAGCTCTGCAGAGTGCTGGTGTGGTTGTCAGCATGTCTCCTGCTCAGCTAGGTAGCACCATCTACAAGGTTCGTTGCTTGGACATTGGAAAATGCATTCACCCAATGCAAGAGGCTGATTTTCAGGGAACAGGAGCTGAGGGATACATATCTTACCCAGATACTCACTTGCTCTGATCTTGCCTAAACATAAGAGCTCTATAGATTGAACACGCTGCATTCTTACTTAGATAATCTACGTGTGTGGTTTTATGTACTGTTGCCTTTATTGAAAAGTAAACATGGCAAAATGGAGATTGTTTTGCTCTCAGGTGTAGCAGCTTGTGTTTTCTGGATGCAAAGAACCTGAATGACTTTAAAATATGAAAACATCCTTTTCTGAAGGACAGAAAGTCTTGGCATATAGGTCTATTTTAAGTAGTAATTCACAGTTATGGCTGAATGCATACAGCTGAAAAACCTTATGTGTGGAATAGGGTTATTTAATTTTTCTTAATTTGTATTAAAAGTCATTGCCTTGCTGGTAAAGGAATTTCTGAATTCGGCCACGCTAATTTGTTTTGTTCTTTCCCCTGTGGTTAACAGAATGGGTTGGAAGAGACCTTAAAGATCATCTCATTCCAACTTAATGTAGCAGCTTCACAGGCTGCTGTGGAATTCTTCCCTTCCATGTTGTGTTTTTCCTTCACTAAAATGAAAGTCTTTACTTCATTGCTTCCCTGGCTTGAGACCTTTACTGTGAGCATTCAGCTGTGGTTCTTAGATTGAATTGATGTTTTTCAAGCCTGTTAAGTTCTGCCTAGCAGCGAAGGGTTCCCTGACAGCATTGCAGTGTGAGTGTACTTACCCAGTGAGACTGTACTTGCTTTCCTTTCCCCTCACTTGCACTCATTAGACATTTTATATTTCAATTTTTAATCCTGAAAATCACGTTTACAAAGATAAATACAAAGTAATCTAAAGTAAAGTAGTAATAGAAGCCTTTATTTGTTTCCCCACACCTGTAATGTTTGTGTGCTTATTTGCAGGAGTTTGAGAAAAGGAAATTGCTGTAAGAGAAGAGAATTTGGAATACAGTCTCCAAGATATCAGTGCAGCACCTGGCCTCCGCTTGTCGTTTGTCTGCTAGTCTTCAGTTGCCCAAATAACTGACACTGGTCTACAAATTTGACTTGGAAGCCATAAACCTCCTGTCTAAACCTGTTTTGATGTCTCCTTGGTTCAGACATTATCACCTCATTGTAGATCACAGCAAATTAATAAATCTTCCACTAAAGCAGAATCATCTTTTGAATTCCTGAAGCAGAGCCATTTCTTCCATCATCATAAACAAAGTAATCTTTTGTAACTTAAACACTGCCCGTTTTTTAAGGTAAAGTCACTAATGGAGATGCTTCTAAGGATCAGGGCAGAGACTTTATGCACATATTACACTTTTTGCTTTATTTTAAAAAGTTGAGTCTTAGTTATTCACTGCTGGCAAATGTGTTTTCTTGAGGAACAGGCCAAAGTTTCCGTCCATTACACCAAAGCTGCTGGATCTGAACGGGTTTTTTGTTGATCCTTGTAGCTGGATATGCCTCCAGTCCAGACTTTCTTTCCGAGGCGGGTGAGCTGTGCACAGAGTAGCCCTCTGTTGGCAAGGAATTGGTTGTTTTGTGGAAAGATGGATTTTTGTATTCACAAACATGAATCTAATTTCCCTTGCAAATATCTATTAAAAAGCGTCTGTAACCATGAAAGTGATTTGGTCCTTAGCTTCCATTACCTTCATTTCTTCTTTGTCCTAACTAGGATTGTGTTGCTTGTGTGTTCTGAAATCCTCGTGACAGTGGGACATAATGGAGGAGAATTACTATTCTCTTCTCTGGAAAAAGAATGTGCTATGCTAACTTTCTTGTTAACCACTCCCAGCACTGTAATGAAAAGCCCTTTTTCTTGGGAGTAGCCCAAGCCCTGTGCCTATAAATGAATGTTACAAGTTTTACCAGAATGGACTGAACCTGAGACAGCATTCTTTATATAGAAACTGAAAATTCCTGTAACCTGGCACTTGTATAAAGCTGACCTAGTGTTCCATAAAGGTGCTGTTAACCAAAGTTTGTGGTGGTGTCTGTTTAAATCTGTTCTTAGTTTCCTTACTTGAATGCCTGTGGAATTTCTCTTCCCAAAGCAAGCACTAGCCAGGTATCTGGATGCTGACATTTACAGTTCCTAGAGGTAAGCCTTGGTGGAATGCATGAGAGGACAGGTCATATCTCGGCCACTCTGAAATCGTGTTCATATGTGGTCAGGCATCAGATCCGGGCCCCAGGACATAGAGATCAGTTGCTGTATTATTCTCTTTAGTATGATTTACTGAAATGAACCTGACATCCTGTAACTAGGTGGCTGAAAGCAGTGGTGAGTAGTAAATCGTTTGATGAAGCCTATGACAGCAGACAGGAATCGTCTTACTATGTCTGCTCAGTTTTCTGCCTGTACCTGCTGTAATGTGGAGCAAAAAGACCAGACTGCATTTTTCTGGGGAAATGCCAGTGCTAACATGTCTTGGCCAGTGTGAGAATGCAGTTCTTCACCAGTAAATGTCAGGATATTGCAGCCATTCCTTAGGAGGCTGCAAATCAACATAACTCACCTAGTGCTGGGTTTCTCCACAGCACATCTTTTGGGATGGGTAGTGCTTCTTGGTGAACTGCCAGCAGTGTTACAGTAGGTGCCTGGACAACTGAGGTGTAATAAGTTTTCTGCTAGGGATTACTCCGTGGAAGCTCTTTCAAGGCATCAGGTATTTTAGAATATAGCCGTAAACTCCAGTGACTGTTGTTCCCTGACAAAGTGTTTCCTCAAGTGCTTACTCGTATCTTGAAATCTGAGGATGTGTTTAAAAATGCCATCTTGGTTCTAGTGTTTGTAGCAGACATCTGGTGCTGCACCCTGGCAGCTGCCTGGTTCTACGTGAGTCCAGGGAAGCCCTCAGCTCTGCTGGAGCTGAGCATTGCCTCAGTGGGAGAGACCCAACCTTGTTGGATAGAAAGGCTTATTTTTCAGTTTTCTCTTGCTGCCTGAAAATGTTCACTTGACAAATATCATCAGAGCCTCATGTTGCTGATGACAACGTCTCTTTGGAAAACATTCACATCTGTTTATTCACAAGTGCAGGCAGTATTAAATATTTTGAATATTTTTTAAAGGCAAAAAGTGTGTTAGTGTTGTGCCTTCAACCTGTTGGTACTTTACAATCTAAAAAGTACCTTTTTACGTGCAAGAGAAACTTTGCTGATGTTAGTGTGTGAGTTCTCATTAAGTGTTATGAAATAATCCTTTTGGTTCTTCCCCACTGTCTATTGGTGTCTAACCATAAATCACTTGCTCTTTTGAGGGATAAGTTCTAGAAGTTAACTTTGGGGTGAATTCATTGTCACACTGATTTCTTGAGCAAAGAGAAAAAGGTGACTGTCCACTTCATGGTGGCTTTTTTTCTCTTGATGGGCAGCATTTGTGTTTGAATGATCTCTAGAGGTACTTTCCAACCCCTACCATTCTACAAACAGTACCTAATTTTGTCACTAGTGGTTTCTTCTTGAGTTTTTGAGGTTGATTAGAGAGGTCTGTCACATCTAATGAGTACTATGCCTTTTGTGTCTTTTGGAATATATCAATGCCTGACCTTTTCCTCCTGTGTTTATGATGTTTTTCAGGTTGAAAACAGTTGTTCTGTACTATTTTGAGGGAAGACACTGGTAAGTTGCTCTCTGTACTAAAAATGATGCTCAGGTGTCAGATTCTAGCAAGATTTCATAAGAGTCACTTTGAGGATCCTTCCCAATGAAAACAAAAGATTGATGCCAATTCGTTTGTTGAGATCAGGTCTCCTTTGTGCGCTGGATGTTCCCTGGAGAGGGAAGGAGGGGCTGCTGAAGGATGGCCAGCCCTGTGGTCTAGCATCAAGATGTTCTTAAAACAGTGAGATTATTGGCTGATGACTGCTCAGATTTGGGCACTGGTTCCCAACAGATGTGGTGACTCTCTCTCTTTGTGGCAGCCAAGTGATGGGTGGGAGTAGAGCAAACTGGGCCAGAAAATGCCTGGATATGAAGCCCTGAGAGATGTAGTGCAGTGCTTCACCAGTGTGACTTGGTTTAGGTGATCCTGCTGTTGCAGGCGGATTGGACTAGATGATCTTTCGAAGTCCCTTCCAATCCGTAATGATTCTATGATTCAAGAAGAACCTCAGTGGCTGGCTGCTGTTCTGATGTCTTCAGGGTAGCAGCTAACGAGTGACACCCAAAGAATAAATTCAACTGCGTTGAAACTGTGGACTTAAGTATTATCTCAGTTTACCATCTCCTTTGCACCCTATTTCCCACTGGCTGTCACTGGTCAGGACTAGATTAAAGCTTTTCATAAAAGGAGCTGGGTACAAGTCTGATAATACAGGCAGGAGTCTACAGGTGGTTTCTGAAGGTGGCAGTAGGAGGTGTTGCCCCACTGTGGACACGTGGCAGGCAGCAGAACCAGGGTGTTTTACACCATGGGCTGTTTCTTGCCAAAGTGTCTGTACAGGGCTGTGAGTATGGAGTCGGCCTCTAGCTTTGTGATAACTAGAGATAGCTGGTGAAGAGAAGAGGTTCCAAGTTTGATGTTTTCCACGGAAACTAAAAACAACAAAGTCTACTGGCTATTGACTTGCAATACTCCAGTCAAATGGGGTTTGTGCTGTGTGTTCTTATTAAATCATTGGTGGTTCTGAATTTTGTAATGAAGGGTTAAACTCTGCTTCTCTATCAGAGACGCATCCCGGTGCTAGATGGTACGTTGGTCTCCTGCGGTTAAGGTGTGTGAGTTGCCATAGGCAGCAGCACGTGTGGGAATTGCTTAACTGTGCATCTAACCTTTGCTTTGTGCAATGCAAAGCACCAAGCACCCTTTGCAGGGTGCTGACTGAGATGGGTGGTGGTATAAGCCAAGTAAAGCTCAGAGTAATAGTGGATTTATAGCTATCCTCTCATCTGCCTCTCTTCCTCCTTTCCTGCCTGATCTGTATAGTGAAGTGCGTGATCCCTGGGACTGAATGAGTTATGGAGATGATTAATACAGGAACTGAAGTCTGACAGGCATCGTTTTTAGGGAGAGGTTATTTCCATATATCTACTCTCCATATATAAGTGAGAATATGGTTTGGTGTTAAATTAACTTGGGAATCAAAGCTTGACTCAGAAATGCTGAAACACTTTGAATTTTCAAAAGGAAATTGGCAACTTGTTCTGTTTGAATTTGATGTGCCAACAGGATATTTCACTAGAAGTGCAGGTCTGACAATTTTACTGCGGTTAAAATCCTCAGGAGATTTCTTTTGGAAGTGCATCGGGGTTGTGTTTCGGCATTGTTTAGCTTTTTTTGTGGTTCCAGTCAAGGCTTTGTGGCACACAAGGTCTTCAGCCTGATATTTGTTGGACCTGCTGAGCATCCATAATTCACTTAGCAGGACCAGACAGTTCACTCAAAGCATCCTAGACTTCTCATTGAGAACTGACTTGCTCTGTACAACAGTTATACGATCTCAAAAGAAGAGAGATTGCTATTGCTCTCTGTTTACACCAACCACACACATTTGTGGGGCATTTATAGAGAAAAGCTGTTGTTCTGTCCTAAAATCACTAAGCCGCAGAGAGCAGTGTTTGTGCTGCGAGAAAGTAGCGCAATTGCCTGTAACGATGTCTGTGCTGTGCAGATACGTAATTAAGGGGCTCTTAAAATCTGCTTTGTTGCTGTAAAAGCACAGCAAATTTATAGTTTTCAGCACATCTGAAACGTTATGAGAGAGTTGCTGTAAAAAAAAAAACCCAAATAGCCTACAAACCTATTTCTTATCATCTGTGCTTTTGCTCTCTAGGTGGCAGGTTTTGACACTAAAATGCAATTTTGCTTCCTGCTCTAAACTCAGGGGCTCAGAATGTGCTGGAGAAACAGATGATGAAAGCAAAACTTGGCTACTTTATATTTTCTGGACGTGATATCGATTTACATCTTTTTATGTGAATTGGAAGAGGGAGTGGTTAGTAGATCAAGAGAGGTTCTTCCCCTCTACTCTGCCCTAGTGAGACCACATCTGGAATATTGTGTCCTGTTCTGGGCCCTCAGTTCAAGGAGGACACAGAACTGTTGGAGAGAGTCTAGTGCAGAGCCGTGAAGATGATGGGAGTAGAACACCTCCATTATGAGGAAAGGCTGAAGGAGCTGGGTCTCTTTAGCCTGGAGGAGGAGACTGAGGGGTGACCTCATTAGTGTTTATAAACGTGTAAAGGGCAAGTGTCAGGAAGATGGAGCCAGGCTCTTCTCAGTGTTATCTAATGATAGGACAAGGGGCAATGAGTGTAAGCTGGAACAGAGGAGGTTGCATATAAGTATGAGAAGAAACTTCATGGTGAGGATGACAGAGCACTGGAACCGGCTGCCCTGAGGGGTTGTGGAGTCTCCTTCTCTGGAGACATTTAAAACTGGCCTGGATGTGTTCCTGTGTGACTTGGTCTAGGTGATCCTGCTGTGTCAGGGGGATAGGACTAGATGATCTTTTGAGATCCCTTTCAATCCCTAATGTTCTGTGATTTTTGTGAAGAACCTCTCTGCTTTTCATACCTGTGTTCTTGGTACCCCTATAATGTTGATATTCCTTCTTGTTTTTCACAGTTACAGGTTGTCTGCCTGGCTAGGGCAGTCAGATGGCATCTGCCTTAGAGAAATACCTGTCATCATTTTGAAATGAACAAGACACTGCTTAGACTGATTCTTCAAGGGTTTGGCCATTCTCACTTTTATTTTTTGTTTTTATTCAGTTGAGAGCAGAAGCTTGAAGCAAGCGGATAGAGCTGTTAGGGAAGACAGAAGTTAATTGTCAGGCTGAAAAGGAATTTTTAAAATTTAAAGCAGAAAAAATAGCCCAAACAAACCAAACCCAGACAGCGTGTTTAAAAACCTGGGAAATAGGGAAGCAGGAAGATACAGGGCTCTGTGGATGAAAAGTGGCTTCCACACTGCTGTGTCCACCATGCTGTATGCACTGCTGATGTCCAGGGTGAGCAGTCCCCCTTCTCTGAGTCTGAGCTGTAGGATATGATCAGTTTCAGGGTCTTTGGTGTTAATCCTTGCATGGAAGAGGCTGCAAGAGGTCTTGTGGGCTAGAACCTGCATTTGAAAATGGCTGCTGAGTGTGTGGAGACACGTGTGCACATGCATCTGTGTGTGAAAGTGCCTCTAAAGAATGCCCAGCCTGAAGGAGCATGTCTTGCTCAAGGTCATCCTCTCTGTCCATGTTCTGCTTTCAGACTGCAAGCTATTAACTGTAGCTCTTGCTGCAAGGTGAAGCAATAGGCAGGAGATTTAGTTCTCCAGTTGCTTCAGTCGTTTAACTGGATATGTTTTATTTATCTTTCTGTAGGCAACTACTTTTTTAAAGTCAGGCACTAAATTTTTTTTCTCCCCAGTGTAAATGAAGTGGGAGTAAATCCAGCCAAAGCCAGCCTGGACCATGTTTCAGCTCCAAAACATGCAGTCTGGGACAAGATCCATGTCCATCTCATGAAGTTCAGACACAGAGTAGAGCTGAGTGCTTGAGGAATCTTGTGAGAAACACGGTAAGGACTGCAGAACCTCTGAAACGGTCATGTAGATATGTTTGATACTTGATACCTGTTTGATTCTTGATCTCTACCACTTACAACAGAAGCTTAGATACCCAAGGTACATGTGTTCGTGGCTACGTGGAGACAGCTACACTGGCAGGACAACTAGGCTGGCTCTGTCCAGAGCAGCAGTCCCCTGCCCTTGGCCCAGTAACTTACCCAAAGTCACGCTGGAAGTTTCCGCCAGGCCAGACAACAGTCCAGCTCTCTCGAAGCCCAGACCCACATTTCAAGAATCACCTGAGTTTTCCTTCCAGTTCCGAGTTGATGCCCCTCTGCTCAGCATGTGCTGCGCTATCCTCGTTTCTGATGCATTGCAGCGCAGCAGCAGACCCGTGTTTCTCAATTTGTCCTGTTTATGATACAGCCCATTTCTGTTGCAGAAACACTGTTAATAGTTTATTTAACGTGTCTTTTTGTAAATAATTTGAGAATGCTCAGATCTGATTCTTGTGCAGGAAGCAAAATCATGCTGCATTAATCCACTCCTCCTTGCAGTGATTCCAGCCATGATGGAAAACAATGTAGTTAGAAGCCATTCTTTCAGCCTGGAAATTGTAATTGGATTGTGAATTTTATAGCAGCAGCCTTCAGAAAATAAACAAGAATTAGTCAACTAAAGAAAATATGCTCAGCTTGTTTCTGGCAGGGTCCGTGTTCGGTGGTTAACTTGAGGGTTTGTTGTTTGTTCCTTTCTTTTCCCCCCGATACATAAGACATCCTTAGAGCCTGCAAACATGGATTTTTCCCTGGGGAAACCTGCTGCAGTGCCAGTTACTCAGTGTTAAACAGGCAGCTGCAGTCATAGCATCGTACAGTTAGGTTGGAAAAGGCCTGCAAGATCAGAGTCCAAGCACTAGCCTAACTCTGCCTGGCCCTGTCTATTTGCTTTCCACCTGTAAGTTTGCTTGGAGCATCTCTGGGTGTATTAGTGCTCCAGTGGATCAGATTTCCTTTGAGATTTGGTGGGAAAGCTAGTGTGCTCTAAATCTGGCGATGAGCAAAAATGAAGGACAGAATCGCACACTACCATGAAACGAGAGATTTGGAGAAGAGGGAAGACGGCAAAGGAGGGGAAGAGGGGTTTTCAGCTTGTCCTGCTCACCTGTTTAACACATTTTGGGCTGAAGGACAGAAGAAAATGAGGACACTCTTATCTGTCTGTTTTGGTTTAAGGCAAGAGCCCTGCCTTGAAACCTGCCTGGATATGTTCCTGTGTGACTGGATCTAGGTGATTCTTCTGTGGCGGGGAGATTGGACTAGATGATCTTTCGAGGTCCCTTCCAATCCCCAATGTTGTGTGATTCTGTAAAATGCTTGACAAGTTATTTATGTAGCTCTGTTTATGATAAATAGGTAGAAATTATCTTGCATAAGGCACTTAATGAGAACCAGGTCAAAACCAGACTTCTCATCAGCGGGAGTTTCCTTAGAACCCTGCCAGCCTAAGAATGAAGGTGGTGGCTGGATCTGCAAAGCTATTTAGGTACCTTGGGGCATCTCCTGCACAATTTTGTTGTGTCTTAGCAGCCTGCAGACATGGGGGTTCTTCCTTAAGGCACCTGAACAACTCCACTTTTCACTCGTCAATCTTGACCTCAGGGTTTCCGGAGGGAAAACTGCTTCCAGGTGTCTCCAGACAACCAAACACTACATTTGCCAGCTTACACAGGCCCCGTTTGAATTTGTTGTCAGACAGCACCAAGTGGGGTTTGGTAAACACTGTGTTCTAATGGCGACTTTGTCATCTTTGCTTTACAGTTAAAATAAAACAGCAACACAGTCTCTCAAAGAAGCTCATATCCATAAATTTGAGATCCCCCGTTCCCCACATTCTCCCCACAGCCTGTGGGGTTTTGTAGTCTCCTCACTACATCACTGTCCCACAGACAGTGCTGGAGACCCTCCCTGGACAGCTTTATGGTCGATGGCTGAGGAGTGAGCCCTTATTCCTCACAAATGATTTGCTAGATTGCCACAAAAATATACATCATTGTGTCATGGGGTGGCAACTGTATTAAATCTGGTTAGATAGTTAGGGTGGGTTGCTGTCATAAATCAGCCTCTGCCTGTCTCGTTGGGGAGGAAACGCAATCAATAGTTGTTGGAACGGTTTATGTTGTTGGAAAACATTTCCTTTCACAAACCAAATTCTTAATACTTCTCCAATTCATTAACATCTTGTCTGTTCACTGCTTTGGGAGAAGTCAGGCACATCATCCTCTTGGAAGCCGGTGTTGTCACTTCGGTGGTGTGCCAGTGCGAGCGTTTGGAAGTGGTTAAAACTGGGAATTATTTCATTGTGATAAAAAAGAAGAATGAGAACAGCTCAGCTGAAAAGATTGCCTTGTCAGTTCTGATTTAATGTGTGAATAATGCCAGCAGGCTGGGGAGAACATCTTCTCCTGGATAGATTGTTTTTATGTTGTTAGAGTCTGTGGGCTGGGATTTACAGCTTGAAATTGTTTTTGGTTTTTTCCAAGGGTGGTTGTAATGAACTGGTGTTTGTTTCGTTTCTCTTGACTATAAGGATCACCTGAATTTCCGTCAGGCTGAAGCTTGGAGCAGGTTTGCATTAGAAGAATTCAACCTAAGTTTGGACCAAAAGCTGTACTGCTGGCTCTGTCTGTGCCTTGACACTTAATTCTGCTCCCTCAGTGCCCAGCTCCGGAGGGGACAGTGTCCTGGTGAGGTTGCCAGCCTACTGCAATGACCTTATAGAATCATTAGGGATTGGAAGGGACCAATCGTCTAGTCCAGTATCTTCACTGGCAGTGGCAGTCTAGTGCCTCTTACCCTGAAGCTGTTGAGAAAAGCTTGAAAATCTGACTTGCCTGCAACCTAGGAGTCCAGGAACTGAAGTCGGGGGAACTACATTGCATGATCTGGAGATGGGTGAGCCATAAAATCCTTGGGAAGGGTTCCTTTTTTGCAAAGATATAGGCAAGGCAACAAGGTTTTAGAGCTGGAGGTTTGAGGGCCCTTCTAACCTTTGCAGCAGTTCTGCGTCTTTGAAGTTATTAAGCAGCCCTCTACAACGACCTGGAGGGACTTTGTAGAGAGTTGTGTGCTGGTTGCTTCTCACAGGTAATTAGTGATAAAACAAGAGGAAATGGCCTCAAGCTGCACCAGGGCAGATTTGGGCTGGATGTTAAGAAATTTTTTTCACTGAAAAAGTAGTCAGGCATTGGAACAGGCTGTCCAGGTTGGTGGTTGAATCATCAACCTTGGATGTGTTTAAAGATGATTTAGATGTGGTGCTTGAAGACATGGTCTAGTGGTGAACTTGGTAGAGTAGGGTTATAGGTTGGACTTTTCTAACCTGAATGAATCTATGACTCTTAAGTTCTCAGAGTTCTGCACAAAGAAAGCCTTGCAAGTGTACAGCTTTCTCCGGGGGCCAGAGCATCTGTTGTAGGAGGAGAGACTGACAGTTGGGGCTGTTTAGCCTGGAGAGGAGGAGATTGAGGGGGGATCTCATAAATGCTTATAAGTATTTGTAGGGTGAGAGTCAGGACAAAGGGATCAGGTGCTTCTTGGTGGTGCTCAGTGACAGGATAAGGGGCACAAACTGGCACATAGGAGGCTCAATTTAAGCATAAGGAAAAACCTCTTTCATGGTGAGGGTAACAGAGCCCTGGCACAGACTGCCCAGAGAGGTTGTGGGGTCTCCTGCTCTGGAGATGTTCAAAACCTACCTGGATATCTCTGTGTGATCTGCCTTAGGGGATTCTACTCTGGCAGGGGGTTGGTCTAGATGATCTCCAGAGGTCCCTTACAACCTCTACCATTCTGGAATTCAGTATGATTCTCTTCTTGGCCGTGATGCCATGTGAACAGCACAGCCAAGTTTGTCTCCTCTCAGGTTTGTAAAACACCCTGCTTCTGTGTGGCTGCAGAAACACCAGCTCTGTACCCTGAAAGCTTGAGCTTGGGGAGGTTTTCCAAAGGTGGTTCAGCCTGGACCCTTTGCAGTGAGAGCCTGGCTTGATTTAGATGTAGGTGATTAAAGAGAGACTGAGATTAGCAGCTTGTTGGCATTGGATTTGTGAATGTTTTGATCCAGTTCACTTGTGTGTTTTATGTCCCTCTTTCTGATTAGAGAAGTGAATTCTAGCCTTAGGGTTTGAAAATTGTGTTCTCCATGGATGTGGCTCTAAAGAACAGCTAATAAATGCCAATTATCCCAGGTAGGAGAAGGTGCCTCAAAGGCAGAAGGCTACAAAGTCTGATGACCCATTTGAGCCATCAGTGACCTCTAGCTCACCTGCTGTTTACATCAAACCATTCCTGCTCTCCATCTTAGGGCCTGGCAAAGCCCTTCCATACAAAATATTAAAGAATCAGACCTACTTTTGAACCGTTAATTCCACAGAAGGGACTGCTTAAATCCTGTTTGCCAAGTAATTTGGGTTTTTGTCCACCAAATAGCTGGAAAACTCGGAAAACTCTTTAGAAACATGGCAAACTAGCCAATGTTTCCTTAGATGTGATTTTTGGAAACAGTAAGAAGGAGCAAAAGGGGAAGAGATGTTTTGTGGCAAACAGTTGGCACAGAAGAGGAGGAGAATGGTTTTGCTCAGCTCAAAGGGGAGGAGTGGAATTCCACATCCCACATGGTAATACCAAGTAGCCAGAATGCCCACATTGTGTTTGTGAATATGATACAGCATCTATGGAAGAGTTATGGGCTGGACAGGTGCAGATGATGTCCAGAGAGGGCAAGCCTGGGACAGCCAGACAAACCTCAGGTTCTCCTCTGAGACTTAACCAGCCAGCTAACTGTGCCAGTGTGCTTAACCACTTCCATCACCATGGCACTTATGTCCTTATTCTGCTGCTGAGCTAATGATGGAGTGATGATGCCTCTAGGTGTAGTGATTGCATCCTGCTCAATATGGATTCAAGGGAAACAGGGAACAGCACAACAGCCAAGGGCAGACTTGAGCAGTAAGCTTAAGGTGAGTTTAGTCTGTAGCTTTGACTATGAGTCAGTTGTCTTATCCCATAAATAGTGGGCAGCCCAAGAGCCCTTCAAGCTCTCCTGAGTGACAGTTGACTGCCTGGACCTCCTTTTGCCCAGAACCTCTGACAAGGAGACTCCTCTGAAAGGTAAGTGGCTAATAACTGCAAACACATTGCAGCTTCATTAAGGGCATTTTAAAGACTGTGTACATAGAGTCTTTTAAATGGGAGGGTCTCCGGACAGCGTTGTGTGACCCTGCCCTCCATGCAATATACAATCCAGTGTTTCAGCCATCAAACCTTGTTTAAAAAGAAAATTTACTGGTCAAACTTTGTTAAATCACTCTTTTGTATCAGCACGTTGTTAGTTCTGTCTTGTGAGTGAAGTGCATACGTCCTTTGATGACAAACTGCTGTATTGGGGTGCCAAAAGGGATGGATCCTGCGCTCCCTGGAGCTGGATTCCACTGTCAGTGTCACAGACTTAACAATAAAAGGGAGGTGCGTGTGAATTTTGACAGCGAGAAGGCTACATTCACTAACTAGGTTCTTCTTTTGTGAGTCTGTCTGTCTGTCTGTCAAGCTGCCTGTCCGACCATAGTGACCAGTATCTGCGTTTCTGTGCTCTACTGCCCTTTTGGAAGGCTCTGCTGACAGAGCAGTGTGACCAGTCCGTCATTTTGTGGTACGAATCCAAGTGTTCAGCTATTAATCTGTCTATTCAATTGGCAAAACATTAGAAGTGCTTTCAGATTCCTCCCATGCCTGTGACATAAAGGGTATGTTGTGTCATTTTTCATCTCCAAGAGATTTATAAAGTTATTTGAGTCTGACCCAGCTCTTTTCAGTTTGATGTGAACTCCAGATCCAGACTTAATCTCAGGTTGTGAGCCCTGTGGAGAGAGCAGGGATGGCTGGAGAAGAAAAGGCTTTTCTCTGAGATCCTAAATGGTAGCTGGGACCTCCTTTTTCCTTTTGTGGTTGATAAGCAAGCACATGGGTCTGCAGAGGGATCACAATGCCACTTTCCTACATGGCATCTCAACTTATCAAGGTGTTTGTAATGGGTCCTGCATGTATGAGCAAAGTGATAATGGCTCAGTGCTCAGGAGGTCACACTTATTGCTGTGATGGTTCTTTCTGGCTTTCAATACTCAGAGGTCTGTTAAGGCATTTCTGTTCTGCAGACTGCGATATATCATCCCAGGGCTCATTCCTGCTGCCTGCTCGTTCTGTTTGGCTCTGTTTGTTGGAGCCTGTACAGCTTGTGAAGCAGTGATCTGGATTTGTGACATGGATAACAGCTCTTGGAGGGCTTTAACCGGAGTCCACTACCGCTTTATCCCGGAGAAACTCCAGCTCAGTGCGCAACCGAGACGGCAGGAGGTGAGTGACTCTGGGATCATAGGATAACGTGTATGAATGCAAAAGGACCTCAAGAGACCTCCAGCCTAGTCTTCTGCTCAAGGCAGGGTCAGCTCTGCAGCCACGCAGCAAACCCAGGCTGGCAGCGGCATTTATTTCAGAAAGCTTTTGTTTGAAACTGATTAGTCTTCAGTGCCCGTTGCCTGGTCCAGAAGTGCAGCTACTCGTCTTCAAGCACTGTCAAAAATAAAGAAAAAAATGAATCCTACTCTTCTTGCCCATGACAGTTAATATGGAAGTTGTGCTTCTGCTTCACAATCAGTTTTGCCCACTAGTTCCACCCTCTCTGAAGGTGGCACTTGCAAAAATATGTCCAATGAATGTCTTGGTTTTTCTTTCACTTGGTTAGCTGCAGACCTCAGTCCTTAGGTCAAGATGTTGCAGGATGATAAAGTCCCCCTGAAGGAACTTGTTCCTTCTGCCAGTCCCCACGCAGCAGCACGGTAAGCATATGTTTTCCTTCCTCTGGGCCACTGTGGGCAGATGAGGATTATAACAACCGTTCAATGGCGCATATTTGTGTTGAGCTATATGTCAGAGCATCTGTAACATGGGAGCTGAACATGCTGCCTTCATCCTCTGATACTGAGATTCCTTTAGTGATGAGCATGACTATGGAATGACAGGATGAGGGATAATGTTTTAAGCTAGGAAGGGTTTAGATTTGGGCTGAACACGAGAAAAAGGTTTTTTAACCTGAGGGGGGTGGCTCACTGAACACGGTGCTTAGGGAGATGACTGAAGCCCCACCCTTGGAGACATTCAAGGTCAGGCTCGACAGAGCTATGGGCAATCTGTTCTGGGGAGAGATGTCCCTGCTTATTGGAGGGGATTTGGACTAGATGACCTTTGGAGGTCCCTTGGAACTACATACATTCTATGATTCAGGAAGCTATACATGAGATTAGAGGGCTTGTCCCTGACTATATGTGTTTCACATACTGGTGCTTCATGAAACGAGTTGTCCAGTTAGAGACCAAAGAACTGATGTTTTAGGAAATGCTTCCATTGACTTCAGCAGTTTGGGGATTGAGGCCCACCAGTAACACAGACCAGAACTAACCAAATCCTTTATATTCTGGCTGTCTCCACAGTGGGGAGAAACAGAAGGGCTCAGCAAGAAGCCAAAAACATGGGATGTAGAAGGTACCATGAACCTTGGTTGCCTTGAAGGGTCCCTCAGTCCTCTGCTCTGCCTTCTTGGCACCCATTCATCACCTTTGCTGTTGCAAACAAATCTGACATTTTCTGTAAACAAACTGCTTGATTTGGGCCATATTTACAGTTCTGAGAGGAAAAGTAAGGGAAGCAAGGAGACAAAGGAGATGGTGCAGAAGTTCCTTTGCATTATCTTTCCTTTTCCTTATCTCTCTCTCTTTCATTCCTCTTTCTTTTCTCCCCTCTTTGATGTGTTCCTGGCAGTCCCTGCGTAAGATTAATCATCTGAATGGCAGAAGTGCCACTTTGCTGTAATTGTGAAGGATTACATCCACCATCACTGCAAAAGAGCTGAGGTGTTAAATTTAAAAATGCTGTGTCTGCGGAGCCGAGCGCTGATCCACTGGGCTTCTCACTCCAGAGAGTCTTTCCTGCACCCACATGGAGCAACGAGCTTTAAAGCAACAGCCACCATGTCAGAGAGGAGCCTCTGTCGTTGCTTTTGTCAGCTCTGTGTAAAAAAACCTCTGCTCTGTGGGCAACAACATACCCCAAAGCGTATGAGGTGGTGGATTGCTTTTAGGTTTGCAAATGTCACAGTCACCTTCGTGTTGATTTGAGACCCATAGCGTGAGGCCAGCATAATCGATCACCTTGCTGGAGAAAGCATGGGGTAGCAGTAAGAAGAGCTCAGAGAAGGGGGTTGGGAATAGTCAGCCTTATGAAAAAGCCACTGTTGAAATGAGGGAGTGCAGGATGATGCTGTGAAATAGGAGTCTATCACTGAGGCTTTTCCTAGTCATGCCAGGACCTTCCTAATGAAACACATTTTAAAGTGATGAAAGCAAACAGCTCTGAACAGACACAGAAGTACCTGGAAAAACTTCAGCCAGGAGATTTTCTTGAGAAAAGCACACTGAGACACAGGAACTGATGCTCTGAAGAACAACAAAAAATGTAGGTGTTTCTCTGGCCTGAAAATGTAAGTAGAGAGTGTTTCTAAATGTGTAGTCATCATGTCGGAAAGGACACCAGGGAAGGAACACTGATAGAAATGCCTCAGCTGGGTTTAGCTGGAGTGGAAGGAGCCAGCTGCCAAGGTGGACACAGTGGACCTCCTCTTTGATGTGGAGAAGGGTTTTTTTTAACAGGCTGGGAGCCACCAGTGGCTTTAACACCTTGCTGTCTTTCACAGAATGACTCTGGTTGGAAAAGACCCCTGGGATCATAGAGTCCAACCATCTACCCTACCTTACAAGTTCACCCCTAAACCATATTCCTCAACACCTCATCCAAACAATTGTTAAGCACATCCAGGAATGGTGACTCACCACCCCCCTGGAAAGCCCATTCCAGCGCCTGACCACCCTTTCTGTGAGAAAAAGCTTTTCTAATATCAAGTATGAACCTCCCCTGTTGTAACTTGAACCCCTTCCCTCTTGTTCTGTCACTAATTGCTTGTGAGAAGAGACCAGCACCAACCTCTCCACAACATCCTTTCAGAGAGTTGTAGAGTGTGATGAGGTCTTATCTCAGCCTCCTCTTCAAACTAAAGAGTGCCAGCTCTTTCAGTCTCCCCTCATAAGTTTTATTCTTTATATTATTTTGAATTTGATTGAAATACTTCCCTGCCTGAGCTTCTTTGTTAGCAAGCCTTGGTCTGTCCTGGAGAGGATTCATTCCTTCTGTGAGCAATTGCGTGTGACTGCAAAATGTGAAGGTTTCCTACCTCCATCTTTTATGCTGTTAAGACTGTGGGTTAGACAGATGTTTGCCTGGCTCTGGTTTGGCAACCCCTCTAGAGCAGTTACTCGCCTGACTGTGTGGACACTGACTTGGCTCAGATTTAGCTGGCACAAGGCTGAGGCCACTTTGCAGTTTTCTAACAAAACATCGGACAGGTGAACTGGGTGGCTCAGGGGAGAGGCTGATGTTGCCCAGTGCAAGAGTACCTTTTGTCCTTAAGGATCAAAAACTTACAATGGACTCTCCAGCAAGAAAACAAAACTATTTCCCAGTGCTTCCCTTAGCATGTGGATGTTGAATGCCCTTACTTGGATCCTTGCTCTGTTCTTGGAGAACCATGATACTAAGCTGGTGGACTACACTTCACGTGGAAACCTGTCCCTCTAACATCCCACCAGCTCTGAGCCAAGTACTTTTTTGAAAATAATGTCCTGACTTGCCAAGCTTACGCATGGATCAGTGCATCTGCAAGGCCTGTTTGCCTTTGAGACTGCCTTTGCCAGCAGTTCTGCACCCAGCCATTTGGTCTCTGAAGCAAGCTTGGTGGGAAGGAAGGTGCAAAGTAGTTCTATAAACTGGTTTATTTTCTGTCATTCAGAAGCTCTGGAGCTTTGGAAGAACTTCAAAAGAACAATTCCTTGTGCAATTCCATATGAGGTTCTTTCCACTCTTATGTTTTGATCTCTTTGTTTCCTTTAAGCTTTCCTTGTATTTCTATTCCCTGTTTCTCTTGATGCTCTACCATGTGTAGACATCTTGCTGACATGGTAAGTTTTTTGTTTTCTGCTGAGAAATGACTCATTTATTACAGTAGGGGTTCCAGCACTTCACCAACTGCTTACAGATGCCCTTTGAATGGGATTCATGAATAATAATAATAATGCAAAAATAACCCAGTGATGTGATTTGACTTTGGCTCTTGGAAACCCATAAATCATCTTAAGCACCATTAGTTAAAAAAATTCCACTGTGCAGAAGAGCAAGTCAGAAATCTTCTCTGTGTGACCTGTTTACAAGACGTTTAAATCCAGACAACTGAGCAAAGTAGGTCGTTTTGGTCACATGGAGATTTGGACAGGGCACCCCTTGCTTTGACAGCTCGGAGACATCCATATCAACACTGAAGATGTCACAGTCCAGATGTCTTGCAGCCAACAGAGGATGGCACAGCTCAGAGGCAGAGGGGTGTTGATGGATAACAGGCAGTCTGGGTTCAGGCTGCAGACATCTTTTCACCCAGCATGGAAGGTCAGTGCAGGCTCATATGAGAGGCAAATGTCTAGAGCACCATATGGCAGGATGAACAACAGCTTGGTTTCATCCAGCAGACCTCTTTCCATTTCAGGAAGTGTGTGCAGGTGGATGGAGAATGACATCAGTGGTTGGTTGGCTAGCCCTAGTGGGGTAACCAAGTAGGGTGCAATAATGTGATGCTTCTGAGCTGAATCAGAGGAGCAAGGGGAAGAGACCCAGCAATTTTTCATTCGCAGTGAGAGTGATGGAGCACTGGAACAGGCTGCCCAGGGGAGTTGTGGAGTCTCCTTCACTGGAGACGTTTAACACCCACCTGGATGTGTTCCTGTGTGACTTGGTCTAGGTGATCCACTGTGGCATGGGGATTGGACTTAGATGATGTTTCGAGGTCCTTTCCAATCCCTAATGATTCTATGAATTTTGGCTTTGCCTCCTGACGTTCCTCATGGAGAGCGGAATGGGAAAGTTGAGATGATGGGAAGATAAAGGGGGAAGAAATTGTTTCACAGCACTTGCTCTGTGCATTGCAGCTACCTGCCTTTACATGCAGCTTATTTCTACCTAACACTTTACTCTCACTGGGAACATCCTCCTGAATGCTTTGGGGTTAATTTATCCTCACCTTCTTCTAACCTGTTAGTCAGTGACTGCCAGAAAATCAAAAAGTCTCAGTACTTTTTAAAATGTTTTTTCTCTGATCTGTCTTTTTGTTTCTCTGCTTTTGACCACTCTGTTCTTTCTTTTGAGGAGGGGAGGAAATGCTTCTTTTCATGCCATGCTCTTTCGAGAGAACAGTTCGTTTGTAACTCTTTCCATGGTTGCCATGCTGATTGTGGCACACGTATAATTCCAGTAGTACTGGAAGAGCCTGGTGTTAACCTGGGCTGAGATAAATACGGTGACACTAGAGACAAGATGTGCCAGATGCTTTTACTTCTCTCTGATGACATAATACAAAATACATATGAAACTCGTGGTGATGGTGAATAAAGCCCAGAGGAGTTTTGCTAGCTGTGCTAGTCTTTCAGCTGCCACCTGAAGCTGACTCTGAAGGAGCTTTGATTTGTTGCCCAGCTGATTAAAGAGCCTGAGCCCTCAATGGTTACTCTGTCACCCTGTAAAGTCTCCCAAATATCCTCTCTCCTCTAGCAGCCCTTCTCTGAAGTGCTGCATTGATCTTGCAGAGGCAAAGGTGAAAGGAGGAGAACTGCTCCCTGATGGCTGAAGGGAATTTTCCCCCCCTCTTTTTGGATATTTAGGGCTATTTTTTCTACTGATGAAGACTGGTGTAAATAGCAGAGCAATGTCTCAGCTGTAAGAAAGCTGTGGGTGAGCCTTACCTTGCTCTGGAACTGGTTGTTCTTGGTTTGGCAGCATCTTTGAGGTCCCTTCCAATCCCTTATGATTCTATGATTATATTTTGAAGCACATATCACCTGAGATGCGGGAAAAGCCAGCCGGTGAAGCTCATGGATAAGACTGGAAGAGATAAGGAGGATTTCCATGGTGACATGAATGGTGTGAGAGCCAAGCAGAATGGTGAGGGTGGTGGAACCAATCATTATCTGAAGCACCATAAGAGAGAAGAAGAATGCTGGAAGAGTGGGACCTGTCTCAGGCAGTGACACCGAATTGCTTCCGTGTACTGAAATGGTCACCAATTGTTTTCTGAAGCCATGCAGAGGGATGGCTGTTTCATGGTGAGCTTGCTACAGCCTCTCAGGAAACCCAGACTCTGCCCTTGACTTCTGCTCTTTGATACCTTATTTTGATTGTCCAGTCTGCCTCTGCTGGCAACCAGCCAATGACCAGAGCCCATTCTCTCTGTTTCTTCATGCATTAAGAGAAAAGCATGTCTTTGTGAGCTGTGTAGTCTTCTTTCAAGACATGCTTTTCTTGGCAGCAAGCCCACCTGCTCCAGGTGTCTGCTTTCTTTGTGCTGCTGCAGTTCCCTGCTGCATCAGTGAGATGGATCAGGTTAAACAAAACCACATTTCTGTGGTGTCTTTAGGGAAACAAGGGCCTTAACTGCTCCTTTTGTTAAGAGGAAAACATTTGGAGAACCCATCAAATCTTGGGATTGTCTGTGAACTCCGGACTCTCTGCAGAGAGCCTCTATACATAATGTTTTAGAAGAGATTATTCTAGCTGATGTCACTTCTTGTATTTATTTAGGGATAAAAACAACGGACAAATACAGGAGACAGTTTAACCCCAGTTAAGGTTCTCTGCCATGTTATTCACTTGTGCAGAGCACAAGGATTAAAAACTCCATGACCCTGTCCAACTAGAGAAGTAGGGTAAAATCTGTAGAAGCTGTCAACAAGCTTCAGTGCTGACATGAAATAAGACTGAATCAGAGTTTATAGTGGAAAGTGAGGCAGGCTGTGAGGAGAGCATTGCTGAAAACTGGCAATTTTGCTGTTGCTGTCCTTTAAACATTTCCAGCTTGGGTGCTGGTGGGCAGCAGAGAAGGTGTAGGAGATGGCATGGGCAGCTCTGCACAGCTCAGGGCAAGTGCCATGATATTCAAGGCACAGATAGGTCAGTGTAACATCCCATAGTCCAGCTCCAAGAGACACCTCATTACCAATAGGGCACCTTTAAGTCCTGTTTGTGCTTTGTGCCCATTCTAGGAGGCTGTTGAGTGCTCCAGAGCCCTCCCAGATGGGTACCAAGGTACCAACTGTGGGCACTGAATCATGCCTGTGTATGTGTCATCACTTTCTGTACCTCAGATAGGAGATATGCACTCTGCTTCCAATTAAACACTTGGGGAACTGCATAGACCCACCAAGATCTGCATCTGGTGCTCATGAAATCAGCCTCTGTTTCTTTACAACCAAGTCCGATTGGAGCAGTTGGAGAGGTTTTTCAAGGACAACAGTTTTAAGAGGCTTTCAAGGCAATTGAGACAATCTCTTTCTGTGTGCTTTTTGAAAAAAGGGCACGGGTTCCTAATTTGAACATAATCTCATGAATTCATTGCTGAGCAGGATGCCATTAAGTATGCCAGAGACATATTTTAGCTGTAGGAATTCCTTAGCACACAATCTTAGGCAGTGTGACCACCTAAGCAATTTCTGAATGTCCCATTTACGCATTTGTGGTGTTATTGTATCTTCTCCCTGGTTATTTTTATAAAAGATTTCTAGGAGGAGATTGGCAATTAATTACAGTAACAGCAATGATGATGATTATTAGCTGCAATGTGAACAATGATAGAACAGAGTTTACCATCCAAATAAAATGCCACCGAACCGAGATGAATGAAACCAGTACAGAAAATATATAGGTATTAAGTTTATAAAGTAATTTCCTTTGGTGGTGTTATCATATCTACTAGTGTAACCCAAGAAAATAGATGCTCACAATGCAGCTGTAAATATTCATCTGTGCAACAAGCTTTCGGTCTTTCATCTCCTGCTGTTGGTTTTTCGCTGTTGATAACGACGTTACGTTATTCTGTCTAAAGCCGAGCGTGAGAAGGCATCGGGTGCACAATAGCCAAGTTAGAGATAGAGCTTACTGAAATTAAATTCACTCCCGTCGAGTTCTGATAAACATTTATTATCTCCACAGCCACCCCTATGAAGAAATGGCTTTATAATCTATTTGGCCATTAAGAGGACTAAAAGGGCTCTTGGGCCAGTTTCATCCCAGAATAAAGGATGTGGGCACGTGCAATGCCCTGCACAGTTCCTGCTTGCTGGCTCCTAGCTCCTGAGTTAATGCAAACAATATTATGTTCCCTAAAGGAGTCTTATAGCTAGGAAGAGTTATATGGTAATAAGAGTTATATAGGTGCAATACACCTGGGGTATATTAAAATCCTCAAATTGCAACCCTTTCAAAGAAGTTATCATCCTTGGAAGTGGCCATAAACATATGCGAATAGGAGCTGAGGACTGGAAGGGGGAAGGAAAAAAGCCAGCCGGAGTTTTTCCGTTTGAGTTTTCCCTCCCCTCTCCTATGGACTTCAAAGTGATATAAAAACCTATTGAAGAAACCCAGAGCCCCATACGATGGAGCAATGCCCTCTTATGAGAAACTGTAATCCTGGTAAGAAGCTACAACCATACAAATACCCCTCCGCTCCCTCAGAATGAAAGACTATACAAAAAGGAATAAATCCATAAAAGCAGCTCTACACGCACAACTATATTTCATTTTCCCTTTTTAAAGTAAAATGTCAGGAATCCTGTTGATGTTGTGTTAACTTATTTTGTTGTCGAGCTCTTTATTTTCTAACCCCTCAGGAAGAACACTGAAGTAAACCCATACCTGTGTATACTTTTCATTTAAGTAAAAAGAGATTTGTTTCCGTTCCGCTTCTGCTTTCACTCCGCAGTCTGTTCTCTGAAAAGGCAAGTAGATTCAAACGTTTGCCTCATTTGGAATTTTCCTGCTGACAAAGGGGCCCATTGGAATAATTTCAAATTAGCTGCAATTTTAAGAAATGAAAAAAATTGGAAACAGCTTGTCAGAATGATCTCCCTTTACGATAGGTTTTGGATTGTGTTTTATGCTTTATCCTCTCTCATGGTGTATGACAATGATGAGATAATGTGGTATCTGTCTTCCTTCTTCTTTTCACAGAATCACAGAACATTAGGGATTGCAAGGGACCTCGAAAGATCATCTAGTCCTATCCCCCTGCCACAACAGGTTCACCCAGACCAAATGGCACAGGAACACATCCAGGTGGGTCTTAAATGTCTCCAGAGAAGGAGACTTCATGACCGCCCTGGGCAGCCTGTTCTAGTGCTCCATCACCCTCACTGGGAAGAAGTTCCTTCTGATACTGATGTGGACCTTCCTATATTCCAGCTTACCCCTACTGCCCCTTGTCCTATCATTAGATGACACAGAGCAGAGCCTGGCTCCATCCTCCTGGCATCCACCCTTCACATATTTAGAACCATTAATGAGGTCATCACTCAGTCTCCTTTTCTCCAAGCTAAAGAGACCCAGGTCCCTCAGCCTTTCCTCATAAGGGAGGTGTTCCACCTCCTTCATCATCTTTGTGGCTCTGTGCTGGACTCTGTCCAGCAGCTCTGCATCCTTTTTGTCTTTCTTAACCCAGTAACGTATATGGGAGATGGTTTCCAAAGACAGAGGGACCTCTGGGAGGTATTTTAAGACAGAAGCAAACACGAATGCAGCTGCGGATATAAGCCATGCTGCTTGCACAACTGGTTGCATGCATATTAATGTTAATTACTTTAATGAATTACTTCTGTATAAACAGTAATAAAAAGTTAAAAAAATTAAGTGAGCTGCTTTTTTGAGAAGCAAGTGGGTTCCTTTTCTTTCATGAAGTTAAAAGTGTTTGCTAAGCTGATCGTTTTGAAAGGCTCATCCCTTTAAACTGAAACACATGAAATTATTCTGGGGAGTTGTGCTTGCACAGCAACAGAACAAGCAAAATTGGAGCTACCTATTTTTGTTGCTAAAATCAAAGTCTCTTTCAACGTACTCAAAAGCCTGGCAGGCTGGATGGAAGATGAATGACAGCCATTGCAATACTGCCTTGGGGAATGGCTCCAGAGCCTTGTTCTTAACAACCTTTTTACCTCTACACCAGGTAAAGCAATATCCATGAATTAACTATTTATGCTGTGACTCTGCAGGAAATTTGGGGCAGCCTTTTCTATTGATTTAGCATAACTAGGGTCACATTTATGGCACAAAAGCGTTCAGTTATAATGTCATATTTAACCCGCCACATTGATTTCTAACAATATCAAGCCAAAACAGGTTGTCACATGAAGTGGCAGTTGTAGACGTCAGATAGTTTCCTTGCTAAACATTTATTCCAGACTTAACTGATACATACATCTCAAGGCTTTTCACCCTATTGCCTTGTTAAGGAAAGCCCAAGTAGTGTTTTTTGAAGGCAAGGCATTCATACCTCACTATCTGTACTTACCACCATGACTTCTAATAAAACCCTTTGCAGGCAGGCAACACAGCAATCCAAAATACCTCAGAGCTGAAATAGGTCCATCTGCCCTGGCGTTTGGAAGAAGGTGGAGGGCACAGAGCAGGAGAAACCAGTGTGCAATCCCCTGCTTCTGGCTGGAGCACTCCAGGTACTGCAGGACCGTTGATAACAGTTGTGGGGCTGTGAGAGGGTGCTCAGATCATAAAGCTCTCAGTAACATGATGCCAATGTGAGCATCTAGTGGGATTTATCTGTGGCAATGCAGGTAGGTGTCTGTAAGGTTAAGGTGGGAACATCCTGGGAATGGTCTTGGGATTCCCAATACTCATCCAACTCTGCCTCTGCTTCCTGACCTTAAGATTTTTAATTTGAACTTCTCAGTTCTCTTGGCAGAAGACTGAGAAGGCAGTTTTATTTTTATGGCTTTTGGGGAGCAGACCGTTGCTCGTAGCCAGCCAATTTCATTCACAGAAGCAGCAGGAATGATGGATCTGGATGCTAAAACGGGTACTTGGGTGTTTTAGTTTTGTAACCTTGCAATCTGGTCACTGAGCACTGTGTGCATTAGTCATGGGCAGTGTGACAGAACTACCGGGAACGTAAATAAAGCTGCCTGGATGGGAACTGCTCTTCCTTGCAGTTATGTCTCTCCCTGTCTCAAGAAACTGAGCTGGTTTGCAGAAGCTTCTTTCAGCACTTTGGAAAAATCCATCCTACTTGCCCTTACAGCCAGGAGAGGATTAGTGAGCTGGCATCATAGTGGTTCTTAAAGATATAAATTGATGGCAAGATCCCTTTGCAGTGGCCAGGGCTCATACATCTAGTGGTGGTGCTGGCCCTGCTCCCAGAGAATTGCTTTTGGCCGCATAGCCCGTCTGAGCAGACTGAAAATTGGAGACAGCTCTCTGTTCACCCTGGCCTGAATTTCTGTATAGAAAGTCATCTGTGTAATAAGCTGCTTGGGCTCAGCTGTAGGGTCAACCCTGAGCCTTTCCTCTCTTCTGCCTCTGCCTCCAGGGTTTCTCAGCAATGTGTCTCTCTCTAGCTCCATGCCAGCTTCAGTAACTCCATCCAAGAATCAGTCAGGTAAGGAAAGGAAGGAAGGGTAACCTGGGAAGGTTACTGGGAAGAATATTTGAAGGGTAGGTGTCAGGAGGATGGAGCCAGACTCTTCTCATGTGAAATGGAAACATGTTCACTAGATGATAGGATGAGGGGCAATGGTTGTAAGCTGGAACATAGGAGGTTCCACATCAATATGAGAAGGAACTTCTTCCAAGTGAGGGTGACAGAGCACTGGAACAGGCTGCCCAGGGGAGTTGTGGAGATGTCTGGAGATGTTTAAGACTCGCCTGGATGTGTTCCTGGGTAACCTGGTCTAGGTGATCCTGCTGTTGCAGGGGGATAGGACTAGATGATGTTTTGAGGTCCCTTCCAATTCCTAATGATTCTAAGAAGCAGGACACATCTCTGTAGATAGGGAAAGCTTCCAAGAAGGCAACTTCAACTTCTTTCTCCCTCTCCTCTGCCTCTAGAGTTTGCCAGCTAATTTTTCTGGGAACAAAAAATAAATTGCAATAAATTCAATGTGGCAAAGAGGTAAAAGGTTTTGGCCTCCTGTTTCCCTAATGTAGAGCAAACCTGAAAGAGATGGGCAGGAAGATGTGAAAGGAAAATTGTGGGTTTGTGTTTGCCTGTGTGCAAGATTCTTATTCTTTTTCTAAATTGCACCTGATATATTTTTATTGGAGCAAGATGTAAAAGCTAAATTTGATTGCAGTCATGATGTCTGACCCACTAAGTGTTACTGAGAATTATCTCTGGAGGCAGAGGAGCTACTTAGTACTGCATATCCCTTGTGTTCAGTCACAAAAGCTGCCTACAGGGTCTAGCATTTCTAAACCGAGTGATTATCTGTCGCTAATTGTGCTCTCCACACAGACATGGGGAACAGACATATGGCTAGAGGAATGGCTCCATTTTTTTTCTCTCCTTCCTTTGCTTTGGCTGCTTACTGCTAATGACAGCACTTCAGCTCTTTCCAGACCCTGAAAAATGTTGTAGAATCTGACAGAGTCAGGGAAAAAATAATTGCAAGCAGCTTCCCTTGGAAGAAACATTGGTACCCCTGATACTTCAAGGTGCTTTGATGCCACGTAGCCAGGCTCAGTAGTGGAGAAGTCATTAAAATCACGCTGGACAAAGAGCTGGAAATACATGTTAGGAAAAATCTTGAATAGTTAGACCGAGATAGACTTCATGACCTAATTGGTCTTTTAATGCAGTGGCAATAGCTGCAGAGACAACATTTATTGTGCAGCATGGAGACCAATCTCAGCAGGAGTCCCAGACAGGAGCAGGGACAATTTTTTAATGCTGTAGCAACCTGCTCAGCATATAAAAGGGCTTGAGTGTTGTAGCTGCTCATAGGCATGTGGTGTAGGAAGGAATTGCCTGAGCTGTGAACTCAATTCCTGCTTTCATAGAATCATAGAATCATTAGGGATTTGAAGGGACCTTGAAAGATCATCTAGTCCAATGCCCCTGCCACAGCACAATCACCTAGACCAAGTCACACAGGAACACAT
Source organism: Rhinopomastus cyanomelas (assembly GCA_013400115.1). Classification (NCBI taxonomy): domain Eukaryota; kingdom Metazoa; phylum Chordata; class Aves; order Bucerotiformes; family Rhinopomastidae; genus Rhinopomastus; species Rhinopomastus cyanomelas. The sequence continues at coordinate 489,136 of VXBP01008935.1, read as the reverse complement.
CCAGGCAGTTTTTAAACTTCTCCAGACAAGGAAACTCCACAACCCCCCTGGGCAGCCTGTTCCAGTGCTCTGTCACCCTCACTGTGAAGAAGTTCCTTCTGATATTTATATGGAACTGCCCCTTCTCATATCACCAGATGACACTGAGAAGAACCTAGCTCCATCCTCCTGACACCCACCTCTCATATATTTTTAGACATCAATGAGATTAACCTTCAGTCTCCCCTTCTCCTTCATAGCTGTCTAATTCAGTGAATCCCTTCAGAAACCTGCCTAAACCCAGGTCTAAATGTAAGCTCAGTTCTTTGAATCCACTGGTTCTGCCACACAGGTGCTCTGTTATATAGCTGCATCTCCTTTGCAGTGTGAATCTGTACATGAAGCAATGTACATGGCTTAACCTTTGCACCTTTGGTTTGCTGAGTTTTGCCTCTCATCACCATGTGCATAGGAATCAAATACAGCCTTTACATCCTGAGAAACCCCAGAAATGTTTGTAATAACTGTGGTTTCAGCAAACCTCTTGCAGGATAGGTGTCCTTTAAGGTGCCAAAACATGGGTATTTGAAAGCAGGTTAAAACACTGTAGATGATTTAAGCATGCGGTCACAGAAAGCTGGAGCAATGCTGGAGAGATCATCGTGTTCTTTTTCACTGCCCCAAGAGTGGGTTAACAGCACCTCAGCCTTTGTTGTTGCTTTAAGGAATTTGGTTGGGGAATGCACTTAGGCTAGCCTGGGCTAGGACAGGCTTCACTGCATGGGAACTGGGTGCCTGCAGTGGGCATGTTTACTGAGCTACTCTTGCCCAAGACTGTGCTCATACAGTGGAGAGAAACAAGAGTGTTGAAATGGTGAGGAAATCACCAAATCTGTTTAGGACTTCAGGGTCAGGATGACAAGACCCACACCCATGGTTCTTTCTCACTGCTGGTGAAAATCCAGGGCAGAGATGGAGGTGCCTCTGACGGCGGTATCTGAAACAAGTAACTGATTACTTCTTGCACCTGAGCTTCTGGAGAATGCCAGTGTAACTCATGTTCTTCAGGAGGGTCAAATCATCTTCTGGAGATGCTCAAATTACTGTTGCTGATCAGGCTTCCTACTCACTGCAGGTAGTCCTCAAGACCGGTGGAATTCAGGAAGACCTTTCTCAATATCTCTGTGCCACACCAAACATTTCTTTACTCTTTTGAGGGTTGAGCAATCTCTGAGCAGTGTGTGTGTATAAGTTATCTACCAACGTGGTCTTCTGAGGCATGACAGAAATATGTGTGATAGCAACATGTCTGATCCTGGCCATGTTTATTATAGTGACCTAGGGCAGCATGGCTCATGTTCTCACTACTATCTACAAAAACCTGAAAAGGGGTTGTAGAGAGGTAGAGGTTGGTATCTTCTCACAAGTAACAAGTGACAGGACAAAAGGAAATGGTCTTAAGTTGCACCAGCGGAAGATTAGGTTGGACATTAGAAAAACAACAGCCTTCTCAGGGAGGGGTTGAATTGCCATCTCTGGACATAAAAGTTGTGTAGATATGGAGCTTTGGGACATGGTTGAGTTGGGTTAAAGGTTGGACTCAATGATCTTGAAGGTCTTTTCCAACCTAAATGATTCTACAATTCTGTGTGGTAGCTGTTGACCCCAGTGAAAAGTGATGGCAAAGGGTGTGGTGTTGTGTGAAAGGGTAGAGCTTCAGGTCTGTGGTGCTGATGTGTGGAATAGTCCAGACAGCTCCTGTAGACTTGCCCAAGACTTTGGCTACAAGGGCACTTGCAAATTCCCTGCTAGTTATCAATGCTCAGGTATTTTCAGTGTCTGTGTTGACTTTGCTTTAAGGCCTAAGTACTTCCATGCCCTAATTTAAGGGATAGAAATCTGGAACTAATAGGAGTGTGAGTCTACAAAGTCAGTGCCTAAAGCCTTATGCCCACAGAGTACATTGCAGCTGTGACAGCTCCGTAGGTGCTGGTTAGAGCGAGAATTTTGAGGCATCATCAACTCTGTTCCCTGTGGGGAAGATTATGGCAGTCCCTTGAAGTTTAAGTCATCTTCTGAAGTTTTCACTGGAGCAATGCAATAAAGGATGAAAGAACAGAGAGAGTTTAATCACTGTGGATAAGGATGTTGCAGTTAGTCCCTCAGCAATGGAAAGTTATTTTTCTCCAAAATATAGTTAGTTTGGCTGGAGATGCAGATGACTATGTAAATGTACAAAGCAGCAAGATGTGAATGAAGATCTTTGAGCTGGTTGTTGTCCTTGAAAGCTTGGAAAGCTGCGTGCTGCTGGTCAGTGGTGTGTGCACAGGGCTTCATGCTCAAAAAGGATTTTAACAGAGAATGAAGAGCCACTGTAAGGAACCACTTGAGTTCTCTTTGTAGTGGCCTTTTTCTGCCACCAGGTCTTGCAGACCAGCTGCTTCTCCCTACATGACTTATGACCTGTGTCAGGATTTATTTCTCCAAGGTGGCCTTTGAGAGAGAGCGAGCAGCTTTTACAGAAGAACTAGTGAAGATGTGGAGGTCTGGTGCTGTGATGCTAATCTTCAGTATGACAGTGTTTGGCACGTAGACACGAATTACAGGCTTAGAAACAGGTGTTTGGATTGGGGAAAGGCTTTTAATTATGAAGAAAACGCTCGCTGACTGGCAGTTCTGCGGTTGTGTGAGTCTGTCATCATGATCCTGAGCTCTGTAAATAAACAACGCCCAAACATTTCATATTAATTAGAAACCTTACACAGACATATGCTAATAGTGAAGCACAATGGTGTGTTCACAGGCTGCACAGCTGGAAAGAACTGTGGATTCATGAGACATTCCACCCCAGCTCCTCTGGGAAAAGGAAACACAATGTGACAAATTTTTGTGGACAGCAAATGATCTGCCAAAATTGGTCAGACTTTCCAATTGTTGCTTGGCCTGATGACAGAGTGGGTTAGACCCAAAACTGAACCATGAAGGTCCAACAAGTGAGCTCTGTGTCTTAAAACAGATGAACCAAAACAGCGTGTAAAAGCTTCTGTCTGTCCATCCTGTGCCTTTGGCAGAGAAACCTTCTGAAACCACCACAGATGGCTACTTGGAGAATCTGAGCCCTCTGCTCACAATCATCCCCTGGCCTGCAAAAAAGCCTCCACAGCTCCTTTTCCTCCAGCCCATCAGGTGTCTGATACACATCAGGTTTCCCTCCTCTTGAGTCTGCATGATCTTGTCAGTGCCAGCACCTCTGATGCTCTTTTCCTGCTTGTTTCTCTTCCAAAGGATGAAGTGGGACTTGCTCCTGGGTTGTTCTGGCATCTGCCCTGACTCCAGAACCAGCTTTCTGCCTGGGCAAGCTGTTGTCCGTCAGTGTGTGGCTTACTAGGTTGTGTGTGGGAACTGAAGGGATGAAAAACAAGAGGAGACAGCTGAACACAAGACAAGGATGTGAATTTGAGTAGGAAGGGGACCTTTTAGGAAATCACAGCACTTTGACAATGAATCAGCATGCAATAAACCATGGTGATCTACTGCTACAGTGGCCAGCAGAACCACCCTGGTGGAGAACTGAGTGGGTCTTTCTTCCTGGTCCATTTGTCAGGCTGCTGTCCATGCATTTTTGAAACCCTCCTCTACAGATCTTGTGAGTCTTCACCTTCTGTGCTGCCACTTGGTGTTCATGAGATGCCCAAGTCTCACTTTAGTTTTTCCAACCTTGTTCTTTCCAGCCTTGCTCTTTGGATAACTTTCATGCCTCGGTCCTCACATATACTCTGCTATGATGGGAAGAAATACTAATCTAAGTGTTGAGATATTGGAGGGTTCAGAAATGCTGGAAGGAAAGCAGGGAATACGTGGACAGAAGTTTCCAGAATTAATTGTCTAATTGAGATTCAGCCGCTGAATTCAGAAAAAAAATAATTGTGGGAGCTGAAGAGCAAATGACTAATGATTTACCTTTTAATCACTCTGAAGTGTACTTTGCTCCAAAGAGCTTTGCTGGGGTGGATTTAGCAGCAAAAAAGCAGCCACAACCCCTCCTCCAAGCATCTTTGCTTGGATGGCTGAGGAGTAGAACCAATCATCAGCAACTCTCAGCTTGTCTGTAATGAAAAATGTCAGCTCCTCAGTTACAGGGACTTAAGGGAGGACTTGTGTTTTCACAGTGAGGAGTGGAGTTAAAGGGTTTCATGGAGACTGGGAAGGATGGGAAGGGTTGTGATCTTACTGGGACCCTCACCAGGGTTGTGAGAGGGACAAACATTGCTATGGTAGGCTTATTCTCTGGACCTTTGTAGGGAAGTCTGCTGAGAGCTTGCATCTTGTTTCTCACTTTACAGGTCGACTTTCCATCACAGGATCCCGTGGCTCGGATGGCAGAGACGGCACGACTGAATCTGAATGTGCAGCCACAGTCAAAACAACACTGCCAGTGAATCTGAGCATCCTCAATTTTGTTGTGGCTTGTCCCTGGGTTTGGTGGGCTGGTAACTTTCTTTATGGTATCATCTTAGTCCTGTGTGTGTGTTTGGCTGTTGTGGTCTAGTAGAGTTGACCTGATGTAGCCCCTCTGTCTCTTAAACTCCTTTATGTTGGCTGAGTTTCTTTCCAACTCCTCCCCACAACGCATCCTTCTCCTCCCTGGCAGCCGTGTACAGTTGAAAGTTAAGGACCGAAAAGAAACAAACCCCCATCTCGCAGAGACAAACAATTGAACAGCACACACAAAAGCAGCTTGCCTTGAAACTTAAATTGCTTGTTAACTTTCTTCAGGTTTTGTCAGGGAAGCAGATTATTAACTGTGTCCCAGCCCTAGGAGCTTGGCTGCTTTTCAATATCTGACTAGGGCTTCAGCGCTGGGAATTTTATTGCTTTCAGCACCTGCAAAGGCAAAGCTAATAAGTAACTGAAGTTTCAAGGCAGAGTTTAATGCTGTGGGGTTTGTTAATTGAATTTTTAGCCCGATTTCCTAAGGAAACAAAGGTTTCTCACTGTGTGCATGTGTCTTGCCATTAAATTTTAAACAAAAAATTGACGACAAATGTACCCAGAGAGACATAAGAAGTGTCCAGCTAGAAATGTGGAATTATTTCTACTCTTCAAAGGGAAACAAAGCAACAACTTGAGGACTGCTTTGAGTATCCTCTGGTTAATCCAGATAGAGGCAGATGCCCAAGTGCTTTATCCAGCCAAGGAGCCTCTACTCTGATCTGCACCACGTCCTGCTGTAATTTAAGCCTTTTCCTGAATCATTTCAATTGTGGGCTGAATACTGATGATCCTTGCCATGACAAGTCCAGTGCAGAGCCATGAAGATGATGAAGGGAGTAGAACACCTCTCTGATGAGGAAAAACTGAGGGACCTGGGTCTCTTTAGTTTGGAGGAGACTGAGGGGTGACCTCATTAATGTCTATAAATATGTGAAGGGGGGGTGTCACAAGGATGGAGATAGACTCTTCTCAATGTCATCTGATGATAGGACAAGGGGTAATGGGTGTAAGCTGGAACACAGGAGGTTCCACATCAATATGAGAAGGAACTTCTTCCCAGTGAGGGTGACAGAGCACTGGAACAGGCTGCAATGGGGGCTTATGGAATCTCTGTCTCTGGAGGCGTTTAAAAAAAACCCACCCGGATGTGTTCCTGTTGGTCTAGGTGGTCCTGCTGTGGCAGGGGGATTGTACTGGATGATCTTTCAAGGTCCCTTCCGATCCCTAATGTTCCGTGTTTCTGTGAAACATCTTTTGCTCCTGCAGGTGTCATCGATCATCCTCCTTCATCTTCATTGCAGCTAAGCCCTGGCCTCCACTATACTTGAGGCCAAAAATCTTTGGCACATGTTAGGAAGACACTGGGTAAACCAGGTTCTCCCCAGCAGATGGACTAGATGACATGGGTAAGTCCTTGCCAGTGCTTTTCTGTGCATGTCCTCACTTGCCCTTTCTTCTGTAAATTGCTGCTGTTCCTCAGAGAAGCTCAAGTTCCTTCAGTGAAGGTTGAGTGCTAGGATCTACTTGAAAACTCTCCTCCTGTTTCTGTAACTCATAATTTCTGATCAGTGTTTGGGTTTGACACCTACTGAGTGGTGAAAAGAAGTATTTTTTTCCTGCTTCATTACATTCATTAAGCAATTTTCTCTTGTAAGAGGAAGAGATAGTTATGTAAAAGAGCGACACTATAACCAATTAGACACCAACACTATAACCAATTAGACAACAATTTGCAATCTTTCCTACCTCTTGCAACAGAAAAAAATCCTCATAAAACCATCAGTGCTGCACTAAGAAGAAATCAATTCCCACAGGTAATACACAGCAGATGCTCAGTTCACTGGGGGTTTTGCAGTTTCTATTCACAGTACGTACAAGGTGTTGGGCTGTTGTGCGGAAATTAGGAGAAAACCGTTGAGAGGAATGAAAGCTGATTTAAAGACGTTTAAAAGAATTTATCTCACAAATCCTTCTGAGCAGGGTTACACAAAAAAGTAGATGTTCAGTTGCTTTTATTCTTGTGAAACATTTTCCTGAATCAACAAAGAATTATGCATGTACCTGGCCTTGGAAGCAGAATAAATTTTGGCTGTCTGTGCATTTAAAACCTTTTGCCTTCAAGCAGACTTTGCCCAGAGCATCAAGTTAATCACATATCACTGAAGCTTTGCAAAAATAGGTCTAATGAAGGGTGGCTGCAACAGCCAGGAGGAACTGAAATTGGAGAGGTGGTATCTCTGAATGTGTTGAGCTGAAAACTTCTTCAGCTCCTTCGTCTGGGTTAGGTCTTCTGTTCTTCTGGGAAACCTTTGAGGATTGTTAAAGGAGCAGAAGTATGTATCTCACCTTCTGGTGCAGCTGTCCAGCGCAGTAAAAGTTATCTTTCTCCTTCCAGGAAAGAGATGCCAGCAAAATACTTTGCTGGAATTGGCTCTGGGTCTGCAGTGGGAAGCAAAGCAGTAAGAAAGAAGGTCATTAAGTGTTTATAGGTCTGAAGAAACAGGGACATCTACTAAAGAACAGTTTAATGTACTGAAACAAACAAGTTTCCTCAGACTCTGTGTAGAATGATCTGTACTGGTGCAGCTGGGAGCAGTGATTGTAGAGACACCTAACAATCAAATGCTCTGTATTATTGGGATGAGCCAGGTAGTCTGGTGGGCTAGACTCATCTTTTGGGGGTTATTTTTGTTCCTTCCTGCCAAAGGTTTGGGCATGATTCTTAAGGGACAGGAGGACTCGGTGCCATTCACTTTAGTGGCAGCTTTAGGGAAGATGAAAAAGCAGTTCTGAGAATGAATTTCCATAGAAATATCCATGTGCTTAACAGCTGCTGTGACTAAACCAGGTTTTGGGTGAGAGGAGGCAAATGTGGAGTGTTCTGCAGGTCCTAACACAGAGGAGATGTGTGACAGAGCTCTCCATCCCTGAGAAAGAGCATCAATCCCATATTTCTATGAGATTCTATGGTTGTGTGATGATTCCTCTTGTCTTTGCCCTCACCCCGGGGCACGGTGCAGCCAGCAAAGCTTCCAGTCTGCCCAATCTGTGCAGAGCACAGAGAGTCAGCTGGAGTGGACCTGGGATAATTAAGTCTGCGTGCCTCTTCTTTGCCAAATTAAATCAAGTAAATCCATGAGAGTGTTGTGTAGAGCTGCCAATTGCTGGTGGTCTTTAAACCATCACCACTTTGCTGTCTGCTGGAATAAGAGCTGCTTTTTTTGTAGTTGCTGTTATGATCTTCAGTTTCTGTACTGCAGCATAACCTTGGACTGACTCAATATTCACTGTGGAAACAGGTTTGGCAAGTGTTGCTGCTGGTGGATCCATTAGCTTCCCAGTACAAGTCTGCTGAGGGAAGTCTTTGGCCTCAATTTCTGTGCAGAATAAATTCTGGTTCAATGTAGATGCAGGGAAAAAGATACTCTCAAAATTCAGATAGGATCAAAGTGCAGGGCCTTATATTTTGGCCACAATAACCTCCTGCACTGATACAGACTGGGGGATGAGTGGCTGGAGAGTTGCCTGGAAGGGGGGGACTTGGCAGTACTGGTTGACAACCTCACCTTGAGTACTGGGGTTAGTTCTGGGCCCTTCACTTCAAGAAAGAGATTGGGGTCCTAGTGTGTGTCCAGAGGAGCAATGAGGCTGGGGAAGAGATTGGAGGGAAAGTCCGATGCGGAGAGGCTGAGGGAGCTGGGATTGTTTAACCTGGAGGAGATTCAAGGGGAGACCTTCTGCCTCTCTAAAACTACCCGAAGGGAATTTGTAGGTGAGGGTCGGGCTCTTCTCTCAGGCACCTAGTGACAGGATAAAGGCAGGGCCTGAATCCGCAGCAGGGGAGGTTTAGGCTGGATGTTAGGAAACCCTTTGTCAGGGAAAGGGTGATCAGACATTGGAGCAGACTGCCCAGGGAAGTGGTGGAGGCATTTAAGGAAAGATTGGACGTGGCACTTAGTGCCCTGGTCTAGGTGACTGTGGTGATGTTAGGCCGTGGGCTGGGCTGGGTGATGCCAGAGGTCTTTTCCAGCCTCAGTAATTCTGTGTTTCAGTGAGTATTGACACTGCATTGCAGTCATTGTGTGTGAGCAGCAGAGGGTAGTGCATCACACAGAAAAAGCTTCCGTGATGTAGCAGAAGCAGTTTTTGTGAGTGTTTTTCGGCAAAGACTGAATTGATAACAAGAATTTAAATTGAAAGCAGGCTCGGTCCCTCCCTGCCGCAAAGCCTGTGTGGCAGGGCTTGTTGTCTACAAGCATGAGCTGCTGCGTCGTCTAAGGGTGATTTAATAGTGATGTCTGGGCACAGAAGAACGTCAGTGGTTACAAGGTCAAAAGTTCTGTGCTGCACCACATTGCTGTATGCTTGCTTGAAGTTTGATTTCCATGTGTTCAGGCAAAGGAAACTCTGTCAGAACTCGGTTTTGCAGGGTCCTGCTTCTTGTGCGTCTCAGCTGTGTGCCCTCCAGCATAGGGAGAGGTCTCAAGATGCACCATTTCCCTCCCACATGTACTACACTCAGAAAGGTGACAGAATTGACCCAGAAGTCCGCAGCCTGGGTCACCAGGGACTAAGATGTAGAGCTCCCAAAAAGTGCAGCTCCTGCTCAGTGTAAAAGTAGCTTTAAACGGTCTGTGGCTGCTCTTTTTCCCCTTTTTCCCCCTTAAACCATGTAGTGGAAAATACATTAGTCTGGATGTAGTCTGAGTTTAAATACTGTGAGGTCTATCAATGTACTCTTTTCTTGCCTCCTTACAGCTGTGCTGAGATGATTTGCTCTGGCACTACAGATCAAAAATCTATGCATCACCAATCTGCTCTTGGTTTTTCAAGAGTGGCTGAAGAATTAAAGAGGTGCATAAGCCTTTATGCTGCTATTTCACCTACGTGCCTCTCACAGCTCAGGATAGGTAATAGCAATCCCAGTGCAGACCATCTCACCTTGTCATTGCAATGGCTGTGGAAAGGAGAGCTCTAAACAGTTCACCAGTGATTATAAAATTTCTTATAAATCAAGAGAATGAAATCTAGTAACTGTTGCTGAAGGAAGCTGTTAGAGAACGACTGTGCTCTTAGAGATAGAATCATTAGGGATTGGAAGGGACCTCGAAAGATCATCTAGATAGTACATCTATATTTGCACATTAATATTTACAGACATTCTCAAATCTAAGAATCCTACTTTTGGTTTTTTGCAAGGAAGTCCTTTTATAGCAAAAAATGACTCCCTGTAATAATGTAGGCAAGACCACAGAGGACTTCTGAAGGGTGCTGGAGAGACTCTTCATCATCTGCTTTCTCCTTTGGTTGGTGCATCACACTAATTATTACATTGGGACAGGTCCCTGTGCAGGATCGGTTGTTTTTGCATATTCTTTGGATGAATGAGGTCAATGAACAAGATATTCTGGATCTTTCTTGTTTACTTTGGTTTCAACTTGTGCCGATCCATCACCAACTGATTCTCCTACAGAAGGTGCCTGTAGGTAATTTCACCTTCATGTATTGGAATGATAAATTCCTGCATAAAGGAGAAAGCTCCTTCAGACAGGCACGTACAATGTAGCCTAGAAACGGGCAGAGGTGTAGCTGTGCTTCTCCATCTTTGGTGTACAATGATTTCAACTGCAAAGAGCTGACTGGGAGGCTGGGGAGAAAGGAGAGCTTTGTGCCTTTTGTACTGTAGGTGTTTGTACAGCATTTTCCTGGACACTGGAGGAAACACAGAATCACAGAACATCAGGGATTGAAAGGGACCTTGAAAGATCATCCAGTACAATCCCCCTGCCATAGTAGGATCACCTACACCAAGTCGCACAGGAACATATCCAGGTGAGTATTAAACATCTCCAGAGAAGGAGACTCCACAACCCACAATGACAGCACGTTCCAATGCCCTGTCACCCTCACTGCGAAGAAATTCCTTCTCATATTTATATGGAACTTCCTGTGTTCCAATTTAGACTCATTGCCCCTTGTCCTATCACAAGATGACACTGAGAAGAGCCTGCCTCCATCCTCATGACACCCACCCTTCACAGATTTATAGGCATTAATGAGGTCACCTCTCAGTGTCCTCTTCTCCAAGGTTAAGAGACCCAGCTCCCTTAGCCTTTCCTCAGAAGGGAGGTGTTCTACTCCCTCCATCATCTTTGTGGCTCTGTGCTGAACTCTTTCCAGCAGTTCTGTGTCCTTCTCAAACTGAGGGGCCCAGAACTGGACACAATACTCCAAATGTGGTCTCACCAGGGCGGAGTAGAGGTGGAGAAGAACCTCTCTCAATCTGCTAACCACCCCCTTCTGGTCAGCCTCATGGACTGAAACCTTTTCTGGTCACCCAACTGTACCTGGGTGTATTGTGCTAGGTTAAAACCATGGTTCTCTACTGCTGCATTTCCCTCTGACACTCTAAATTCAAAGCAACCTGATCTTTTTGACTCAATAAAGTGAATTTGTCACTCCTGTTTCTTAATGAACTTCCTGAATACCAGCCAAGATGTTCATAGCAAGAAATGTTACAAAAGCCATCTCCTAAATGGTCTGGGGCTTCATTTGGTCCTTATGGCCCTGGGTAAGTTGAAGACTTTTGATTAGCTTTATCACAGTTATTCGGTTGATGGTGGGAGGTGTTTGGGTCTTGCAGCAGTCATTGACCCATTTCTTATGCTAAAAAGCTACTTTCTGTCCGTAATCGTTGTCTTGGTGATAATGGTGATTTATAACTTTGCTCCTTCCTGTTCTGACTGGAATATGACAGCTACAGTCTCTCAGGTATACTGCACCCTCCATCAAGGAAACCATCAATTCTAGTACAGCAGAGGTGTCTACCTAACTGGTTTGGAGGTCCCAAGACAAATCTATTGCCTCTTAGATAAATGAAGTCAATTAAATCTCCCATTAAGATCTCCTAGATTCCACAGATGGTCTTTCTTTTTCTCATATGATAATCATATTAAAATTGCATGCAGAGCCATTTGTACATTTGAACGTTAACGTTCACTGCTCCAAATCAGCTGGGGGAAGAGGGAATTGTCACAGTTTTCATCAGCCTCCTTTGCTGTCACTGTAATCCTTCCAAAGGGAGTCACTGCAGCCTGAATCATTGTCAGTTCAAAACCTGTTTGCAGGAGCAGGTGGAAAAAGACAAAGCAGCTAATCCAGGACTTTCCTGGGAGTCCATTGTAAAATGGAAACATGTTTTCTGAGGAATTACTTGTGAAGAAATGAATAGGGCCAGAGGGTGCTGTGCCCAGCTGCTGGCTCTTCCCTAATTCTGTTGAGCCAATACTTTCAGCAATGGAGAAAAACTAATCTGAGCCTTAGAGCTCTCTCTGCCTCACTGGAAGGTGGGACTGACCAGTGCTGAGTGCCCTCAGTTTCTACTTGTGATGAAAATAATGACAGTGCTGGAGAACACAGTAGAATAATGTTGGAAGGGGTCTCATGAGTCAAGTCTGACTGTAATCCAAACCAGACCTTCATACCCTTCTCTTAGTATAAAGCTCTATCTTAATGAGTTGGTTTGTCTCTCTTCTTTAAGTTCCAGCAGCAACTGGATTTAATGGAACTTGTTTCTCTTTGCCAGCTTAAATGTATTAATGATTAATTTTACACCATTTTTACTTTTTGACAGTCTTTTCCTTCAGCTTCAGAGTACAACTGTCTCTCAAAGAGGAATGGGACCCCCTCAGATCTGTTTTTACCAGGTAGGGTGAATCTTATTTCAGAAGAAGGGTTCTCTGCCCACTTCTCATCCTCAGAACAGATTTTTTACCACTATTCCTATTTCAGCCTTGCCCTCTTGTAGAAGGGTAAACATAATTCAATTCCATAGAACAATGGCTTTACTGTATCTTTACTTCTGCCTGGAAATACCTGGATGCCTACTGTAGTTCAGGAAAGAGGACCACTATTCTTACCAAGAGTGGATTGTGAGGTAGGGCAGCTCATCTAACTTCAGTTATGTACAGCTGTGCCTCTGATGTCAGGCTTCTTTCCTGTTGTAAAGAGAGGTGAGTATCTCCCAAGAACAACTGAGGACATCTTCTAAATACTCCTACATTTGATGGACCGTGAACAAATTAATTTTATTAAGGAATTACGTGTCTGTTTTCTTGGCCACGAGGAACTTGGGTGATCACCTTTGCCGTGGCATCTAGCCTTTAGGTAGCTAAAGGTAGGTACTGAGACGGAATTTATACTGTGAGTCTTAGATACAAGCTACCAAGTACTTGGGCACAACTCTTCCTGCTGCTACCTCTCCTAATTGTACATGCAAAGATGGTACCTCCAAGACAGTCTGTGATGTAGGAGGCCTTCACAGTGGGATATGTAAGAAAATATTTAGTCTGTGATACATGGCATAAATCTCTCAACCAACCAGCAGGGCTTGCATATTACTAATGGCTTTGTAGAAGACGAATGCTCTGGATTTACAGTCCAAGGACATAATCTTCAACAAAACTTAATGAAGAACTTTTATTAATCCTAATTTATCTGATTTTACAACATTTGCAGACAATGAGATTTACTGCTTTAATGAAATAATTTTTATTATATACCTGTCAAGTCTGCTACAAAAACAACACCGATTATTTCTTCTGTGCAGAGCAAGAGCATTTCTTTAATGTTTTGTGACCACCTACTTACAGTTTATGTCACAGTTTTCAGAGTGACTAAATAACTAAAATAACAGAGACTACTCCCTTTACATTGGCCTGCTTACAGCAAAAGTGCCACACAATAAGACACTAGGATCAACCTAACCTCTTTTTGGTGATGGGGAGGTACTCAGTGTTCAATAACAGTTGTAAATGACCAGTCTAAGTATGTGACTAGACACAAGGAAGCTCAAATCTTATAGTACTCCAGTGTAGCCTTGGGCAAATGTTTTCACAGCTCTGAGTCACAAGCCTCATTTGTGAATGGACAGCATCATGGAAATGCAGTAATGTGCAAGCAAATGCTTGCCTTGAAAATTTAGTTTGCTGAAACCAGAGGAATATGCAGATATTCAGTGACTTCTGAAGTAGCTCCCACTAAAACCTGTGCAATAGAAATGTCATGAAATCTAATACCAAATAACAAGGCATTGCTCTGCAGCAGCTTGGGACAGAGGAAAAAGAGGGCTTCAGGAGACTGGTTTGGTACCTACTTTCTGTGTACAGTGAACTGGAAAGTGGTGCACTTGGAAATGGCAGTGATGAGCACCATCAGGCTGACAGGTAAGAGGAACTATCTGTAGTCTGAGCCCATCTGTATCTCCCTGCATTTGGTGTCTACCTGCAGTTGTTGGTTAACTGTCTCTTTGAAGGAACATTTGCTTGACACAGTCATACCTTCCATCTAGGTTATCATTTATTTATTTATTAAGCATAGGAACCTGGTCAGTTTCTTTTCTTTAAAGAGACAACGGGTGGCAGTGATGTCTGCCTGGGGCGTGCGAGTCCCGTGAAAGCAATTGGTCCAGAAACACTCTGCTGGTTTGTGGTCATTTTCTTTTCAGGGCTTTAAACTGGCATCATTTTGCTTCCCAAGCTCCTGTAGCTGTATGCTGTTGAAAAGCACCAGTATGTCACCATGTGGGCAAAAGTCCAAAGCATGAACCACAGTGGGATGGGAACTTACTCTATTGCCTAAGCCCTGGGCTAAGTGAAGAGAATGGCGAATGCTCTGGCTTGCTGTCTACTCTAGCTTTGTTTCTGTTCTAGTAGCAGTCTCCAACAGCTCATGCCAACAGTTAAGCCCAGTGAACACTTTCTGCTAGAAGGAGTTTGGACCACCCTACCCCATGGTTGTGGTGTAACCATGTTACCTGAGCCCTGGTGCATTGTAAGAGATGGACCAGTCAGTTCCCACGTTGGCCATGCCTTTCTTCTTCTTTGCACTGGAGCCTGGACATGGAATGCAGCTGGCACAGGCAGTAGAAATCTGCCTTAGACCTTCTGTTTGCTTCAAGTGCTCTTAAATATTAGGAGAGTCTCTGACCTGACTGACAGAGAAGTTGGGAAGATGTTTCCAGTCAAGCTATGAAGTGTAAGTTTAAAATGGCCTTTCTCATCTTCTCTGCAGAGAGGTGACTCTAATGCAGCCCACAGCTCTTTTCTGCCTTTGATCTACACCTGCTAAAAATCTGAGAAATGACTTTTGGTTTGAGACTTGGAGCTGAGGGATCGATATAAGGCAGGGCTAAACATTGCAGTACAATTGACTGGGCTCCTGGGTGCTCATAAAATGCTGCTACTGTGATGACAAATAATAGTAATGACAGCCATCATCATTATGGCTTTTGGGGGAAAGATTTAATGGATGGAGCTGAAGAACTTGTGTGTCAATAACCTTAATGTAGTTTCATAAATGCTGAAGTTCTGCCTTCTAAAGGAAAAGCACCCAGCGTTAATTTGGCTTTTGGCAATTAAACGAGCTTCTACGGTGAGGATGGCCTTCCTCAGCTGGTGGAGTGAATCTCATGTGGTTTGCCTGCCCTGCTTCTCAGCTGCTGAATTCACAGGGAGTCTGCCCAGGCAGTGCTGTGCTTCCTTAATTTTCTTCTCTCCGCGCTGAGCCTTACTGCTGTGTGAGTCCTGTGACACACCGAGTGTGCCAGGCTAATGCTGTAAATTATACCAGTGTAATTGTTCATAAAAGGCCCATCAAGCCGCGTGTCCCTGAAAATGTCACCAGAATGCCCGCTAAAGTGGTGCATAAATCAGTGGTGACTGGCAGGTCCAAACTAAAACCTCAGTGGACGCAAAAATATTGATGCTTGCAATCTTACCTCCAGACCTTATTGTTTCTGTGTCTTATTTCCAGTGCAAATAGAGGACAATAGTGCTTTCATGTGTCTATAGGCTGAGAGTTACTATATTTAAAGTGCGGCACCACTCAGCTTGGTTATTCTTTTTCAATTGAAAATTAAGGAAAAATAACAACCCCCCCCAAAAAAAACCAGAAAGGGAACACTGTAACTTCAAAACATGGGGGAAGGATGGGTTCTCAGAAAGAATGTTTATTCAGTTTATCACCATGGTTTACTCCAACATGTTTGACTTCTCAGCTGGAGATCTCCTTCCTTCCTTTTCTGCCCTGGTGAGACCACATCTGGATTTTTGTGTCCACTTCTGGGCCCCTCAGTTCAAGAAAGACACAGAACTGCTAGGAGTTCAGCACAGAGCCACGTAGAAGATGGAGGGAGTAGAACACCTCCCTTCCGAGGAAAGGCTAAGGGAGCTGGGTCTCTTAACCTTGGAGAAGAGGACACTGAGAGGTGACCTCATTAACGCCTATAAATCTGTGAAGGGTGGGTGTCATGAGGATGGAGGCAGGCTCTTCTCAGTGTCATCTTGTGATAGGACGAGGGGCAGTAGGGGTAAGCTGGAACATAGGAGGTTCCACATCAATATGAGAAGGAACTTCTTCACAGTGAGGGTGACAGAGCCCTGGAAGAGGCTGCTCAGGGAGGTTGTGGAGTCTCCTTCTCTGGAGAAGTTTAAAACCTGCCTTGATATGTTCCTGTGCCTTTTGGTCTAGGTGATCCTGCTGTGGCAGGCGGATAGGACTCGGTGATATTTCGAGTTCCATTCCAATCCCTAACGTTCTGTGATTCTGTGTGACCAGATGCAATGCACAGCTGGGAACTTGGTGGTAAATGCTTACCACCCTGTGAGCATGCTGCTGTGCATCTATATCTGAACACAACTTTGCTACCTGAGGAAGCAGCCCCTTTCCCTCCTTCCTCTCCTCCTTACCTATAGTCTGAAATGAATGAGGAAAATGTGAATCCCTTGTTCAAAATTACTTAACTAGTCTGAGTAGCTTGTTTTGGTGGGAGTGAGAGTGTGTGCCATGAGTGCAGAGCCAAAAATACTTGTGGTCGCCCAATTCACTGTTCATACCTTGGCTTCCTTCACAAGATCTTCCCCTCATAAACACTGTCACTCTCAGAAGCCATTGGGTCATGGCAGTATGTTTCAAATATACACAGCATCAAGAGACTTCCTCTAGGATTTTGTTGTTTTAGGAAGAAGGAAGTCAATAGTCTGTCACTGACAGGATTTTATGTTCTCTTAGATGTTTCCTTAGACACCCTTGGTCCCTCCTGGTTAGGGAAGATGGGTGGAAACAATGGAATCTGGAAGGAACAATGAAAACTGCAAGTTTATCGTCCTGGCCCAAACTGCAGTGATCACGAACAGGGCTGCCTGCAGGGACATCAAGAAACCTTGATTGAATGATTTTCTTTTTCTTTCCCTTTCCCTGACTGTCTCCATATTCACTGTCATTCACCAGCAGGATGAGGAAGTCGATTCTCTCCCTCTAATCTTCTCTTGTCTTGGTTTTCTGTATCCAGCTCTGCTGCCCCCAACATAAGAAGGACATGCAACTGTTGAAGCAGTTCTGGAGGAGGGCCACAAAAAATGATCTGAGGGCTGGAACATGCTGGAACAGAAGGTCTAGGCACATATCTATTAGTCCTAGTCACCAACACTGCTGCTGCTCTGCTCAGCATCAATTTGTCTAACAAGTCCTTTGCTGTGGTTCTGGAGATCATTGCTTTGGTCTCAGTGCTCACTCAAATCTCTCCTTGCAAAACATTTGTGACAGGAACAGTTTGTTCTGAATTCTTCTAAGAGAAGCTTTCTGGTGGAAATGATGCTGGCACGAAAACATCCATCCACCTGAGTTTGGTCATGTTACTTGCCATTCATTGCTGTCTAGGATGATGCTTTGTAGCTCAGCCTTATCAATGGTTGAATGAGACTGAGCAATGCTTTAGAAGGATGCTTAGCTTGATCTACAAGTGCTGCCTTCTGCAGCAACACATTACTGTTTTAGATGTGAAAAAGAGGAGGAAGAGCGCCTGGTAATTCTTCACTGACTACTTACATTGGCAGATGTACAAACATTTTAGAAGAGGAAGTGTTGGGTCATTACTTGCATATCGTATTCAGCTCTCATGTAGGGTTGGGAATTTTGCTGGAGGAAGGAGTGACAGAATATTTTGCAAGATTTCAATTATATTTTTCTCCCTTGTTCAATAAAAATGGCTCTGTGGCCTTCCTTGGGGCTGTTTGCCTAAGTCAGGAACACCTGCGCACAGCAAATACTCAGGAATGAAGATTGTTTTAGCACATTCTCCCCAATAAAAGTCAAGCAATGAAAAAATCCAAATGTTATTTTGTCTATTGAGTTCCATGACAGCAGATCAGGAGGGAAAAAGAGAAGAATACTGTTCTCCCTATGTCAAAAATAAACAGGAAAAGGGAATTCCCCAAATCACAGGGGAATAGGCATTAATTTTGTGAACTGAAGTTACCCCGTACATTGAGCTTCAGTGAGAGGACAGCGTAGTAACGGATGGATAGGTGCCAGATGGCAGCTCCCTGTAGGTAGGATCTGTTACAGCCAGTCTATGGAAAGAGATAATGCTTGGCTCTCCATACGTGCACCTGGAAAGCATCCATCATCATTACTTACATCGTGCAGACTCATTAACATTCAGCTCGCAGAAGCTAATGGCTAAAAAATCAATGTTGCTAGTTGAGGAGAACGGGGAAAGAAAGGGTTTGGTTTTGCTTTCTTTCAGGCTGTTTGGAAGGAGAGCTGTTCCTACCTTGGAATAGTGTCCAGATGGGTGAAAAAATAAATAGGTGGAGAACAGGTAAAGAGAGGAAAAGCAGCGAATTCCTATTGTAAGCTGTGAGCAGCAGACACGCTGTTCCAGTCTGTTCTACCACAGATAAATGGTTCACAATGAAAAAAAAAAGCAGAAGAAGCTTTCTCTAACCTGTTGGTTTGGCAAGAAGTGGGTATTGTAGACTATCTGGGACAGTGCTATTCACTTAAAACATGTCCCAGGTGGCAGCAGAGGTTTGACAGTCACATGGATGTGATGTGTTTTCTAACTATTTTTCCCCTTTTCCCAAGCTACTTTAGCAACTGTTTCCCAGCTCGTTTCACATATTCCTTGAAACAGAGTAACACTAGAAGATCCCTTCTGGATTTAGGACTAACATTCCTAGAGCTGAAGAATATGTATAACAAGAAAGGGACCTCCAGTTTCCATTGGGTTTTAAAGCCAAAGCCCTACAAGATCCAGGATCTGTTTAACCTGGGATTTGCCTGTAGAAAGCAGAGCTTCTTACTGGGGATTGATTTGCCTCAGGCACAGGTTACAAGGAAGCCAGAGTTCAGACAGTTGAAAACCATCAGTCTGCAATAACATCTTCTAACCTTTAGTTTAATATCTTGGTGGGAACATTCCTGACAGCAAGCTGCATCCTTTTCAGGATGAGGAGCAAATCAGCACCTCTGTAGAACAATCTATTGCATCTGTGTAGTTAGTGTGTGATTACAATCCTCCAGGTTACAATCCCAGTTAGCAAGTCTAACTTTCAGCTGGTGAAAAAGCCACGAGTTTATTCTGTGCCTGCATCACTTGCATCCCTTAAAAACCTGACAGAGACAAGAGATGCAAGTTTCGTTTTGTTTATTAGCAGGACACAAGTATTATGGTTCACTTCATGCTTTGGTATGACTTACTTTTTGCAAAGTTCCACATTTCTCTAACTTTTCTGATTCATTTTCCACGCAGTACAGACAAAAAGAAGGCAATTATTTTGCAGCTATAATCATGAAGGTCAAGAAAAGAAATGAAAGCAAGGTATGCAAGATTTATACTGACTTTTTCCTCCACATCTTCTAAGTAATTTGGGAGAAATTTGGTTTCAGCTGTTATAAAATTGCTGTGATGAATAACGTTGCAATTTAAACATTATCAGTGGGACCCAGAGGTGGGTTCAGAGATTGCATGTGGGCTGCTGAAAGGAAGAAATGGAGCTAGTTAATATTCTGATGTGTTTTCTGCATGAGTCAATGCAAGATCAGGGTGGTAGATGTTTAAAGATCTGCACACCTTTTATTTGATAGGTAATGTAATTTTGTTCTCACCTATAAAAATAAATCCACACTAAAAAGATCTTTAGCCTTTTTTTTTTTCCTTGCTGATCATTGCTTAACAAAGTATTTTACACAAGAGGTTTGTTATCTTTAATCAACCTAAAATTACTTAAAGCAATTAGTTGCATAACTTTGAATTCTGCTGTGGTCGTTAAAATATTATCATGGCAACTATAAAGAAATAAGAAAATAAGTAAAGACTAGATTTTATTTTGTCTCAAAAAAAGTAATTTGCATGTTTGGTCTTTAATTTCTACACAGTCAACTTCCGGAACTGAATACCCTCCTCTGTGTTTGACCTTCCGTATTTCAACATTACAGGTGGGTCTTGTCTTAAAATGTCCACTTCAGCTTCACAACAAACTAACAATGTATTGGAAAAAACCTACAGGGCCACCTAATGATGATATCCTTGGGCAAAACTGAACCTGGCCTTTGTAAATCTACTGTTAAGTCGGCTGGAGGGAGTCCAACATAGGGCAATGAGGATGATGAAGGAAGTGGAGCACCTCCCTTGTGAGGAAAGGCTGAGGGAGCTGGGTCTCTTTAGCTTGGAGACGAGGAGACTGAGGGGTGATGTTATTAATGTCTATAAATATTTGAAGGGTGGGAGTCATGAGGATGGAGCCAGGCTCTTCTTAATGTCATCTAGTGATAGGATGAGGGGCAATAGATGTAAGCTGGAACATGGGAGGTTCCATATAAATCTGAGAAGGAACTTCTTCCCAGTGAGGGTGACAGAGCCCTGGAACAGGCTTCCCAGGGGGGTTTTGGAGTCTCTCTCACTGGAGAAGTTTAAGACCTGCCTGGATGTGTTCCTGTATGACTTGGTGTAGGTGATCCTGCTGTGGCAGGGGGATTGGACTAGATGATGTTTTGAGGTCCCTTCCAATCCCTAATGATTCTATGATTCTAAGATTCTGATTCTTACCTTAGTATGAAGTATCAGAAATCAGTTACTTGGAAGAAGACTTGATGTGTCTTTGATTATTATTGATGCTCTTTAGACAGAAATTTCTTACAGAAACCAGAGACACTGATCAGCTGAGGAAGAACTTTCCACTCCCGAGGTTTATGAAATGTTGGTCTAAGCTCCTACTAGAAAGGGGAAATGATGGAGGAAACTGTGGA
The DNA here is from genome assembly GCA_013400115.1 of Rhinopomastus cyanomelas. NCBI lineage: Eukaryota > Metazoa > Chordata > Aves > Bucerotiformes > Rhinopomastidae > Rhinopomastus > Rhinopomastus cyanomelas. Next base: position 468,574 of record VXBP01008935.1, on the reverse strand, counting down.
ATTATCACAAAATTTTGTTGCTTAAAGCCCCAGAAAGTGATGCAGCCAGTTAGCTGTGATGCATCCCCTATGCTGGTATTTCTGTGACTTCCATCTCTCAGCATCAACACTAGAGCAATGTGGAGCTGGAGGTGTGGCTTTTTATGTAATACTGATGTTGAAGGAAATTAGCATAGTTCTAATTAAGGGATGAAAGAAGCAATTATTTTAGAGAGTTTTGACTTCTGTGCTAGAATTGTTACCCCAGCAGACATCCTGGAGCAGGGCAGGGACATGTTCAAAGCACAATGCTGCAGCATGACAATAGCATCAGTGAACATGAAATCAAAATTAATTGAAATAATGGAAAAGCTAGAGCAATTATGTTAGCATCTCATTTATTTTTACATGTGCTGTTGAGATAGCACTCTGGTAATATCTGCTGCAATTAACAATCTCCTCTTTTGCCATGCAGCTGTTATTAAAACATGTGAGTTCTCGTGCTATTTTTCCTCCATTGAGGACACCAGTACGGGAAACCTTGGAGACACCATTTCTCCTAACCTCGTGAGAGGTCCAAGGTTTGGTCATGATGTGGTGTTTTGACTGTTAGGTTGTGACATTAAATCAATTACAATCATGGTAGACGAACCAAAAGTTGCTGATTCAAGCAGCCCTTTTCTCTCAGTTTTGCACTTAATGGTTCCTTCCCTCCACCTCCTCAGATAAAAGCTGGAATCAGAGATCAAAACTTCCTCAAGTTGTTAAGCTTCTGGCACCTGCCAAGCCAAGAGTTCAGAGTCCATGTCAAAATCATTACCTGCGATTGAATGAGAAGCATTTCTTTTTGTTCACAGTCGTACAGGAAAGTCCTTTTTCAATCATTTTCATATGGTTTCATAGTTCGAGGCTGGAAGGGGAGATAAGATCATCTAATCTGACCTGCTCTGAATTACAAGTCATTGCATCCTACTTAGATTCTCCAGGTGACTTTGAACTTAATCATTCATCTCCTCAGGCAACCAATCTGTTAGGAATAGAAACAAGAGAAATGGAAATAAAATTAATCTCTGAGGTGCCCACAAAGGCAAGGAACTAACTTGTAATGCTGGATATGACCAGGCAAGCATCTGATGCTCTGTCCCGGTGCTCCAGAGAAAGCAAAAATCCAAAAGAATAGCTCTGAAAGTCCAGGATGGTACACCCAAAGGGAGAGTTTTCTCCTAGGCATCAATTTACTAACGTTTATCAGTGAGCTCTGAGAGTCCCTGCTGGTTGTGTTGGACAGACACAGAAAACAAGAAAGTATCCTTAAGCTAGGATAGGGTCATACTGCCCAAAGCCAGCTTGAAGCCTGTGCTCTCCAAAGATACTCTTTATAACCACAGTGACACCACCTCACTTTTTCTCACTATAAGGGAAAACTAACCCTGTTTCTAAGCTAAACTAGTCCAATGTAGTAGCTTCAGCAACTGTTTCAGAAGAGTCAAGGTCTCCTGTAAGTTCTGTGTAGTATCTATCAGCTCTAAGCTCTCTGAGATAACCTAGACCATCTCAGATTCCTGTGTCTGAGCTAATGAATTAGACAACTGAATCCTACTCTAGACTTCATATTATAGATGACTCATGTGCAAAGAGTGGAAGCTTTCCAGTTTGTAATAATAAATAACATGCAATACACATGTGGTATTTTATATTCTTTCACATAGCACATTGATCAGACACGTAAATCCAGGTCTAAAGGGCTGAATGAATTAAATCAGGAGACTAATTAATCTCCATCCCAGAATTCAGACTAAACTCACACATGAACTTGCAAATCGAGTGAAAACCTAAACTTGTCAAATGACAAACCCCACACATTAAAAAGGCAAACCCATAGTGTTGACCATGTACAGATCTTCTATGGCTGTACTAATAAGGAAGACTTCAATTTTTTTTAAGGAGTAGAATAATTAAAGGTGTAGAGATAAGTGGAACAAAATTAAATGAGGGATTTATTGCATAGAATCCATTGCTGCATCTCTTTTATTCTTTGATGTGTTTTTTAAACAAAGATAACATTTTTAATGTGTTTAGACTTCAAAGAATGTTTGTAACCACCACATGGGGAAGCTGGGGATTAGCACAGAAATCATCCAGGAGATAAGGAGCTGAATCATACAAGAGATAGGGAACTGCACAGAGGGGAAACAACAGCGTGTTTGTTTGAAAACTGAACTGTCACGTAGGAGGGATGATACTACGGGAGCTCTGCAAAGACACATCTTTACATCAAGGGTATTTAACTTTCAGTCGCTGTCCCTAGCACAAAAAATGAAACGATGGGAGTGAAACTTGCTGATGACATTGTGCAAGGAAGAGGACAAAGTAACATGAGGGAGAGCCCAAGTGACAGCAAAGAGTGGAGCAACAGCAGCTGAATAAAATTCAGTGACAGAAAATACCATTTCATTCACTCAGGAATGAGTAACAAGGGTTCCTGCTGCAGGCTTGGAGAACACTGACAGATAAGGAGGCAAACGTGGTTGTATTTGTTGATCTTAGGCTGGTTATGAGCCTTCAAAATAATAGTGAGAAAAGATATGGGATGTGAGAGCATCTCACAGAAGCTATTTCCAGCATAAACTGGGAATTATATGGTGCTGTAGGATCTCATTCAGAATAATAACACACAGTCCTCTTCACTCATATTGAAGAAGGATAAACTTAAATTGAAATACATGATGGAGAATGTACCTTAGGAAAAAGGAAAAGGAAAAAAAGGTAATAGCTTTGCTTATTTAACATAGAAAACTGTAATTTAAGAGGAATGAGACTATATTGACACAATGATATAAAATAGACTTTGTAACTGCATCAGGAGCTTTAGCAGAAGGTGTTTAAGAAGCACACCAATTCTGACAGAAGTGCAAATAGCTTTAAAAGGACCATGGCTACATTTGTCCTGGGTGTTTGAAGGACGTTAACCTGCACGGGACTGTAGTTCTGGAATGACTTTTCAATAGATGCTGTAGAAACAACATCATAGTTTAATATGGAGCCCAATGCATTTGAGGTTGTAGTTCTAGTACGCAGTTGCCTCAAATGTGTGAGGGCTGGAGTAAGTTCTCTTTGTTTTATGTCCTAAACTCAAGGGTGTGATTTTTTTATCTCTTATCAAACATTGTTTCTTTGGCTTGTTTATTTATGCAAAAAGCTTATTGTCATTCCACAACACATCTAGGCCAGGACTGGTTCAGTCTTTTCTATTTATACTCCTGAACTTGATGACAATTGATGTTCTTTCATTTGGGTTTCAAAGTCATGAACCAGATGATCAATTTATACCCTGCCACAACTCACCTCAGGATACGACATATACCTGGCATCTAGTTCCTGGGTAACAGATCTTTAGGACAGTTTAATGACTGATGCAGCTGTGCAAGTGGTAGTGATGAAAAGAAAATCCATATTTCAGCTTTCTCTCAAAATAGGGGACATTCAATCAGTAATTCTGAGGGAGGACAAAGGGAGAAACATGAAAGATTTTGGCTTCTGCTCATTTTTATAGTTGTCAATAGAAATAGTTTATGCTGGCTCCTAGATTTACTCAAAGACAGGGCAGATAGCCCGTTCGTCAGTAAAAGAGCATTTTAAGTCATCTTGATGAGGTCTGAGATGTTATCCTTTGGAAACACTACAAAATGTCACCAACCTTGTCTTTTCAAATCTTTGTTGATCAGAGATAAAACAAAGATGAGAAGGGCATACCTGTGGGATCTGTGGCAAGGAAAATGAGGAAAATCAGAGGAGAAACCTTGAGGTTAATGCCCCCAATTCACCAGGTTCCTATGCACGTGCCTGACATAAAGCATGTCTGTGAGTCACGTGGATGTGCAGATACGGAAACCTATTTTTAGTCTTTGGGCTGAGACACAGAAAGGATAAATACTGTGGCTTCCCAGAAAGCAAAGTAAAATTTACCAAACTCGCTGCTATTTGCTGGCATTATGAAATGTCAGCGGAGGTTTCAGGTCTGCACAGAGCTCAGTTCACTGGCTGCTCTGACTCACTCAACTTGTGCTTAGGAAGCAGTGGTCATACTGAACCAAGATGGACTATTTCAATCATCGTTTGCAAACTCATAATTTAATAAATTCAGGACAGAAATCCTGCTAGATTTGTAGGAAGTAGGACAGGGAAAAAAAGAAGTCCACCTGAGATGCAATCTGCCTCGGTAATCAAGCAGGCGACTCCCATTAGGTGTGAAGTTGCAGGTAAACAATTAAAAGAAGGTTTGCTTTGGCGACAGAAGCCAGGTTTGCTCTGGTTCTCTGACCTTGCTTAGTTCTGTGTTACNCAGACTAAAAAGCCCCAAGTCCCTCAGCCTCTCCTCATAAGCCAGAAAAGCCTATCTGAAAGTGCTTCGAGTAATGGAGTGTAAGGAGAACACATCGAGAAGGGAGATACCCCAGACAGACAGCACTGATTGAGAGTGGTGGTAACAAAAGCTTTAGCTGGTTTGAAATAGAGAGAGGTTTTGTCTGCCTTTTAGGTCACAAGAGATGATCAAGGAGACAAAAGGGAGATCAGAAATGGAATGGTGCTTGAGATAGAAAATGTTGTGAGCTTGGGCAAATGCTGGAGTGAGAACTGAATAAATAAATAAATTGGCTTCTACCTGTGTCCCTGGGCATGTTGCTCTGAGGAGACCTGCCAACGCACCCAGGCTCACAGATGCCATTAGTGGTCCCACAGCGACCGTGGGGGAGCAGGATAAAGCAAATGAATGTGCCAGTTACCACAGTGAGCCCATCCCAGTTAGCACCTCTGTGGAGATACAGGGTGGCCAATAAGCTGATGTTTCCCTGCTCTCCAGTATACAAAATTCAACCTCAGCACCCCATGGGCAGGTAATTGGACACTGATGCCTTTTCTTTGAACTACCTCCTGCTGGAGCTCTGGAGGATTTTGTTAGAGGTTTTATCCTTTAGGTATCACTCGCATGATTTTGGCAGTTCTCCCAACACAGCAGTGATGCTTTCTGAGCTCATTTCAGACAGCTTTTTTTTCTTTTAGAGAGCATTCTTTTCGCTGGAACCGAATTTGGAGCATCTTTTGCTTTAAGCTAGTTAGAGATGAAATTTAAGAGACAGAAAGGGAAGGAGAGGAAGGCGTTACACCTGACTCCATGGGCAGTGCCATAATTTCCCTGTTTTGAATGTAACAGCAGCTTATTTAGGCCAGTGATCTATGTGTGGGAGGGAGACCATTTCTTTGACAAAGAGATGTGGTAGGTGGGAAGGAAAAGACAGAAGAATTGTTCTCGTATATTTGTGAAAAACAGCCCATTCTGCAAAGAGGAAAGGAAAGAAAGCTGGGGAAATCTTGTCATCGTGGGCAAAGCAGACAAAAAAAAGAGAACTTTACATTATGCTGAGTTACACAGACTGCTTCATCCTCTCAGGAGGAGCATGTCCACAGGACAAGCCCCTGGCTGCTCTCAGCCAGTACAGCAAAGGTTTTATGGCTCAAAGCTTGCAGGGCAGCTCAGTCCCACAGATGATTCAGACTGCTGGGTGCTGAGGCACTCTCGGTTCAGAAAGCTATGAAATGAGGCTTGATATTGTAACACTGAAAAACTCAGGGAGGATCTATTAAGGCAGAGCTAATTCAGCTGCAGGACAGGGTCAGCAGGCAGCACAGCCAGGAGATGAGGAGACTCTCATTTTACACAAATGACCTACCAGGAGCAAACACACTGGGGGTGACATCTAGAGGCTCTTCACTTCAGCTGTGTTACCAAAACCAGCAGCACAAAAAAGTAATTTGTGGGTGTTTCTAAGCTAGAATGAGAGCCTGGTGTGACAAATGGCAAAATGGGCACCTGGCTTCATTTGAAGGCAGGGCTAAAAGAAACCCTGTGAGGCAAGGGGAAACACAAAGCTCTGTTCTTGGCTGGAGAAAGCAGCTGGATGCTGACAGCCCACAAAGCAGTCCCACTGGAGAAGACCTGGGGATAAGTAAAGGGATGTCAGGTAAAATCTGATCCTCTCATACTCTTGTGATGAGCCACATCCTGCATGGCCCACAAGCAGGGGAAATTTATTCCCCATGGCTGATTCTGCTGAAGCTTTACTTGTCCACAGAGAAGGGGGCCAAGGAGAGAGGATTGACTGAGGGGCCAGCATCCAGCCAGGGCTGAAGCAGATGTACTGAAGGGGTGATTAAGGCACATGGGCTTGCAAGGGCTGGTGAACCAATATGATTTACAGCTCCTTGAAGAGGACTTACAATGATGAAAGAGCAAAGATCTTTCTCACCAAGTGTAGGCAAGTGTAGGTTGGAAGGTTCAGGTTGGGTTTTAAGAAAACTAGTTTTTACCAGGCAGCTGATGCAGCCCTAGCAGCAGTGCCTTGAGTTGCAGTGAAATCAACACTGTTAGATGAATCCACAGCTGACAGGATCTTTGTTACTGATGGTCCTGCTTTGAGCAAGAACTTGGGCTAGACATCTCTTTTGGCTTACATTTTGTGATGTCCTGAGAAAACAAGAAGAGTCCTCCATAAATTTTATCCTGTGAGTGACACCATACATTGCTGTGCTAACAAACTTTTACGTTTAAGCAGCAATGCCAAGGCCCAGGGCTTCTGTTTGTTTTCCCAGGCATTAATGACTGACTGGGAGAACTGATGGCTTGAAGCAAGGCTGCAGGGCACAAAGACAGCTGGCCATCAGCTTCACAGAGAATGCCCAAGAGGGAGGTTGTTACTGGAGTTGGAAGAACAGGTTTAGAGGGGACTAAGTTACAAGGTTTGTAGTAATTTTTTACTTCCTCTGCTGTGAAACAATTTTGGAAGGGAATGAAGAAGTATCAAAACCATGTCTCCAAGGGAGAGCAAGGAAGTGGAAATGCCTCAAAGGGTTAATGCCAGAGATAGATGAAAGTGATTTCTGTAAAAAATGTCCAGAGTTTTCTGTGTGCTTGCTGCAAGAGGTCCTCTAATACGAATGGTGCTGGTGAATAAACTATAAAGGTTGGACAAATGTAGCCACTAGCAGTTCCAACCAACCCAGAAAAGTTGTTTTCAGGAATCTGTCGCGGGTTTCCTGCGTTTGCTCGTAACAACAGTTTCCTTGTTTGGAGTTTTGAATGATGAGAGAAATACTTCTTACGTTATTCATTGATGGTTTCCGTTGTGCAGAGGTTTCCTGCAGTGGTGGCTTTCAAGGTTGGCACTTCTGAATTTCCCATTTATGCTTTGTCTTATTTTTCCTTGAGCATTTCTGTGTGAGGACACGAACCCAGGAGGAAACCTGCAGAAAATCACTAACTGGCTTTGTAAAACCTGCCCAGGGAAGTTGTGCTTTTCATCTTAACTAAAGTTTGAGAAGACTTGGCAAGCTAAAAAGTAGAAGGCATAGGTGAAGAGACACAAGGTGGTTACAGCCCCTCTTGTCTCTCTCTGGCAAAATGGTTATGTTCTGGGCAAAGGGCTTCATGGCCCTGCCCTCCAACCCTCATTTCTGGGACAAGACTGGCATACGTCCAGGTGGATTTCTGAGTTTTTCCTCTGTTGCTGTTAGTCATGGCAGAGTCTACACACCAGCATTTCTTCCAATTACGGCTCCTCAGCGCTGACAGATGCGTGGTGAGCGTTTTCTTTTCTCCTTTCTTTTGCAGTATCAGGTGCCAATCACTTCTGGAGGGAAAGTCCTAACTTGATGGACTACTGATAAGACATAAAGTGACAGAGCCTTGCCCCCCATTATTTCTGCCTCATGATGCTTCTCTGATAGAAATAAATCATTTGTCATTTTTGAAAATCTACACACTGTTCCAAGAAATTCAAAGCTAGCTGCAGTTCTCTTGCAGCTGCCTCAGAGTTACCCTCTGTGCTGCCCACGGAGTTTCATTTTTGCTACTAATGTAGAATTCAAGAAAACTAAGTTTTCTTCTTCCCTCTTTTCCTTTCAGTTCTCCAGGACACATGCAGATGTAAACAGTCATCTTGTCCTGCTTTCTCATTTTGCTATTACCTTGTGCAAATGAAGATCCCAGTAGGTACATAGTGTGTGCTGTAACAGTTAGTGTGCTTGGCCAGTTCCCAGAAGAACATAAAGCCTTTTGAAATGCACAGCATTTTCAGGTCTTTAATATGGGAGTCAAGAAAAGAATTCATGTTGCTAGGGCCTAACTATAGGAGGTATGAAAACGACAGCAAGTCTTAAATAGTCTGTGAAACCTCCCATGGAACCTGTATTGTAGCAGCTACCTTAAACTAACAATGCAATAAGCTACAGGATGACGTGTCTGAATATTTCATGAACGGGGTTGTGGCACACAGCTTTACCAGTATCCAATGCCATATGCTCTGTAGTTTGTATAGTGTAGGTAACGGGCATAAAAATCCCATAACCTGATGCACTTAACTGCCCTTCCACCTCTACTCAGTAGTGAAGTAAAGCCTCTGCTCTTGGCAGCCATGCGGGTAGCAGCCAGGGCAGCCTCTGGACAGTGTTGGGTCAGTGCCCAAGAGAGAGGGATGGGACGTGCCCTTCTGTCTGCTGCAGAACAGGACTCTGCATGCTGTTTCCATGGAGCACGTTGTGTCACCTCAGCATAAGTTTCCATGGTCACTCTGCTCCAGGGATGCTTTTTGCTTTGTTTATCATTAGTCTTGTACAAAGCTTCTTACACAGTGTTTCCTATACTGGAAGGTGTCAGAATGTATTTAGAAGAACAGGGACATGTGGCCCGTCCAGACCAGGGATATAAAAGGTTCTGAAGGTCGGCTTGAGATAAGGAGAGCTGTGAGAGCTAAGCAGGATGTTTCTATACTGGCTGTGGGAGGAAGAGAAGGGCACTGAAGTGGGATTGGTGAAGTAACATTTAGAGGTCGATTTGTGTAGTTTTAGGTCACCAATCACAACGTATTAGCCTGGTGTGCTTAATGTAGTAACAGGGTGTTGCACCAACCAGAGAAAGCCTGATTTATGTGTGATCTCATACTCTGGCAGCCTTCTGAGTATAAAAGACAGTGCATATCAATCAATAAATTTGAACTTCTGTGTGCAGAACAACCTGGACTCCCCATCTTGGCTTAACCATGTTTCCTTTCCAAACATGGACCTCGTCTAACTGCTTTGTATCTGTCTGTGACAGTCACTGTTGTGAATATTCTGTGCTTCGTTTGCTGGAGAAAATGTCTGCTTTCAAAAAAATCTAGAGAGACAGTAAGATCTGATCAGCATGAGTAGTGCTAGTGTTGAGTGTTCAAAGTCTTGTCTGTCCTTTTCAGGAGCCCATTGGAAGCAGAGCTTCTCTCCATAACAGCAAAGGGGAGAGCTCCATTGTACTAGATCCTCTCCTTGATGCCCCTGAACAAATATGTTTTCAGTGACAACAGAGGAATACTGCAGTTTACATCATGTTTAGGGAGTCCTCTTCAATTTTTCTAGACAGTCTTGGATGACAGAGACAGGCAAGTAAATAGGAGAGGTCAAACCAACATGGCTCTGACAGCTGAGGGAGCTGGAGCTTTGTTCAAAAAGCCCTTCTTTCTTCTCTGTGTTAGTAAATTAAATTATTACAGCTGAGTACTGGGCAGAGATTTGGCTTATTCTTAAAGTTCAAGAACATGGAGTGAATCACATTGATCGCACATGTGTGTGAGATCAGGCATGTGCTGTGTGTGCATACAGGTACTTTCATGTTTTTCTGATGCAAAATCCATCCACTGGCTAATAAACACTTGGCATGTCGATGGCTCTACTTTATCTTTCTGAAATTGCTCATGTATGTCAAATTGTAAGATATCATATGAAAGACAGACGTGGAAAAGTACCCTCCATACAACCCTAGAGCAATAAATGAATGAGCTATAAACAGCAAAACAATCAGATTCTTGGCATCTGAGACTGGAAGCCTGGCTCTACACATTCAAACCCACCGGCCTGAAGCTCTTGAGCTCCTGGCAAATCTCTGACATGCTGCAGCACTAAGTCTCCTCTCCTTGCTTATCAGCCACATCACACTTGAGGGAAACATTGCCTTAGAAGTCAGGAACCCTCGTAAAGTTTCAAAGGCAGTATAAACCCCCCTGGATGCATAAACTGCTGTGTGAGGGTAGTCAGTGAGCTAAAATATGGCTTGGGAGACCGGAGACTGTTGCAGGTCTCTCAGGTCTCCTGTGCCCCAGCTGTCTGTTGTGGGAAGGGGTGAGAGTTTCTAACCCCCCTAGGCTGGGCATTACAGGCTATGAGGATCTCCTGACACAAGGCACTAGAGGGCAAATTAGATTTGCTGACAGTATATCTCTAGACATTGTCAAGAAAGGTGAGATACCCCAGGGAGTGGCACACATCCCAGTGCTTGTGCTGACCTCTAGAATGACCTAGACTTTATCTTATTATGGTGGTCACACTAAACAAGCTGGATCCCTGACGTGATGCCTTAGGACACCTTTCTGTGCAGGTCATTTGATCCTGTGCAGTCTCTCACATGTTCTTGCTCTGTGCTTTTAGGTGGAGACATTAGGTCATGTTCTGTCACGAGTCTGGATAGGGAAGCGGCTCTAATTCTGGTTGCTTCTGATCCATTAAGCTGAGTTTTAAAACTATGCTTTCTTTTCTCTCCTGTCACTGGAGCTGTCAGTGCAGAGACAAGTGTGTTTCACGTCAGGGATGTGCAAAGGAGGAAGCAAAATTTTCAGTTTTTCTAGATAAAAAAAATGTCAGTGGCTGAGGCTTGGACCTCAGGATGCTCAGGATATGCATAATGTGCATATCCTCTGACAAATATGCACATTCTCAATCAAGGCATTTGCAAAAGCTATAGGGCAGCCAGATTCAAAGAGACAGCACAAGTTTTATCCCAGGCAGGCTGGGCCACTGAACTATTTAATCCTAGCCTTGCCCGGAAATAGAACTGTAACCTCACAGAAGACAGCAAACAGCTCTCTCTGCCCCATTTGCCTTGTTCAAGAGCTTGGGCTGAGAGAGCTGTTACACACTGTGTGCTGGGAGCCTCAGTCTGGCCTGATGGGAATTTACCTTCTGGATCTCCCTCAGATTAGAAGGATGCTACTTTAATTGAGAGGATCAAAAGCAAATCTTAGGCTGGCAGCCAGCCAGCCATTGCCTTCCTCTCCCTGGAGTTACCTCCCTGTTCGTGGTAGTGCTGATGATCAGGGCTGAGAAAGGAAATACCAAGGAAAATAAACCTTTCTCTTTATTTAACACCTTCCAGGTAGGGCTGCTGATTTGATTCAGAAAGAGCAATGCAGCTCCTTGGAGAGTTAACATGTTTGGGACAGTCTTGTGAGGTGGGAAGGGTCATTTTTGAGCCCATGAGTGCAAAACCTCAGGTGTTTAAACCCTCCCGCTGCCATCTGCAAAGAAGTCATCCTTTGATTTCCTTTTCCCCATTTTACTGGGGCATTGTTGTCGGGAGACTCTGCAAATGTCAAAACCATTATCAGTCACAGGCAAGCAGGCTCCTAAACGAACTTTTGTTCTCCTGTCTGACTTGCTGCACTCTAAAGAAAAGGCTACATTGCTGGCATGGCAATGGCCCTGGCTGCTGAATGATCCAACACTGAGACACCTCTGTATGTGTCTTTTCCTCATGCGGGCCATTCTGTGCGTTCTAGATACACCAGTGCAAATCAGCACGTGCATTTTTATGTAGCCGTCGTACCGGTGCGTGTTTGCTGACGAACCAAAGGCAGGTGCGAGTGCTGAATGCCCCTTCCCCCTTGCCCCTTCTTTCAGGCAAATCACAGTTATTGCATCTCCCAGCTCATACTGTTGCCCTGTGACAGGAGCTCAGGGGAAATAAATAAAAAACAGGAGGGGAAAAATCCCCTGTGAAATAACAGTCTTGTTTGCTGCCTTGTGCTGTCTCCATCCTTCTTTTTTATCCTTTGTTCACATTGTTTCCCTTCTCAATTTATTTTGATCGAGACATGACAGCCAGACCTGATATTCAGCTGCCTTAGTCCATAAATGTCTCTTTGGATGATGCTTGGCTCCGAACAAAATTCAGGGCAATTGGAACAAATATCCCGAGTCCATTATCAGTCCTCCTGCTTTATTAGGACATTACCCCCTCTTTATGTCTCCCAAAGTGGTTAGCTCAGGTCTTGTCAGGTCTGCTTTGGCTTCGGGAGTCTACTGGATTCTAGTGGATGGCAAGTGCTGTTTTTGCCATCAATCACCCAAAGAGTTCTGAGCCATTAGAGCTTTCTCTGGTATATTTCTGCCACAGAGTCTGAGTGAGTGTCCAGGCTTTGTGCTTTTGTGTTGTGTCTAATTCCACAAGAGTTTAAAATGCCTTCCACAGAAATAACCCAATCTTGACCATGTAGGAACTGAACTCTGAACTCAATTTTTTGTGCTCATGTGAATAGCTTCCCTTTCCCCTCCTCTTCCGCACTCATTTAACACACTGCACAACATCTTCACAGCCAAGCAGAAAATGCTTATGAGAGGCCTCTGTTTTCAGTTCTGTTCAAGCTTGAGGTAGCATCTGTAAGAAGGCTGGTTTGGGGTACTCAGTTACAAGCAGTCTTTGATTTGTATCGTGCCTGTATGGAGCAGAGATACTTGCAGCTTCCAGAAATAGGACAATGAGCATGTGCTTTGGGTGGTGGGTGTGCAACAGAGCCTAGCAAAGCTTTCCTGCAGAGGGATGCGGGAGGTAGGGCTGACCTGACTGTTTTGAATCCCAATCAGATGTGCCAGACACAAGCTGTAGCTGCCACAGAGAAGAGATCTGTTAATCTAGTCACTGTGTGGTCTGTGGACATTCTCCCACAGCTTCTCTGAGACCAGTAGTGTCACCCTCCAGTTTAAGTCCTCAGCCTCTTTTCCATCATAGAATCGTTAGGGATTGGAAGGGACCTCGAAAGATCATCTAGTCCAATTCCCCTGCAACAGCAGGATCACCCAGACCAGGTCATACAGTCAGTCAGGGTTAGAAAGGACCACAGGATCATCCAGTTCCAACTCCCCTGCCATGGACAGGGACACCCCACCCTAGATCAGGCTGGCCAGAGCCATCAGACCACAGTATTTGCAGGTCGCATCCTACAGATTCGCAATAGCAGGAAACTTAGCAAAACATGGGCTGAAGATCTGCTGTTAATTTGCTTTAAGAGAAGAGACATTTTTAAGACAAAGGTGATTTTGGTACTCCATGCAAACTATTTTTAACGTGTGTGTGTTGTGAGCTGGTGTGTCAGGCCTTAGCCAGTTCCCCTCTCTGTCACTGGAAGGTACCAAAATCATTGTGGAGGTTGGAGAGGCCATGTTGGGTAACTCCAGTCCAGCTGTTTTGGTGTCGTGGAGGACAGAGTGGGCCAGGCAGTGCAGTGCAAAGAGAAGGACTGAAGCACAGACAGCATCTTTGTGGGAAAGGGCCTAGAGAGCTGACTTTAGTCAGCGGTGTCTCTTTCAATAAAAACCCCTACATTCTTCAGATCAAGCCTGAAAACCCTCCCAGATAAGATTCCTTAGGTTTATCACCATGTCCTGCAATTCTTAAGGGAACTGCTCCACCCATAACTTATGATGGACAAAGTTGTGGAATCATAGATTAGATTGGGTTGGAAGGCATCTTCAAAGGTCATCTAGTCCAACCTTCCTCCAGTGAGCAGAGACATCTCCAGCTAAAGCAGGTTGCCCTAAGACTTGTCCAGATTGATGTGAAATATATCCAAGTATGGAAATGTCACTCTACTCTCCTCCATCTTCTTCTATCATCACTCTGGGCAACCTGAGCCTCTGTTTCATCAGACTTATTGTAAAAAATGTCTTCCTCATATCTGGGCTGAATCTGCCTTCTTTTCATTTAAAACTCTCAGTCTTTGTCCTATCACTACAGGCCCTACTTAAGCCCCCTCTGCATCAGAGTGTTCTTCAGCCTTCCCGTCGCAGTCTGTATTTTGCAGTAGGGAATCACTAGGAAACAGCTGAGGGATGGGAAAAGGTTCTGGAGCTGTAACAGCTCTTCTGGTATCCATGAGAAGCTGCTCGTGTTGCTCCCCACGTTATCTGAGGCAGGAAGTTAAGAGAGGTCACGCACATGGATTTTCTTTGTCTCTGATGCTCACAAGCAACAATTAAATCTCGACGTGTACTTTAATTAGGTTCCTTGCCTTTCCTGGGGTTGCAGTGATGGAGGGATTTTTGGTTTCTCATGGGTAACCATAGATACCAGCATGGGGAAGAGGTGGGGAGAAATATTAAATATTCCTCTGTTCTGTGTAAAAGCTGTGTTGCTCCTGTAACTTAGACAGTTGGGTTTTTTTCCTGAGGCTTCACTAAAAAATCTTTCTATCACTTGATGGCAGTAGAACTATTATATAAATTTATAGATATTGATGCTGCATGGATGCATTGAGGGGAGAAAAAAAAGCCTTGTATTTATGTTTGTTCATATACTTTTCTGTGGGCTCTGTTTCATATGATACGTTTTAAAAAGACATAAGGCATAGGAAAGCCTTGTGTTTTCAGAAGGGATTAATGCACAGGATATTTCATTCATTCACGGCCATCATAAATAAGATGTGGTGCAACCAAACATCCCCTAAATTTCTTCAGCTGTGGCTTCAAACTCAACAAAAGTAAAACCAACTTTCTTACTGCTCTTTCAACTTCTGTGCACATACTTTGTGTTCTAAGTGCTGTGGTAAAGGCGGCGGATTCTGTAGTTGTGAGCCCGTGAGCTCTTGTGCTGCTGGTGATGCTGCTGCTTGGTCTTTTACAGTCAAAAGCCACATAGGGAGTGCAGCAACACTGATATCAAGCGACTCTGCTTTCGCTTCCTGAAGTTTTGATGGGTCCGTGGCAGCAAGACTGCTGGATAACCAGTAAATGCCAGAGCTGCTTTGTAGTAGTGGTCCCACAATCCAGATGGAAACACCCTGGAATCAAATCAAGACCATCCCCTACGTGTCCTTTCCTCTTTCCCCCGAAGGTATCGCAGGGCTGTGCCTTGTGCTCTAACACAAACCTGGCTCTGCCCCTTAGAGGGAAACCTGCAAGTCGACTCGTGTTTGTAGGACGGCACAGGAGATGCAGCAGTGTGAACTAATCGCCTGATAGCTACGAGCTATGATAGGAGCTCATTGCCTCGCTTGTCTTTTCACCCAAGTGACTGACGTGTGCTTGTGACTCCATCACCTGTGGCTCTGAACCCTCGGTCCTTGCCGGAACCAAGCCTTTGTTTTGCTGCCTAGATGTTAATGATTCTATGATTCTGTGTTCTGCAAGCTCCAGCCTGGAGTTACAAGCATGAAATTTCATGAGCTGTCCACACCTCCTTGAACAAAGGTGGCTCTGCCTTCCAGAAAAATACCTCCCTGCCTCAGTGCTGATCACTCTGGGATGTACATTTTTGTACTATCTGCACCTCGCCGCAGGAGTAGGGATGCAGACCCCAGTCTGCTGTTGCAAGGGAGGTATCACTAGCCCCTGCAAGTCCTGCCTTGCCCTTCCCCAGGCTGAAGCTGCTCCACATAGCACTGCTTCTGATTTCCCTCTCTCACACAGGTCTCTCTGGTTCAATTAATATTTAATTCTTACACTCGCTGGGACAAGATGAACTGGGAAGATGAGGAGAATCTTGTTCCAGGCTGCGTTGGCAGGCTGCTGAACAGCTGCCTGGGGAGGTGGAAGACACAGAGTCCTTCCTTCTTTCTAAATCTGGACGGACTTGAAAATATCTCCTATAGCAGATTTTGTTTTCTTTTCTCCACCTCTGCAATTCAGAGAGAAAGGAGGTGGGTGAGTTCCACTGTCCTAGCAGGTAGATGCTCAGTCACATCCATTGTCTTCTTTTGAGCTGAAAAATGCTTTATCAAGGCTGCTTACAGATCTAACCCTGAGATGTTTTCCTTGGGAACGTGAGTTCATTCAGGGGACAGAACCTAAACATGTACATCACAGCACTTAGCTTGCAGAGCTTCTCTCCGAGCCCTTGTCCTTGCTCTGAGCTGCTTGTTCTGCTTCTGGACTGTAAGCAATCCCCACTTAGCAGAACCTATCCTTTATTATTCCCCATTACTTTGTTCAATCTGCTGTTAAGTGAGGCAGCAAGGAAAAACAACCCCTCTTGATATCAAGTAAACTGCTGTTATTTTACTCCAAGGTATTTTGACATTAATAATGTTGGGAACATTCCAATAACAGTGCCAAGGGAATGGAGCAATATTTAACTTTCATTTTACCTTGCTCTCATTATGTGTTAGAGAACCTATTACAGAACAACTGCTTTCTTGTTTATGAAAGAAAAGGAGGAAAAATAACCATAATTTCAAAACTTGAAATGGCTAAGGACAACACAGAGATTATTTACCCCCTAACAACAATCTCAACTTCAGCTACAGTAACTTTATAGGAGCTGCTGCAGCTTTTCAGTTACCTGCATTTTATGGCTGGTGAGGACTTTTACCATAAATTCAGACATTTGCAGTTCATTTATCTGTCATAAGGAAGCGGTTTGTAAATGAGTGAAGTGCTCCAGTTCCCAGGGTCGTTATGATCCAACATCTGCTGAAGTCCATGGAAAAACTCCCTGTTGACTTCTGACTGTTCTGGATCAAGCACTTTTGAAAAAGATGGAAAAGGCAGAGTATTTTTGCATCTTTATCATTTAGAAGTAAGAGAGCTGTTAGTTTGAAGCCCCTTTCCTGTGTCAATTTAATTCCACTGGACTCAAATCTTCACTGAAAAGGAGTTAGACCAAGAAATATTAGGGACTAGATATCTGTGTGAGGAATTATGTTGGTCCCCAGGAAATGAACTTCTGCAATGCTCTTCAAACCCTGAAGTCTGTGGGAGCAATTCTCTCAAAAATATTTCTTTGTAGATGACTCTGTTGGTTCCAATCCCTTCAAACAGGCTGACCTGCCTGTGCTAAGCCTAGATGCTTCTAAAATACGCTTAAAACAATAAATTACTGAGTTTGTCTGATTTTCTTCCCCTTTTATTTAGACGTTCCAGGAAGCCCATGCTTCTCTAAAGAGAGACCCCTGCTGCCATTTGCCACCAGCACTATTTCTGGGGCACTGCTGCTGAGCTGCAGGAAGAGTCAACCTCAGGACTCATTTCTTCCCTGTGGCACTGTAAATACTCTTGGTGTCTGCATAAAACAAATCTGACAGGAATCTACCAGCTGTCTCTGCTGAAGATAATATTAAACAACTAATTTATTCTGAGATCTTCCATGGAGAAAAAAATGTAACTGTTCCTTCCACCCTCTTTCCTTCTAAAAGAGAGAGCACATGGTCCAGGCTTGTGTCTGCCACCCTTCTCCATCAGTTCTACTCTTCTTTCATTTTCATCACTGGGGTTGGTGGTTAAGGTGAATTGTCCATTTTAAAAGTAATTTTCACCTCTTCTCGAGCCCCTATTTTTATTGTAGCACCTTCCTCTTCAGTTCATTTACAGTGATGCCATCTGCTAGGATCTATCTAGCTCACTGCACTCAGCATCTGGCCTCGACTAGACCCACTCTGAATTTCCTCAGCCTGTCCTGTGATAACCCCAGGTTGTTAAGAAATGCCCTGTGCTACCTCAGCCTTGAGAGGCTCACATGTCCTTATGAGATTCTTTTTAAATTCAGGTACCTCTACATCAACCCTAAGGTGCAAATCCTGGGGTTAGTGGTGCCTATTTCAGGGTCCAGGCTTCTTTTATGATTTCCAGTATGTCTTCCACTAACTTTCCCTCTAACAGTTATCATAGAAGTATCAGTTTTCCAGGAAAAAAAGCTAAACAGTTTTCTCATTTTCAACTTTTTATTTATTTTTAAAAAATCCTTGTAAACAACAAGATTTCCTAGAAAATAAACCAGTTTTGGTACAAGGAATGAAAGGACATCACACACATCTCAGGGAGCCTGAAGATGATAGAACAAATTGTCTCAGGATAAGGCACAAGGCTTACAGTGCCCTTCAATAGGGAAAGGATTTAGGGGCCAAGAGGAGGAAGTACAAGGAAGTTGTTGATGGATCATCATTCTCTTCTTCTGTCTATTTTGTATGTGCTCTGGTCCCTCTGATCTTGTGTGGGGTGAGGGGTGACGGTGGATTTGGATTCATGTTTGGAAGCTGAAGCCTGGGTAGTCACCAAGGTTTCACAGATACTGGAACAACCATGAGAAGCATCTGGATATAGTGTTACCTGCAAAACCCACTCACTGTGAGCTGTTGCAGCTACAGAGCTCAGTCACAGTCTGAGTGTCGGGTGCAACTTCTGATTTTGTCCGCTCTTCTTCCCGCTGCTCTCCTTCCTCCTGAAGCAGATCACTAAACTCTTTGGCAAATACAATCCCCTAAATTATCTGACAGACTGCTACACCAGTGGCTGGTTAAATCCCCCTTAGCACCCATGTGACTTTCAGTCTGACAGGGAGCTGCCTCTCTGGGCTTTGAACATCCTGAGCTCAGATCTCCTAGGAGCCCTCTTTGCTGACAGTGAAGTTCCAGGCTTCTGCTTGTTCACAGAAGTCCCTTAAAATGCTTTTGCACTTTTTGCTGGCTTCACAAGGCAGACATGTATTTACTTCAGAGAGAAAAGCTGAGAGCCTTTAGAGCAATGTCATTACTATTCTGGGGATGTCACTCCTACGTCTCCATGAACTTAGCAGGCAGAAGGTCTTCAGGCAGGCTGAGCTTTGCCTCTGGTTCAGAGTGAGCAGCTCCTTACAGAAAGTCCACTGAGAAGGGGATCCTCAGGGAAATATCAGGAGAAAAAGAGGGGGTGTGTATATATATATATATAAATATATATAACTTTGTATAAATTGACTCATTTCTGTCTGGTTTTCTGCCACACTAATAGAAACTACCCTTTCACACCAACTCTTCCATAGATTTGAGCAGGAAAACTTCGTATTCCCACCCTCTGTCATCCCTAATCGGAGCTGTTACAATTCTGAGTGTAATTTTACATTCAGGAGGAAGGTCTCTGGTTCCAGCTCATCCAAACCACAGAACTGAGAAAAAAAAGCTGGTTTAGCCTTCTGAGTTACCTGCAGTCTGAGGCAGTGGCCTTGCGTAGCTCTGATGGCTTTATTCTTCTGTGCCTTGGAAACCTCCTTTCTCTTGTGTGGGATCCATTTCACCTCATTATTGACATCGAAGATTTAATTGTTCATGCTGAAAGAGCCTGTGTGGGCTTTCTTTGTAGTCATTAAAGAGAAAATGTTTCCAGAGGGGGATTTTTCTCTTCTGCTCTAGGATGCTGTTTTACAGTCTCCTTAATGCATTGGTCTCAGCGGCTGCAGAAAATAAGTGATCCTATTCCCCCTTCCCTCTGGCTCCACCACCCTGTGCACTTCTTTGTGCTAAAGATCATTTTCATGAGGAATCAGGACAGGGAATTGAGCTGGCAGAGAGTTACCCCTGGTGTTTTTTTGGATGATTTTTTGGGGGGGGTTAGGTGTTTTAGGTTGGTATTTTTTCAGTCTGGTGTCATCCACCTTAGTTTCTTGGATACTGAACAGTACAAAAAATAAATCTGGTGATGGCAAAAATAAAAGAGAACTGGCTGAGGCAGAGGGCTACAGAATTTCATCCTTAAAGAAAAGGAGTCTCTCTTTGGAGATAAGTCTGTCATTTACCAAGTGAGCTTAAAAGATCTTCACTGATAAAGAGGCTGATTCCTCCTTAGCCTAAAGCCCAGCCTGACAAGGCAGGTTAGATGCACCTGTTGCTCCAAAGGATTAACAGTAACTGCTGTGGAGCCAAGTGCTGGAGCTCGATCCGTCTGGCCTGTCTTGGCATTTTCACTGCCGCCCCTTTGCTCTTTGTCCATCACGGCTTTGGTGCAGCTCTCCTATCTGCTTCTGGAGACAGCAGGCACAAAGCACTGCTAACATCGTGGCTGAGTTATATGCGGGGGACAGACGTATGTGCCCTCTTCAGAAAGCATCTTCTTTAGAATGTATATCCTTGGCAGCTGCACATCGATTGCTTTCCACTGAAGTCAGCATTTGAGAAGATCAGAGCTGTTTCTTTACAGCATAAGGAAGAGGTCCCTTACAACTGGTAGGACTTTCCAGCAGGATAACGGGCTTTGAGCTAGGCTTGACATTATTTGTGAAGGATGTACACTTTGTGATTCCCTGCACCATCTGGACATGAGAACAGGAAGAGATGATAACCGGGCAGAATTTGGGCTCTCATTCTCCCACCAGCTTTGGGAGAGAAAGGTGCAGGTGACACAAGGTGGTGAGGGACTTCTGTGGTGGCTCAAGTTTATTGGAGAAGGTTCACCAGAAGGCAATCCCTGTGCAGAATTTGGCACAAGGAACTGTAACAAGTAGGGATTACAATCAAAAACCAATGGCAAGAAAGAAGAAATGTCATCTTTTTCTGGAAGATTTTCCTGACTTATATCTAGCCAGAGTCTCTCAGAGCCAGCACATTAGAGCTTGGGCTATATAGCAGAGAAATAACGAAACTGGCTTAAAATACAGGCGTCCTTGAGTGCTGAATTGTTAGCTGGTTGCTAAAAGATACTTAGATAGGCTAATAGCCTTGAAGCTGAAGAGGAGCAGATAAACAACATTGTTTTGATGTGCTGCCGCAGGTGTTTTGGCTGTTAGTAGTATATGTTGGCTAATTCTGTTGTTAGAATACTAAGTAATCACAGGACCACACTGTTTTCTCTCTTCCCTATCTCCCAACTGCAGTGCATTAACTGAAAATTCATTTAAGAATGAGCATAACATCCTTCAACTATCACATGTGGTGTAGACACATGTCATGTCAGTGTGGCTCCTGCCGTAGACAGTTCTCTACCACTGTCCCAGCAAGTTCTTGTTGTGTCTTGGAACAGGAACAGGCAATCTTGACCAAAGTCAGGAAGACCAGGTGACAGAGTTGAGGTTGTTCAGCCTGAAGAGGTGAAGACTCATGGGGACCTTATAGTGACATTCCAATACCTGAAAGACATCTGTGAGAAGGCTGAGGAGGAACCATTGACAATATGGAGCAATAGGACAAGGGGGAATAGTTTTAAACTAGAAAAGGGTAGATTTAGTGTGCACATTAAGGTGAGTGTGAGAGTGGTGGATCAGTGGAGGAGACATTCAAGATTAGGCTTGATGAGTCTCTGAGCAATCTTTTAGTTAGAGATATCCCTGCTTGTTGTAGGAGAGTTGGACTAGATGACCTTTGGACGTCTCTTCCAAACCAATACATTCTGATTCTATGATTCATGCTATGAAAACTCTGCTCTGAGCCCAGCCATATGGTAATTTTGGGCACTTTGAGATGAAAATCAAACAGTAATTATGGATTGGCACTATAGGGGAACCATGTAGGGGTCAGAAGAGATCCTAGAAGAAGTATGAACATAACCAGTCTACTGTGGATTGGTGCTACTGTGAGCACTTTGGACTTGAACCGATCAACAGCATCTGTATCGGGAGCTGAGGTCCATGCTCTGGTGTGATTCAAAGGCAATAAGGGAGTATCCACATAGGCTGTCATCTTTGGTCCCAGCACTATACTGAGATGAAGGACTTTAGTAGTTGTGGACACTTTCTCTGGCATATCTAGTCATCTCACCACATCTTGGCTGCATCTCTTGTACGCTGGGCAGGGCTTTTGATACCTAGACATTTTCCCTAGAATGGGCTGGAAATTCAGGACCATAGTGGCCTTATATAGACAATTGTTACACATATATGAAAAATAAGGGGATTATTTTCCTGGTGGACTATGGCAAATTCAGGTGGCAAAGATTAGGCTTCCTAGTAACTTGCCCTTGTTCAAGAGCCGTTGCACATGAGGTTGAGTGCAGCAGTACACAGAAGAAGGGGTGGGGAGGGCTGGGTTGACAATAGCTGTATTTTAGGAATAATAGGCAAGACCACAATGGATGAAACACCAGGGTCAATAGTTCCACTTTAGACTCAGGCAGCTTTTGAGCAGACATTGGCTGCTAATTTCTGCTCTTTTACTGTAAAGAAGGAGAGACAGGATGGGGCAGGGAAGGCAGGGAGGAATGAATAATGTGGCATTCTTATTTTTGCTAAGTGACCTTTTAAAATCAAGGGACTGAAATCCAAATACCAGGGGGGAGCCTGAGGGAGAAATTACAGACGGCATCACTGCTCCCTGCACCCGGTTACATGCTCCATTCCTCTCTGGAGAAGGCGGTGCAGGAGGCTGAGTTAAAGCATGAAGAATAGGGTCACCATAGTGACTCCTTTTTTGTTTAAACAACCAGTGCAATCACTTCACGCTTGTCAGACCGCTATTAAAAACTTACTCATAAATTCTGAATCTGTTGCTTTGGAACATAAGATTACAGACTCAGACAGCTGCAGAGCATCAGGAAACACTGAAATTAGGAGTGTTCGGTGTTTACGCTAAGTATGACACAGCAGACTAAAGGGGTTCTCTTTGGTTTCCTTTGTATGTGGGCAACATACTGAAGCCAGTGTCCTGGATTATGCTCTCTGTCTACGTTATGAAGTCCTGGGTTAAAGTCAGGCAGTGTTTTGCAGTGTGCTTAAACTCCAGGAAATGATTTCCAGATCATCCCATGAATCCACTGATCTCGCTAAACTCTTACTTGTACCTGACTACAAGAGGCTGTAGAAAATACCCCAATGGGCAATTGGCTTTGCGTGGTCCTGCTGGAACGGGGATGTTGGACATGATGACTTCCAGAAGGCTCTTCCAGCCTCAAACATTTGGTGATTCTGTGATAATAAGAATGGGAAAATGAGGTGTTAGCAGCACTTAAATTGCTACAAGAGATCAGAATACAAAGTCCATTGTATTTTTCCCTTAGATTTCCACAGTTGCACAGATCTGCACTTCAAGCCTTGATATTGACCCCACCTGAGAGAGCATATGCTAGTGTTTGTGGTAGTTGTTTTCATAATTTTTCCTTGCTAACATTAAGAAATTATATTTCCCATAGAAGTTTAGCCTTAGAACCATGCCCTGCATTTACCAGTTGGCACAAATGTTGATTCAATTAATAAGTGAAAAGACAATAAGGAGCGCAGGGCTATCAGATCCATCCCAAATAAACACAACAAATACTTTATGGACTAAAAAGGTCAGTATTACAACCAGATCTCCCATTATAAATGACTAAACATTTCCCAGTCCTCTGCAGTAAACTTTCGATCTCTGGCTTCAAGCTTAATGTTTCTAACCAAGCACATGGGGAGGTAAGCACTAGTTCAAGCAAGAGGATCTAAAGATCTTGGAGGTAACTACTTGAATAAATATTCCAGAAATCAAAATGAAGACCCACATGGATGGTCCAGAGAGAACCCATTTCAGTGTCTGAACTGCTGTTTAACCCAGATCTGAGCAGGGAAACACATAACAGGTAAGAGATGGTTCTCAGTTATAAAAAACTACCAGTATGTTTGGGTGTCAGGAGGATGGAGCCAGACTCTTCTCAGTGTCATCTAGTGATAGGATGAGAGGCAATGGTTGTAAACTGGAACATAGGAGGTTCCACATCAATATGAGAAGGAACTTCTTCACAGTGAGGGTGACAGGGAGGTTGTGGAGTCTCCTTCACTGTAAACGTTTAAGACCCACCTGGATGTGTTCCTGTGTGACTTGGTCTAGGTGATCCTGCTGGGGCAAGGGGATTGGACTAGATGATCTTTTGAGGTCCCTTCCAATCCCCAATGATTCCGTGATTCATCTCGGTTTCCAGCTCTGGCTGATCTCTGGTGAGCTGACAAAGACTAAAACAGCAGAAAAAGCAATTAAACCTCTCATGTCCAAAACTGTAACAGTTGTAGAAATTTGTTCTAGGATTTGTAGCTCAATGTGATAGTTCAGCCCTATTTTTAATAACATATATGAAATGAGCTGGTTTATACCAGTTCTTTCACTTGTTGCAAATCAGCCAGACACATATAGGAATTAAAGAACCAAACTGGGCACAGCAATTTATAATGCTGCAGGGAGGGAACCACAAAGATAAATGGAACGGATACTCAGCACAGTAACAGTTGTGGGAAAAATGAGGGAAATAATAAGGTCTTTAGCCCAGAGTCTGGTTCTCTTCAGTTGAGATTTGAGTTTGGGTGGGGAAACTGCTCCTCATTCCACTTCAGAATCAGGAAATCATCCTATGCTGGTGATATCTGTGGCACACCAGTGCCAGGGGAAACCATTGGCACAAGTCAGTCTGCCCTTCAGTAGTGCTTGACCTGAGCCTCATGAACAGCCTTAGCAAGAGATCTTCCATCCAGCCTGAAAATTTTCCTGTAAAAGTCGTTCGTGTATCATGAAACGCCAGAAATGACCCTGCAGGTTGGTGCTGCAGCTTATGACAGACAACGTGGGGTTGTATGAAACCTGTGAAATGGGCATGATGATATTGCATGAAGAACTGCTGACGATCACACTGTTACTGGAGGGTCTGGACTGACATTGAAGAGAAGCAGGTTTCTGAAGCAGGTCTCAGGTCTGGTACAGAGGATGGACTCTGCTAAGATTTTTAAGTTTCTCAGGTCTTTGAAGGGATCAGGTAGTTTTGTTCCGTCTTCTTGAAAGAAGTGTCCATTGTCAGCAGGTTACAACAGTCTGTCTCTGAAGGCTTTGAGTGGAATCCATCACAGCTGGACCTACCTGGAGTGAATAGTGACAGAAGGTGCATCAAAGTGACCTGGAGACCTGGTGACCGGTAATGAAAAGTATTAATTGTCCACAGCCCCTGCCCTACTTTGAGCCTCCTGCCAAGTAGCAGAGGTCTGGAAAGACACAGTCGTGAAGCTATAAAACATCTGGTGGCTTTTTAATGGTGTGAACAGTTTCTAGTCACACTGTGAAGCTGTTTCAGTTTCCTCATTTAGAGTATACTGGACGATTCTGTTTGGGAGGACGTGTGGAAAGGGAATTGGGTAAATAGGGGGAAGATGCTGCAAATTATTCCCTTCACTTGCCAAGCTCTGAAAACGTGTTGTCTTTCCTGCTGGTACAGGACAGGTGGGAGTTGGTCCAGCAGCCCAACTAGCAGCCAATGATAGCACCAGAGGAAACAGCCTCAATTTACAGCACAGAGATTTAGATTGGCTGTTAGGAAGAATTTCTCCACCAAAAGGTTTCTCAGACATTGGAACAGGCTGCCCAGGGAGCTGGAGGAGTCGCAATCCCTGGAGATATTTAAAAAACATAAATGTGGTGCTGAGGGACACGACTTAGTGGTGACCTGGCAGTGCTGGGTCAATGGTTGGACTTGGTGATTTTAAAGGTCTTCCAACCCAAATGATTCTGTGCCTATGGAGACAGCAGGGAGTCAGGCAGCATTTGTCACCTTCCTGAAAGTTTGATAATCAGGGGTGCAGTAGATTATTGCAAAATCAGCCCTACATTCAAAAGAGTGCTGTTGCCCATGGCTGCTGCAAAGATTGAACCTCTGATAGCAGCGAGTGGGGTGGTGGGGCATTGAGATGAGAGTACAGGCAGCTGTGCTCTGATAAATCAGCTCTGCAGCAGGTCAAAAGCTATCACACTCTGTTCACATGAGAAAGGTCAGGTAATCAGCATTCAGGCAGAAGGAGAGGAAAAAAAATGAGCATGAAATTCATCATTGTTAAAGCAAATAGTCTAAATTATGCATGGCAACCCATTTATCTGTGAATTTCCATTCATAACACGGTGGAGGTTAGTTTGGGAAGGAAAAGAAAATAAAACAAACTTCTGGTTTAGTCTAGTCTCCAGAAGCTGCCCTCTGACTTGTTGTACCAGAGTAACAAAGATCTTCACGCGCTGAAACAGTCTAAAAGTTTCTTGGGGCAAATTTAATAAGCCAGGAGCTATACCAATTATTTCTGTGTAATACCATAATCCTTTGACAAGTGCTTCCTTCTGATGCATAACCTCCACAATGTAGTGCTGAAGGACAGCTAGTTTTGACTGATCCTACAAAAGAACATAAAACTGCCACAGTGGTCATTTCAGAACAGCAATTCTCTTTCCTTTTCCCTATCTCTGCCCCTTTCCTCTCATCCAGTATGAACAGCTCCAGATCTCTACCAGGCAACAAGGTCTGTAAACCTCTATAGGTTCTTCTACTTCCACGTGTCTACGATTCGTCTACATCTTTCAAGTCTGCTGCTCAAATCTAGAGAACTGAGGCAATTAAGAAGGGCCGAAGGATTTGTGTCTCTGGTTTTCATATGGTCCAGTATAGTGTTTGGCTTTTTAAGCAGCACCAGGACATTTAACTTGTGTTGTGGTTGGATCTACCAAAGTTTCTGGTATAGAGGAACATTGGTTTAATCAGTTGGGTCCCATCCTCTATACATCTGGCTTGTTTTTTGTTGAGGGTGATTGTTTTGCACTTGCCCACGCTGGTTTTCTCATACTTGTCCATCTCACAAAACAGCTTTTCCACTCATGAAGTTACAAAGTCAGACATGTAATCATTGATAAAGACTGAAGACTGCAGGACCTACTACAAACGCTGTGGAAAACTGGTTAATACATCACTTTAAAAGCAAGCCTTTGGCAACTTGTTCCTGATTATTCAACTACTGCCTGATTATTCAACTAGTTCCATACCAATTCTATAATCATTTCTGGCCGAAGCTGCTTCCATCACTTGTGTATGAGGATGTCTCATGAGGTGTTGTCGAAAGTCTTAAGTAAAACAGATGTCTATTGCTACTCTCCTCTTCACAGGCCCTTATCCTGAAATAATGGGAGACTTTACTGGCTTTACGTGATCTCTTCGTAACAAATCTATACTGGCCAACACCATTTCTTAGGTATTTGCCAGGAAGAATATTTTATATTTATTTACAAACTGCTTAACTGTTTATTTAAGGAGGAGAGTGTTTATATATTGACTTTTTTGTGAGACNGACTGAGGGGCGACCTCATTAATGTCTACAAATATTTGAGGGGTGGGTGTCAGGAGGATGGCACTGGGCTGTTCTCGGTGTCATGTAGTGATAGGACAAGGGGCAATGGTTGTAAGCTGGAACATAGGAGGTTCCGCATCAACCTGAGAAGGAACTTCTTCACAGTGAGGGTGACGGAGCACTGGAACAGGCTGCCCAGGGGGGTTGTGGAGTCTCCTTCTCTGGAGATGTTCAAGACCCGACTGGACAGGTTCCTGTGTGACTTGGTTTAGGTGATCCTGCTGTTGCAGGCGGATTGGACTAGATGATCTTTCGAGGTCCCTTCCGATCCGTAATGATTCTATGATTCTATGATTTCTTAGGTATTTGCCAGGAAGAATATATTTATTTACAAACTGCTTAACTATTTATTTAAGGAGGAGAGTGTTTATATATTGACTCTTTTGTGAGAGAAATGAAATTACTCTGGATTCCTTTACTTCCACCTTTCCTTGCCCTGTGAACATGGTTGTGTACCCACTCTGCCCCGTTCTTTCCGCTAGCCATCAAGATCTATGTTAAAAGCAGCTGGATTTCCCAACCTGCTTGTCTGACCAAGAGCTGCTTCTGCATTTCACTGTTATGCCTTTCCCTCTGATTTTCAAACTGGACTTGTTTCTGAGCACTTTTATACCTACTTTATCTTTGGTAGGTCTGTCCAATAGCCCAAGTAGTTCTTTCTGCCCAGCTGCTGTTTATCCCCAAGGAGACATTTGCAGTTTCTTCCCTTTCAGTCTTCATTTTACTAGGCTTAGCAGAACAAGTGGTCACCAATTTTATTTAAATGTATTTAATTTAATTTTAAAATGAGACGTAATTTAATTTACTTTACCTTTTATTATTTTTAATGGACTATTGGACGAGGGAAAGGCTGTGGATATAGTTTACCTGGACTTTCAAAAAGCTTTTGACACTGTTCTCTATAGAGTTCTCCTTGATAAGCTGGCTGCTCCTGGCTTGGACAAGCACACAATCTGCTGGATAAACACTGGTTGAACGGCCATGCCCAAAGAGTGGTGGTTAATGCAGCTAAATCCAGCTGGTGTCCTGTCATAAGTGGTAGCCTCAGGGCTCGGTGTTGGGACCGTCTCTGTTTAACATCTTTATTGATGATCTCCATAAGGACACAGAGCATATCGTTAGTAAGTTTGCAAATAACACCAAGTTAGGTGGGAGTGTTCATCTGCCAGAGGGTAGGGAGGCTCTTCTGAGAGATTGGAGCAGTGGGCCAATGTTACTGGCATGAGCTTCCNCTCTCTAGTTTGAAGAAGAGGAGGTTGAGAGGAGACCTCATCACTCTCTACAACTACCTGAAATAACGTTGTGGAGAGGTTGCTGCTGATCTCTTCTCACAAGCAGTTAGTGATAGAACAAGAGGGGATGGGTTCGAGTTACAACAGAGGAGGTTTAGACTTGATAATACGAAGACTTTTTTCACAGAAAGGGTGGTCAGGCACTGGAATGGGCTTCTCAGGGAGATGGTTGAGTTACCATCTCTGGATGTGTTTAAAAGATCATTTGGATGAGGTGTTGAGGGATCTGGTTTTGGGTTGAACTTGTAAGGTAGGGTAGATGATTGGACTCAATGATCCCAGATTTCTTTTTCAACCAGAGTGATTCTGTGTTTCTGTGATTCTTGCAGGAAATAAGAGTATTCTATCAATCCCCAGAATATGTTATCTGCACCTCTGCCTGATGGATTTCCTTTTCCTTTAACACACATGACCTGTATCATCCCAAGCACATATCCCAAGGCATAGGCTTGGTGGGCACCAGTGGTGACACAGCTGCAGGTCACTTTTCCTTCTGCCATGGCTGAGTCTGGCTGGTGCCTCAGCCTGGGTATGACTCACCCCTTTCTAAAACACTATAGAACAGAAACTCCCATTTTTCATCCTCAGATGCATGAGATAATTTTGTGAGGCTGTGGAGCATAATCCTTTTCTTATTATTTTGAGAGGCTGCAGAGGCAAGTGGTCGTTACTGGGTGATTTTCCCAGGTCTCTGTATTCATGCTGCTCTCCAGCTTCCTATCACCACCAGACTCCATGACTTCACTCCGACGTTCCGTGCAAGATTTTCCCACTGAACGTTTTACTGAAATCACTCTCCAGAGAAGGATCTTCCCTATTCCCATTCCACACCACCAGTTCCTTTTGTTCCTTCCCCTCCTTGCTGCACTGGTATCTTCCAGCTGTGTCTGGAAACTTGTACCATATCAAAACCTGAAGTGCTGACAGACATTTGATCGATTTCTTACATCTGTGGCATCAATTCTGAAAGGAAGCAAAGCCAGCAGGTACCCTTGGTAACATGTCTCAGGTGTATTAATGCCACCCTAGGCACAGGAGTGTGTCCCACTGCAGCTTCCTATTTCGGACTAAAGTCCTACAGCAAGCTGTAAAATTCCCCACTATCTCTCTTTGTTTTTTCTTCAGCAGCTCTGCATTCTTCTGGTCTCTGAGTGGTGTCTAATCAAGCTAATGTGTGAGAATCATCATTTAAAGTTGAGGTGTCTTTGCAACAGCCACATGCCTGGGAGAAATAAATTATCCTGGGTTACTTTACAGGCAGGGAGCGGGAGTACGGAAGCAAAGGGTCAAACCTGCCCCTGCAGATCCATTCCAGTGCAATCCAGAGAAGCAGAAAGCTGCATAGAACCACACTTGCACAGTGATTAACTGAGCTATTCAATTTGTATTAAATTGGCTTTTACAGTATTCTTTTCATTTTGCTGTATTTACTAAATCAGCCGTGGAGCAGCTTAGGGTCAGGATGCTAAATCAGCATAATGATATTCAAATGCCAGGCACGGCACTGTTGTGGAGAAGTGAGGGTATTTTTACACATCTAACCTGCCAAAGTGGAATGTGTGATTCAGCAGCAGCAGGGTTACGTGCACACGGCTGGTGGGTGACACAGCTCCCCTGCAGCTTGCTCCCCAGCACTAAGACCCCCTGCCTGCCTGAGTGCAGAGTGGGAGTGGATTATCTGAGGTCACTCTTTCAAGTGCTGTTACTTTTAAAGGAAATTAGACTGTCTGAAGTGTGATTTATATCTTAGAAAATATGATAATTGACTCGGGGCCGGGTGCTTTGACCCGTGTGACTTTGATGTTCGTGTGCCTACCCTGGTGCCAGATTGCAGTCGCTGGAGACAGCATTTTCCACCTTCATCCCTGCTTTGAGCTGACTGAAATCTGCCTTTTCTCCCAAGCTGGACAGCTGCTACCATCTCCCTGCCTGTTGCAGAGAAAGGCTGAGCAGGTTTTTAGCCTTGGGGGTTTGCTGCAGGGGAGGATCAGTGAAATGACAGCCAGAAAGTTGCAGACTGCAGGTTCAAAAATAGTAATAAAAATGAAAAAACCCTTTTGGCTGGCCCATGGATGATCCTGAAAGGATCCTCTCCTTGGTTTACCCCTTGTTTACTAGCAATGATTGTGCAAGGTGCAGCAAGACACCATCTCTGGGAAATTTTTGACTCACTGAACAACTAGATTTACAGGCAGAGGAAGCTGAAACGTGAACCTCTCCTGGGTGGGTGTTCTGGTTTTAGTGTCTGATGAGGGTTAAAGCCGCTTGGACATAAATAACATCAGTATGCTCCAAATTAAATCCGGCAGCGGCAAGGGGTCAGGCACCTCTTTACAGGATAGATGCTGGATCATGGGAAAGTTGGCTGATTTGTGTTGATTCATTTAGTCCCACTTGATTCCTAATAATATTTATGAGCTGTGCTGGGAGAAGGTGATGCAGTTCCTGTCCCTTGCATCACATCTAAACTGGTGCAGTGTGGAGCTCTGTAACCCTGCCTTGGTGCCTCACCTTGCAGCAAGTGGATAATTCACCCGCAGAGCTTGGAAGGGGATGATGGGCAGGTGCTGGGGTTATCCAGGGCCACTTTTTCTAATTAGATGCAGCCCCATTCCTGCCACCTACCAGTAATCATCAAAAAATGCTTTGGGAGAGAATTTTTTGGTGACAGCATTGATTTTGCCACTTAATGGCACAAGGAGGCCCTGGCTTTCAGCATTTAAATAGATCCCAAGACTGTTGTTGGTGCAGAGGGTAAGGGGAGCTGGTGGGTTCAGGAAGGCATTGCTAAAACTCAGCGCTCAGAAATCACTGCTCTGTACCCTTGTAGCGACCTTTGCTTCTGCAGAGAGAGTTTGTGTGTTTGTTTGCTTTCTCCTATTTTCACCCTATCTTTTTCCTTAGGTGTTAGGGCCAGCATGGAGACCTCAACGCCATGAGGCCAACCAAGTCCTAGCAGGGATGAGGCTCAAAGAGTAAAACCAGGGCTTGTAAATGCAAAGCACACCCCAGGGCAGCCAAGTTCTGATGGTCTGAGCTTATTTTCAATCAGTCACAGCATAAGTGGTTTGGGATGATGACAAACCTTTGGCCATGGCTCTGCAGGAACTGGATCCCTCCTGGTGCCACAGGTGTTTGCTGTTCCACCCACACCATTATCTAGCTGTGCAGGGATGCTAATTTAGATGTCAGCTCTGCTTAGCATTTTATCATCAAAAGGACTTTGTGCAGCTAGTTTGTGACCTGCGCAGTTTATCTCAGGGGATGCCTCTGCTGGTGTCCCAAAGTTGGTTGTGGCTCAGCACAGGCTGAATGTAACAGTGGAATTTTTCTAGACTGCTGCTTAAGGACAAATCCAGCTGAAAATCACCTCCAGAGCTGCCTGGCCCCCTTCTGACTGTTTAAAACAAGTGTCACTAAATCAGACAAATGCTGGTGCTGGGACACAGCAGGCACTAATTTAACCCATATGCTCTGGGAGCGCTCCTACATCTGTTTGTTCTGGGCAGAACTAAAGAGTGGAATTGCATGTGTGTCTCCCTGCTATCAAGTACAATTGTATCACCAGCTAGCCATGTGGTTTTAAGCCCTCTGGAAGGTAAATAAAGAGGACAATTTCTGGCTGAGGAGAGCACCAGCAGCAGCTCACTAATTGGTGTTAGTGCGGTGGGGACAGAAAAACTGCTGCAGCTCAGGGCTGGTACCTGACCTGCTTGGTGAAGTTTTGGTAGCAAGAGGAAGTGCAGTGCTGGCTTCTGTGAGAAGTTACTAAAAGCTTCCCCTATGTTAGATAATGTCAGCCAGTCCAAGATGGACCCACCGCTGGCAAGGGTGACAGAGGTAGCACCTCTGGGACAACATATTCAACAAGAAGAAAAAGTTATTGTGCCACAGCAACTGCAGCCAGAGAGGGGTGAGGGCATATGTGAAAGAAACAGCTCTGCAGATGACAAGGTCAATGAGGAAGGAGAGGGAGGAGGTGCTCCTGGTGCTGCAGCAGGCTGCAGCCCATGGTGAAGACCATACTGAGGCAGCCTGTGCTGCTGCAGCCCATGGAGGTTAACGGTGAAACAGATCCACCTGTAGCCCATGGTGGACTCCACACTGGAGCAGGTTGATATGCCTGAAGGCCATGCTGAAAGGAGGCTCCTGGCAGGACCTGTGGCCCTCATGCTGGAGCAGACTTTTGTGACTGTTTGGAAATCCATGCTGGACCACTCTGTTGCTGAAGGACTGAACCCCATGGAAGGGGCCCACACTAGAGCAGTTCATGAAGAACTGCAGCCTGTGGCAAAGACTCATACTGGAGAAGTTTGTGGAGGACTGTCTCTTGTGGGAGTGATCTCTCTAGTTGAAGCTGGGGAAGGAGGTGAAGAGTCATCCCTCTGTGGAGGAAGATGCAGTGGAAATGTATGATGAATGGACTGAAACCACCATTCTACATGTCCCTGTGCAGTTGGGAGGATGAGGTACAGAAAACAGGAGTAAAGTTAAGCCTGGGAAAAAGGGTTGGCTGAGGGGAAGGCATTTTCAATATTCGGCTTTATGTCTCGGTGTCCTACTCTGTTTTGGCTTGTAATACATGAAATGAACTTCCCTGAGTCAAGTCTGTTTTGCTTGTGATGGTAATTGATGAGTGATGGCTCCTTGTCCTTATCTTGACCTGTGAGCTTTTCATTATTAGTTATGCATGTCAGAACCTGTCCTTTCACTGGCCTTTTCATCAAGCATCTTTACTCTTTGCTGTCTTAGCCCTTCACTAATATATTGCACTTCCAGTCTCTTACATATGATATTGTCTTGTTCTTTAGTAGTTTCATGACTAAGAATGAGATGGGGCCAAAAGCTAATTCCTGTTCTTTTAAAGCCAGTATATGAAAAAGAAATCAATGTAAGAACTTATTAGAATATATGGCTCACATAAATATAAATCATAGAATCATTAGGGATTGGAAGGGACCTGGAAAGATCATGCAGTCCAATCCCCCTGCCACAGCAGGATCACCTAGACCAAGTTGCACAGGAACACATCCAGGCAGGTCTCCTGTGAACATCTCCAGTGAAGGAGACTCCACAACCTCCCTGGGCAGCCTGTTCCAGTGCTCTGTCACCCTCACTGGGAAGAAGTTCCTTCTCAGATTGATGTGGAACCTCCTATGTTCTAGCTTATACTCACTGCCCCTCGTCCTATGACTAGATGACACTGAGAAGAGCCTGGCTCCATCCTCCTGACACCCACCCTTCAAATATTTATAGACATTAATGCCTGAAGTGTAGCCCATGTCAAGGTTCCCAAAGCTCACTGTATGGAACTTGTATTACACACTTTATTATTGTTATGTGCTGTCACATATTTAAAGGTAAGTCATAAAAAGTGAACACAGAATACTCGCCTTAAGTGAAATCTCACTATTTTATGGTGAAGTTGGTATGAAAACAATCTCAAAATACTTTGGAAGAAGAAATTTCAAAGTTCTTTGTTTGGTTTATGATAAAGGTCTTAATGGCCTATTTTCTTCCAGGAATTGCAGGGTGATCTTTTGAGGTCCCTTCCGATCCCTAATGTTCTGTGATTCTGTGTCAGTAGTTCAGAAGGTGCATATAAATAGGAAAATGGTAGTTTCATCACAGAAATGCATTTTGTATTAAAATAGTAGCATTTTTATTGTATTTGTGGGGATTTGTCATGCTGCCTGTTATTGTACAGGACATCTAAACAAACTGATCCTTACGAAGGCAGGGAAGATCATAATGAGCGTTTAATCGGGCTGTTGGAAAAGTGGTGGATATGGATTTTCATCATTAATTCAGCTTGTCACCTAATGATTTCAAGCTGAACATATCTTTTTGGAAAGACATTTAGTCTTGATTTAGCTACTCCCAAATGAAAAAGAATTTGCCATGAGCCTCACTAATTTGTTCCAATGGTTAATTATCATGCCTTAAATATGTACATCTTATTTTCAGCTTGCATGAGATTTACTCATATATTAATTGTGTATTTGATTGTAATTCCTCCCATCTTAGCTGGTTGAATCATTGCACTTATATTTTTTTTAATTCCCTGATTGGATGACATCTTTAAATAACCAACTTAGCATGAATTATGAAGTTTTACAATCAATTATATGAATGCAAAATTCAAGAATTGAACTTCAGCTGAACCATCCGCGTAGAAGTTTGTTCTGCAGTAGCCTTCAAGATATTGAATGCATGCAGAAAGGAAATGTTTAGGACAAGGGGCGATGACTGCAAGCTGGAACATAGGAGGTTCCACATCAATATGAGAAGGAACTTCTTCACACTGAGGGTGACAGAGCACTGGAACAGGCTGCCCAGGGTGGTTGTGGAGTCTCCTTATCTGGAGATATCTAAAACCTGGCTGGATGAGTTCATGTGTGGCTTGGTCTAGGTGATCCTGCTGTGTCAGGGGGATTGGACTGGATGATCTTTCCAGGTCCCTTCCAATCCCTAATGTACTGTGATACTGTGATGGAAGGTACTCTGGCACCACATGGCTTTATCCAAGAACACTGATTTCTTACTGCTTCTTTTCCTGTGATTTTATTAAAAAATACCCCCATAAAAGCCTCCAATGTGTAGGGACCAGAACTTGTGAGTACCGAGTTGTTGTCATCTGCTTAGGAATGGTGGAGTCTACTGCTGGCCCTTAAATGATTTGTTTTATTGCTGCCTGAGACTATCTTACATCTTTGGGAAGGGGCCAGTGGGTTTCGAGACATGATGGATTTTCTTGCAGCAGGTACTGTACTATACGAATGGTGGGGTGTTAGGGAAGCCTAAATTTTCAGATAGATTGATAAAAAGATGGATTGCGGAGCACAAATCATGAATTAATTTTCCTCTTACATGGCACTTCTCCAGATGGTCTCTCCATCCAGTGGAAGTTATCTTTGATGCTGTGATAACTGCACAGACAACAGACATTGATAAATCTTACAGGTGATCCTGCTGTGGCTGAGGGATTGGATTAGAGTTTCTTTCGAGTCCCTTCCAATCCCTAATGTTCTGTGATTCTGTGATTAAGCCTGATGGTGATACTCTAAATATTTTGATTATCCTTACTTTACAGGTCTTGATTGGGAAGGTAGAGAGTGAAATATTTGGGCGTATGTATAGGTTCCTACAGCTGATGTCAATAAGACTTCAGTTTGTTTGAAGTGTGTTCCTGAGTAAATGTGAAAGTACCCAGGCTTGGGAAATTGTGATACGGGGTTTGGGAAAAAGGCTTTCATACAGACAGATAATGTAAAGTTAATGTTGATGTCTCAGATTATAATTACTCTTTTTTCCCCCGGCCTTTCTTCATTAACTAAGAAGTGAACCTCAGGTGAGAAACTCCTATGTAAATGAATGGAGATGAATTCTTATCCATATTCCACATGCAAACTTTGATTTGTACAGAAGAGCCAGAGAAACAAACAAAAAAATCAAACTAGTGTAGACAGAGCACTGGAACGGGCTCCCCAAGGGGGGTTGTGGAGTCTCCTTCACTGGAGATGTTTAAAACTTGCTTGGATATGTTCCTGTGCCACTTGGTCTAGGTGATCCTGCTGTGGCAGGGGGATTGGACTAGATGATCTTTCGAGGTCCCTTCCAATCCCTAATGTTCTGTGATTCTGTGAAAGCTTGTAAAAAAAGACTAAAGTCATCACTGAAATGTTCAACCTCCATTGAGATGCGTATTATTCCATCAGAATTCCCCTGATTCATCTCACTTTTCAACCAAATGTTTTAGGCAGCAAATGATTCACAAGTAAACTTATGTCTTGATTTGGGGAGGGTTGGGAAGCATGGATGCTGTGGGGGCCAAGGTGGCACTAGAAGTGGGACGATGTGCTGTAGTGCAGTTGGCAGGATCATACAGCAGAGAAGAGAAAAGACTAATTAGAGGAAGCTGATGTCAAAAAAGAGCAGAAAGGCAGGTAAAGTGTGCCAGGAATCCTGTGTAGGAGGTATCTGCTCCCTTTTGGAGCATCCCAAAAGGTGGATGTTTTAGTTAGAGGTGACCACCCCTCATCATTTTTGCAGTCAAATGGAGTAACCAAGAGATCCCAGGGAGCAAAGCTTCCAGCCTTTCACGTGGATATTGTTCCCTGCTTTATGTGTCTGTCTGGCTGTGCTGACCCCTGAAGAGCCTGGTGTGAACACTAGAGGAGTAGATGAATGCCCTCTCCTCACTGCAGGCATGAGTAAGTCTCTCACAAAAGGTGATGTGGAAGAAGCAGCTGAGTTATCTAAACTATTCTTAATAATCTGCCAAGAAAGCAATTCTGTAACTGCAGACAGGCTGTTAGCAGCAATCTGCAGAGGGTTGTTCCTGTTATCCCAATGAAATCTTTGCTGTTGGACATCGGTTGGGTTGCCTGTTGCACTGGGTTACATGAGGAGTCACAAAAAATGTCTGGTCACAACTTTCTTCATTACCGTCTGCACTGCATGTTGCCACACCAATGTGTTCTTCTTCCTGCCTGTATAAGATCAATCTCCTTAATCTTTCCACCAACTTTATTTGAACTTTTAATTCAGAACTTAGAATTCTAACTGTGATCCATTGTCTGGGATCATGGTCCTCAATTAGCTATAAACTCAATTTTGATACCTCTCTCAGCTTTTCAGCCTCATTTGGGTTCACTCTAGAAGTGTTCCTGCCAGAGCTCCAGCCTGGGGAGGAACACAAAACCTGCATTTAACAAAGAGAATGTTTTCTATAAACCAAAGTTTTGTTTCTTTCATCACCAGCTACAGGCATCCTTCTCTCGCCTGCTCCCACAGGACCACTATTACCCACTGACATATTTTCCTGGTCTGGATCCAAGGGAGCTGAGAGGTGGAAGAGAGCAGGGCACCCTCTTCTATGATCAGAAGTACTTAGTTTAGTTTCTGAGGTTGTACATACTCTGCAAAACCCCTTTGCTAGCTGTAACCTAGAGAGTAAGAGTAAGTGATGGCTGTTGTCCAAGCTGGACAAGCTTTCTTTGCTCCAAAGCACCTGGAAGCTGCAGATGGGACACTGGACAGGATTTACCTGTGCCCCTGGTTGCACTGAAAAATGTCAGAAGTTCCTAACAGCATGTCCTGCTTATGCTGTCGGGTTTATTGTGTCACAAAACTGGAGCCTACAAGGTGTCCCTACAAGGTGTCCCTCAAACAAACATGGATTATTCTGTGCTTTTCATGTCCTGCCATAACGTTGGGTACGGTCTGCTCCCCAGAGCATCGTTGTAGGCATTTCCATCAACTGCATTTCCTTATTCTCATCATAAGACAAAAGTGCTTGATCATTTCCAAGCTTTTGCAGCCTGACAGTCTAAATATCTCACACTTTGAACACCCTTAGGCGATTCTCTTGTGAGGAAGGGGTTTCAGTGATGCCCAGAGGTTCTTCTCATGTTCTTAGTTTACTTCTTTTGTTTATACTGTCAGCTTTACTTGGGTATTCAAACTGCAGCTAAACATAATCCTGTCTCAGGACCATGCAGTCCCAGGAAGTCTCCTTTAGCACTAGACTAATGTGTGATTTGCACTTCCCACCATCAGCTTCGCATTACAGTCGACATCATTCTCTACTACAACTATCTTCCAGAGTCCTGGTTTCTCCAATTGTTCTGACCCTGTTTCCAGAATCAGGGAAAGGAGAAGCGTGGGGGTGTCTAACTAACTCATTATAAATCAGTTGTCAAGCTTCTGCTTTCCAAGGTCCCTGTGATGACAGCGAGATGGAGTCCACATAAATGAAATTGGACTTTTCCTTTTTTTTCAGGTCACCTTGTAGTCTTTTGTTTCGTCAGGATGCAAGATTTCCTGAAAAGAGAGAACTGGAAACATGCAGAGAGATAAAGCAAAGGGTTAAGGTGAATTCTATTTACCACATATGGTAACTGATACAGACTCAAGTAGATCATGACCTTCATTTTGATGCTCAGAAATTAGTTATGAGAATACGACCTTCAGGTTCAAGACACATCCAATTGCTTTCTTTCCTATACATTTAAATTTCACTGAGTTTTTTCCCTCCTTGTGCTTAGGTTTCTATTGATTGCTGTTTGACACTCATCACATCTGTGCATTTTGTACTGAATTCCTTATTTGTCTAAGTATTTGCTCACATCAGCGTGCTCCGTGTTCAGTTTTCATTGAAAGCCTGGCAAAGTAAGTGCTCTCGAGTCGTAAGTAGATTTTCATCAATAAGGCTAAAAAGACTAGATGACCCTGGATATTTTCTTTATTTATTACAGTAAATGTGATTTAGATGCATGTAAACGTTGAAGACCCAGAAAAGAGATAGTTAGGGGTATTGAACCCTAAGACCCATGTTGACTCTTGGGCTTTGCTTTTGTGACTTTCAATACTTTGGACTAGACGATCTTTCGAGGTCCCTTCCAGTCCCTAATGTTCTGTGATTCCACCTCGATCAGGTCGCAGTTGGGACAACCTATGGCCCACATGCTTGCATAATCCTCCCTGATTTGTCTTTATTTCCCTGGGAGTGCGGAAGTGAGAGCAAAAGGTGCTCTCATTGGAACTGCATGTTGGAACTCATCTGAGCTGTGGTGATTTATGGGTTGTCTGCAGAGAGGATGTGACTTGCCTGTGCACTTCCACCAGCTGCAAAGCACAGCACTTGTCTTACAGAATCAATTGGATTACAAAGTGTGAGGTCACGGGGTCCCTTTCTCAACGTGAAGGAAAGAATGTAGAGATACTGCTAGAAGTAAACAGCCTCCCAAATTCAGACAAAAACATGAGTGCTTCAGTTTACTGTACTCACATGGCCGAGGAAAACTCACTCTCTGTTTTTCTTTTAAAATAGTTTCACAGCTTTAACTGGCTGGGCCAATACCTAAGTAGTCCACTCACATTTACTGCCATTTGTAAAGGGAATTGATTTGCCTGCTCCCAATCCTTTGTTTGCTTTCTATGAATACTCTAGTGGATCCGCTTTAGCTCAAAGTGCTCATTTGTAATTTGAAGGGCTTTTTCCAGTTGCAAATTAACCACAGTGCACTGATGTTGTCCTGGGGAGGGCTCAGTATGTAGGAATGGCACTGCGAGAGGTTCTGAGCACCAAGATGCATTTAAAGACGTAGGCTCAGAGGCCCCAGCAGTCATCATACCTCTAAATGTAGCTGCTGTGGCTGTTTCCTTGGCATCGTGCAGTTTTACTGGTTGATTAATGTATAACTCAATACTCACAGAGAAATAATGCAGGACAGCAATAGGATTGTGTGTTGAGAATGGACTCAGCTGAGAACTGAAAGACCATGATATCACGTACTAATTGATAAACAAACCCTTGAGCCGTTCTGAATAACAGGTAGTTTTCAGAATGTGATGTGCTGGAATTGGAAACAAGGCAAACTGCTAACTACACAATATTATGCTTGTCCACGGGATGGAAAAATGTGAATGTTGAGTTGCACAGGCAAGGAAAATTGAACGTGCTCCAGGAAGCTCATGATCCATGTATTTCATGAGATGAAACAGATGGATGAAGCAGACGCATGGAGTGGGTAGGAGGAGGTGGGAGGATGTGTTAAAGGAAATGGCTTTGTAGAATTAGCAGCACTTCATTTTGTAGCACAGATCTTCCTGTGACATCAAACAAGTTGCCTGAGATCAGGGCTGGGCACTTAAAAAAAATAATGTCTGAACAGATGTTTGGGGGAATTTAAAGAAATGAAGAATTTGGGAACTCAAGTGTCAGCCATGAGGATTTGGAGATGTTTGTTCTTCTGGCACTGCACTCAGACATTTTGCTTTCCTCCCTGTCTGATTCTGATGTCCAAAAGGTCATGACAGAGTCACTGCTTCAAATGGGCTTGGTGTTATTGAGTTTATGGAAATAAATCATTGCTTTTAGTGAAGCCTTTAAAAATCTGTAAGTGAAAAGACCTAAGTTACATTAAAAAACACAGAACCTCAACTTTAGGGGTTGTTGGAAGATCAGAGTTTGCTTGATGGTCCTTTCAGGTGCATTACAGGGCAAACTCCCCACCTCCTCCACATTAGTTTTTTCAATACTGATTTTTTGAGGGGTTCTTCATGCCTTACATGTTGTAGGAGCCAACCATTAGCCATCCACCAATGAAAAAGCTTCTGTGACAAAACTAGTCATTGACTACTCTCCATCTTCCTTTGAAACTTCAGAGAGGAAGCTCTGCTGAAATGCCTAGAGTAAAAGCCTCAAGAGGCAACTGCTAGAGTCAGGAGCTAAGGGACAGCAAATCATGTTTTCCTATTTCTATTAAAGTATTTTTCTATGATTCACAAGAATGCACTTGTGCCTGCAAGTGATTGAAGTAAGTTTGCAAACTGAATTTGCTCTAGCTGTTGCTCTGCCTCTTCCTTTCATCTTGCTGTTTGTCACATATTCACTTTCTGCTTCTTGTCTCTTTTGACGTTTCAGCTGTCTCAGGAGGGCAACACTGGCGCTTTCACACATCACCATAATAGAAACAAAATCTTGAAAGATCAGGATCTGAGACCTGCCTGTTCCTGGGGCATTGCAATGCAGCATCTTGAAAGATATAGCTTGGCTGGATCCTCAAGAGATCACAGGAAACCTGGAACCATAGCTCCTGAGAATAACTGAGATGATGAAGGCAGGCAAACATCTATGTGCTTTTATTTATTTTTCTGGTGCAAAATCCTGTCAGAAATTGACTTTTTTTCTTTGCATGTGGTTAAGATGAATTTCGTTTTCCAGTGGAGAAGTAATGTTTTATTTTTTTGATGACTAGCTCAGGCCTGTCTACACTGACACATTCTTCACACAATGGGAGTGGAAACTCCCTGACGATTCTTTCTCAATTCCTAACGAGTTTCAGCTCAGGTTGAATTAAACCCTATACATTTGGGTCTCCATCGGTCCAGACTGGTCTGGCTCTGATACAATCAAAACATATCAGTTTGCGTTAGCGTCAAATTTGATCTAAAATTCCAGAAAAGAGTATCATAGAATCATAGAATAATTAGGGATTGGAAGGGACCTCAAAAGATCATCTAGTTCAATCCATCTGCGACAGCAGGATCATCTAGACCAAGTCACACAGGAGCACATCCAGGCAGGTTTTAAATGTCTCCAGTGACGGAGACTCCATAACCACCCCGGGCAGCCTGTACAATTCCCATCATCAGTGCTGTTGAGTCCATGGTTCAGAGATCACCAGTCACCTTCGCAATTTAAAACTGCTACAGGTAGCAGAGCAGTTTCTGAGCTGTGCTGCTCTCTGTGTCTTACTGCCGGAATAAAACCGGTGGAATGTACTAGGAGCAATTTCTTTCTTCCTGCAAAACCCATCTGTGGCAGCTAAAGCATTTCCCAAGTTC
Organism: Rhinopomastus cyanomelas; assembly: GCA_013400115.1. Lineage (NCBI taxonomy): Eukaryota > Metazoa > Chordata > Aves > Bucerotiformes > Rhinopomastidae > Rhinopomastus > Rhinopomastus cyanomelas. The sequence goes on along the minus strand of VXBP01008935.1, from coordinate 427,036 downwards.
TTTTAAACCAACAAGCAGAGTATGGTGACAGTAATCCAACGTATCGAACCATTTTGGAGAGCTTTACATGAATGCTTGGCTATTAATTTTCAAGCACTTTGAACAGAGAAGAAAAAAAGGGGACACCATTTAACATGTTCTGGGATATTGTCACGACAGGTTGTGAGTAAAGTAAACACCATCACCAGCTGGAGGAGCTTCAGCAGCCCAGCACAGCTCCTGCTACTGCGTCACCAGTCTCTGTCCTCAGAGGCAGCTGCCTCAGGACACTCAGGTTCATGGGTCTGGCAAGCTAGCTGAGTTTGTATGAAGTATGAAGGATGCTCATGGCTTTATGGTCCTGCAGCTCAGTCCCCCACCAGCCACAGGGATGACATGCTGGTTGTATCAACTTAGGGTTTTGAAAAGTGCCTCAAAATACAACATGCTCACTCTCCAGTTGGCAGAATGGATTGAGCCCCTCAGGCTCTCTTAAAAAATCCCACCAGCATGGCAGTGGAGCTGCAGCAGGCACTAGTGCCAAGGCAGGCAGCAATCACTTTTAATTTAGGGGTTGACAATCTGATGTTAGGGCTGCAAGAACAAAGAAGGAAGCCTGAACATACTGAACCAGACACATTCCTATCGAGCTGTGGAAAAAATAATGGCTTGACATTTTTAAGTGTCAATAGCCATAGCAGAGAGGGCTGAAGGGGACAGCAGTAGAATTGCTTGGCTTCGTGTATGCACAGTAAGCTGCTTCTAATTCCAGCTGCATATACTTTTTCTTCTGATCACAAATTTGGTGTAATGTAGCCTAAGAAATACTTGCTGTCACAGGACAATGTTATCCATATTTCTGCTGAGATGATCTCCTGTTTCCTACAGCAGGGAGCACCTTCCCAAGAGGAAGAGATGATACCTCCAGTCCTTCTCCGATAGTGGTCCTCCAGGGAAGCCCTGGCAGCAGGTAGAGCCCACAGCATTGTGTCCTGCAACCTTCACCCCATCAGCTGTCTAACCCGGAAGTCACAGAATAAGTAGAAAGTCTAGAAAAACTCAGATGTGGGAAGATAGAGACTCAACTCTGGATCTTTGGGTTGAAACATTTTAAGATTGTAAAGAATCTCTGTCTTATATGCCCCAGCTCAGACACTTGTAGCGGGGTTCATTTTTTCTCTTGACTTTTTCCCCCAGAATTTTACAGGCATTTGCTCACTGGGATTGGCTTTGGGCTTTTCTGTCTAGTTTCTCACCTGTCCTGAAGCATGGAAACAGGAAGATTACAGCACCAGTGATGTGCAAAATTGCCACATTTTGGGTCTGCTTGAGAATGGGGCTTCAGCATTAAGAAAAATTTGATCTTGTGGGTAGATGCAGTACTGACTGCTGGCACATGCTGCAGCTTTGCTCACATCTGGTAAGATCATTTTGTTTAAGCTTTTCTTTTCCCAGCTATCATAGGATGAAAGGATGAATGGACCTGTGGAAGCTACCTCTTACATCTCTGACACTTGAACCTCCTTTCTCAGCCATCTCCCGCTTGCAGCCCTTTCTCATCACACCAGAAGCTGCACACAATCACCCGATCTTTGCACTTCAGCAGCCAGTGGCACAGAAATAACACTCCCTGTGTGCATGGAGGTGCAGCACATGGGTATTTGAATGTCTTTTTAGCTTGGAGAAGAGAAGACTGAAGGAGGACCTCATTAATGTCTGTAAATATTTGAAACGTGGGTGTCAGGAGGATGGAGCCAGGCTCTTCTCAGTGTCATCTAGTCATAGGACGAGGGTCAATGGGTGTGAGCTGGAACATAGGAGGTTCCACATCAATCTGAGAAGGAACTTCTTCCCAGTGAGGGTGACAGAGCACTGGAACAGGCTGCCCAGGGGGGTTGTGGAGTCCTCTTGACTGGAGAAGTTTAAGACTTGTCTGGATGAGTTCATGTGTGGCTTGGTCTAGGTGATCCGGGTGTGGCAGAGGGATTGGACTAGATGATCTTTTGAGATCCCTTCCAATCCCTAATGTTTCTATGATTCTATGATCTGGGGAATTAGAATTTCCTTTAATTTTCCATTGGGAAATAAACACGTGTCATCCTGCCCTGAAGCCCCATTAAATGCACAAGTGGCTCTGACCCTGCTGTTGTGCACTCAGCTGCCACGTGAGTCACTGCCTTCTCTTGACTCAGGGAAGTTTTTCTCATTAAAAGTTGAAAAACCAGTGCAAGGGAAGAGAAGAAAGAGAGGAAGGGATGAACTTCCTGGGCTTCTCTCAGAACTGAAATGAAAACTGCATTTCTGAAAGGGCAGTGATCCCTCCATCCACAGTCCCTTTCTAATGATCAACGACTGTAGCTCAAAGGACGTTCTCCCTCTCTACTGCACTTCAGAAATGGAAGAAATAAGCAGCTCAAGACATGACAAACAGCATGCATTTACAAATTATGCCTGATTGATAGATTTTTGCAAATATTTTGTTTTGTTTACGAATTGGCTGGATAGTTCCTCCAAATCACTGCGTTGGAGTGGTGACCATAAGGTTTGTATCAAGGCCGTGAGCCAGATTTGTAATATATCACATTATAACCACAGACTACATTTCAGACTTCTCTGCCTCCAGAGTTGGCATGGCTTGCTGAGCAAAAGCTGAACAACATAAAATTGGGCTTTTATTCTCAGGTCGTGGAAAAATTATCAGGGTTTGTAGAACTAAACATTTACTCCTTTTGCTGCCAAGTCTACTTTGAATAATCTGGATGGCAAATATGGGAGAATCAGAGTTTTGATCCCTGTCTCCAAGACAGTCCTAATGGTTGATGATGCGATGAATATAGGAAATGGAAGCTGTGATAAATGGAGGAGAGACTTTTTGTTGGCTGCATGGAAAGGCAAAGGCACACTGGTGTGCTGTACTGGTCAAACACGAATTTATTCCCCTCAGGGCGCAAGGGCATGGCCCAAACTGACACCGTTCTAGGCTGAGTGCTTGGACACAGACAGAGGAATTGGCACCTGTTTTCATTCTTGTGAACATATACTGCCAGTAACAGAGATTTAGGAGAAGCTTTGCCTTTACCAGGAAAGGAGCAAGCGAAAAGAGACACTTCAGTGGTCAGTAATGGTCAGAACAGGCTGGTACCTGCATTTGGCAAATTTACTCTGGGGATGGCTAAGGTGTAGTGGGCTTGTAGAATCATAGAATCGTACCAAGACATCTTGATTTTTTTTTCCATTTTTTTTTCATTCAGTGTTCAAAACTTGACCGTTTACTTCAGTTTCTTTTTTCAGTGCTTTTCCCAAGTTCAGCCTCGTGTCCTGATGGGATAGCTGTTCAAGTTCTGATTGTTGTTTGTAATTCTAAAGCTGCTTATTAAAATTGCCTTTTTCCAGTTTTTCTTGACACATACAGCAAAATGGCTCTGAAGTCCTAAAAGAAACACAGGGATTCATACTAATAAATATTTTGAAGGAGGATGTCTTCCCTGTGCTGACAGGTGAAAAGTATTCTGGGCAGTAGTTAAACAAATCAGGGGGATTGGACTGGATGATCTTTCAAGGTCCCTTCCAATCCCTAATGATTCCATGATCCTACGATTCTATGAAATCAAACCGATTTGATTCCCTTCTCAAGCTAGGTACTACCACACAGTGTTCAGAATGTTATTCACAAACCAGTCCTCTCACATGTTAGCAGGAAAACACATTACAGGGATCTAATTATATCTAGCTCCTATTAATTCCTTCGACCTTCTTTGATCTGAACTTCTCCTGGGAGCATAAGATCGAATGTCTCTGAATATGTCAGTGTACACGAACCAGTCCCTGAACAACTCTTCGTGGTGCTGGTTCTTAGCCAGGAGCCTGAAACCAAGATAATATCAGGAACCAGCAGAAAACAACGGATTTTTGAAGAATTTATTTGAAATATGAAGTAAAAAGTATTGCTAATTGTTACAAATCTAAAAACTAACATAAAAATGAATATATCTTCTAGCACACGCTGACTGTGTGTGGTTTCAACAGGAACAGTTAGCACTGTGCGTGCCGTGTGCTGGTTCTCCACGACTTTGGCTTCTATGCTCTGCTTATAGAGCTACAGGAGTGGAGAGAAATGGTTTGTACTATCCTTCAGCAGGCACCTCAGATGAGACAGATGGCTTAACTGCTGATTTTACTTTATTCATTGACTGAGGTCAGGTGTGATGTGGGATATGTGTGACGGTGAAAGGATAAAGGTGGGAGAGAACAGACAGCATTTGTAAACAAGCATTTTTCGTAACACATGCAACTCTATTTTAAAAAGTGAGAGAAATTAGTAGCCCTCACAAGATGTCTGGTCCTGCTACAGGCAACATCTCAGCCTCCCCCATAGCCTGATTTTTCCTCTGTGCTGATTCCAGAATCTTCCTTTGCCTCCAGCTTCACGATGCCAATGGGAAATCCTCTTAAACCCTACTGAAAGAGATGGAGTTCAAAATATTTAAGAAACGGCTGAGAAGGATAACAGACTGAATGGAAGCAGTACCCAGCTTTTCAGGGAGCTTTTTGGGTTCCAGGAAAAATAAAGTAAGTGCCACTCATCCTTTGAGCTGCCACATAGCTTTTACTGAGCAATTCTTCCTTCCTCTCTTTGCCCAAAGACACATGGTGACTCCACCAAGACATCCTTCTGCTAGTTTCTTTGCCTTCCTTGATTAATCCCATTGTGTAAAGCTGAAAAATCAGGTTCCTGCTGTCCCTTGCCTTAAGATATGAAATGGATTTTTTCTCATTTAAAAATATATGATAATTAAGATGTGCTACACGTGTTAAATACGCTGCTATGCTGGAAATTGAAGCCAGGCAGTCTTAGAAGCAGCAACCTGGCAATGAGAAAGGGAGAGGAGCATCTCCCTGATGAGGAAAGGCTGAGGGAGCTGGGTCTCTTTAGCTTGGAGAAAAGGAGACTGAGGGGTGACCTCATTAATTTATAAACATGTGAAAGGTGAGTGTCAGGAGGATGGAGCCAGGCTCTTCTCAGTGTCATCTAGTGATAGGATAAGTGGCAATGTGTGTAAGCTGGAATGGAGGAGGTTCCAAATCAATATGAGAAGGAACTTCTTCCCAGTGAGGGTGACGGAGCACTGGAAGGGGCTGCCCAGGGTGGTTGTGGAGTCTCCTTCTCTGGAGATGTTTAAAACCCACCTGGATATGTTCCTGTACGACTTGATCTAGGTGATCCTGCTGTGTCGGGGGATTTGACTGGTTGATCTTTTGAGGTCCCTTCCAATCCCCAATGTTCTGTGATTCTATAATTATGTTGAAATTTGCACAGTCCTTTCAAGGCTGTTATTTCAAATGCACCTGTCTGGGGTCTTACAGTGCCCAACATTGTCTTGTGTTTTTCTTTCCAGTTGGAACTACTAATTTTCAGTGAGGAATTTTTAAATTGCATTTTGTTTATTAAGAAGCACATGGGCAAAGAAAGAGGGTTAGAGTTGGGTTGGGTTTGTGTCTGGTGGGGTTTTAGTAATGTGGAATTGAAAGTAAATGCTTATTTCATGTCCTTTAGAAAGACTTATACCTTCTCAAATTCTCACTTGTTTGAAACTCCCATTTGCTGTTTAAACAGCAGTAACTAAATATTTTAGAAGATTTGCTGAAGTCTGAGTACTGCTTTCTTTCCCTTCTGCAGGTAAATGGCTGAACCATAACAATTTTTGGGTGTGCTTTGAGACAGCTTCTTAGTGAGGAGATTCACCCACATACATCCTCTCAAGGAAAGAGATGATAGCACTAAAGAAATAGAGAAATTAATCACAATTTCTAGTTTTCCTCACTTTGTCCACTTTTGTCTCTGTTTATTTTATTTCATTTTATTTTTTTACTAAAGAACTGGTTAGAATGTAGTTACTGTTGTTTCATCTACAAGGATGAGGTGCCTCCATTTACCAGTTTAAACATCGGGTGAATTAAGGTGGCTGTTTTGCCCCCTCTGTAATCTGTAGACAAGGACCTCAGCACTATTACATTCAGAGCTAAGTGAGGTTATTCCAGTGTAAATGATGATTTACCTGGGCTGGAATGTCCTCATATATCCATGAAAATCTTTGGTAAGTCCCTCAAACGGCATGAAACTGGCCACCTTATATTTTTCCTTGAGTGTTGTCTGAAAACATGAAGGAAAATTAATTTCACATCGCAAGCAATATGTGAGATGAAGAAAGTCATTCCTGCCCACGTCAGCAGAGGGTCTTAAAAGCTGTGTGCTGTCCCAGTACATAAAGCATTAACCCTGTAGTATGAAACAGTGTCATCACAGCTGATAAAAACAAGCATTTTGTGTAACTTTCATATTTCATAAACATTAGATATTCATGGTGTGGATGTGAGCTAATCATCTTACATCTGGGCTAATAAGCTGAGGATCTCTTCACAGTCGATGGAAAGAAAAAGAGACATTTTTAGGGCACAATTAATTTGTCATATTCTGCAACGTGCTTTAGAGTGAGATGAAGGTCCTGTTTGTCTCTGGTGGCTTTGTGGGGACCCATGGGGACTCATTCAAGTGTGCACATCTACATTGCAAAAGTCTACAGTTGGTCTGAAAAATCACCTCCTTGGTGTCTCTGCACAGAGAGTGCCGACTTCTAAAGAAAGCCTGCCACTGGTTTTATTTTCTTTTATAAAGAAGTTTCTCTTAATGAGTCCTCATTTCAAATCTAATCCCCCAGATTCTTGTTTGGGAAGATTTCTTTAGATAGACTCTTGTAACATTAATGCTCTGGTCTAGGGCTTCTTTCTTATGAAGTCTCTAGTTATCATCAGTATAGACACCCTTCATCTATAATGCACTCACAGCACTTCCCTTGTGTCCTTCCTTCTCCACTGCTTTCTTATTTGTGTCAAGACCCAAACATCTAAGCGGGATGTTTGGCAAGCAAGACTCCACTGCCTGCTGTCAACGTGGATTTTACCTGGCTGGACTGTTATGGAGCTTTGTCAGGTCTTCTCCTGCGGGTGCTCTGTACTGCAGCTGGGGAACAGGCAGCTTCTGTGCTCTAAGGTCTTATTTATACAGAAGAAAGCTCTATCCCTTCTTTTTTATTCAAGTAAAAAGTGAGTTTCAGCCTAAGCTTGAATAACATGTACCAGGGTAGCATCCAGGGGCTGTGTGGACACAGTGTCCGCTCACACAGGCTTTGTGCTGTGTGGTTTATAACCAAGTCTACATGCTGAGCTAAACTGCCACACTCTTTAGTCCATGCAAAACTGAATGTATGGACAGCTGGTGATGTGCAGTGGCACTGAGCTGCTTGTGGGGCTAATGCTTCTCCAGGCACCCCAAGGTACTTGAGGGATCCATCTGGGTTGGCAGGACCTAGTAATATCTGAAGGGGCATCCAGAGCCAGTGAGTTATTTAAGGTACCTAAAATGGCACCAATGAACCCTGCCTTTGCTATATCCTGAGGCTTTTTGCATTATGCTGCTTCAGTAGCATCATGGCTTCTGTCACTGCTCACTCTTCCTTTCCCCAGCCATTCCAGTATCATAAATAAAGCTTCTTCCTTACCTCCTTCGAACTCCCTGAGGAAATAATAGTAACAGATGCTAATTACGCTCTTGGAAAGTCCAGTCTTTGGTTACCCTTTTAAATCTGATTATAGCTTTGCCTCGCTTCACACCTTCAGATGACCTCCAGCCAGCCCATCAAGTGAGACTCTTCATAAATATGTAGTTATGGCATAACTTCGGACTGGCTGTCCTTAAAGATGGAAATACTGACTGAAGGTAGCAGCACCAAGAGGGGATACTTTTTACCAAGTTAAGGAAGCTGATACTGCTTCCCAGGGAAGAAGCTGCCAATCCTATTTTATCTGTCATTCAGTTCCCACCGATTTAAATTTTCTGTGACAAATAGACCCATTTAATTGTGTCACCTCTGGCTTGCGTGTGCCACAGAAAGATCTTTTTGTTTTAACAGTGGGCAACAAAGGAGTAAGAGTTTTGAGCCATAACGTCAGCAGAGCTTGCAAAGACACTTAAACTATGGGAGGTGAAGGCTTGTAGCTCTCGAGGTAATTTCTTTCCAAAGAGCATGCTTTTAGCATGGGATTTAGCTGAGGTGCTCCAAGCCTTTACACAGTTTTCTGAACTCGATAATATTTGGTTTCAAAAAAGAGGGAAATAATAACTGAGGAGACTAATTGCCAGGCAATATGCACTGGCACATAGTGACAGCATCTCTGATGGAAATACAATCAAAATGGGCCTTCATAGATTAATTCAGCTAAAATAAACAACTAGGGAACAATCTGGATTCCAGGATAAGACTAAGAGAAGAAATTGAAATGACTGTATAGAAAGATTATCCCTGGCAAAATTATCTTTCTCTTTTCTCAGACGATTGTATTTTGACCTTTATTTCAGAGGTAACTGATGTTCTTTGCACTCTAAGTGTTTGTGATAGGTGTTAGAAGCGCTGTCTGCAGCATGAACATCCATGCGGTGCCATGTGCTGCACCTGCTGGAAAAGTACTGCGGCAGCATAAAAGGCAGTTCATGTGTTTCCAGCTGCTCTCTGTGATGTGCTCACTCTGAAGCAGAGTCTCCTTGTGAAAGCCTGCCCTGAGCTGACGTACCAATCTACCTGCATAACCATGTTTCCCCCAGCACAATGACATCAGCAGCTCTGTTCCTCCACCCAGACACCATTACAGCTCATGCCAGGAGCAGACATGATGCTTTACATACCAACACCACCCTCTCTGCAGGAGGAGGATTCTAAGCCTGGATTCCAGTGGATGCAAAGATAATATTCTGGATAGTCTTTTTGAAGTACTTTTTGTGCAATCACAAGAATAAAACTAGTTAATGTTTATAAGATCACATTTTGTGTTTTAAATAATAAAAGCTCATGCTGCAAGATTCATGTTGTGGTTTCTCCTCACAGTGCAGTGATCTTCCAGCAGAAAATGCATTTCCAAGGACATGGACTGTAATTCAAACCATTAGAAAAAACACTGCAGGATATAAAGTGCAGAGCCAACTGATCAGTGATTGGCGGGGAATAACGAGGTTTGTAGAGACACTACTGTAGAGATACTTTACTATACAGACACTTTCGTAAGCCTTATCAGGTTCAGGGGATGTAGCCAGTAAGCGTGGACATCGGGTGAAGATGTGACCACCAGAACTACAGCCAGTCTAGATCATAAATCAATGATTCTCCTTGAGAGACAGAGCTTGCCAGACCAGAGCTTCAGGTAGGCTGATACAACAGCAGTGGCCTAGAAAGATAAGCCGGCGCTTCAGCAGGGCACACTGGGCAATAGAGCATGATGTACCAGCATGCTTGGTGCCACCTCTACAATCCATTGGGTCTTGTAAACTTGCCCAGTTTCTGTAGGCATATTTTGGGGAGAAATTCTGCCTCAACAGTTTGCAAAGCAGTGTATGGTGCATGTTAAATCACAGGATCACAGAACATTAGGGATTGGAAGGGACCTCAAAGATCATCCAGTCCAATCCCCCCACCACAGCACAATTACTTAGATCTAGTCACACAGGAACATATATAAGTGGGTTTTAAACACCTCCAGAGAAGGAGACTCCACAACCTCCCTGGGCAGCCCCTTCCAGTGCTCTGTCACCCTCACTGGGAAGAAGTTCCTTCTGATATTTATATGGATCCTCCTGTGTTCCAGCTTCCAGCCATTGCCCCTTGTCCTATTACCAGATGACATCGATAAATGTTAGGACAATGTATGCAGATTTCTGTGTTGATATTCTGTCTGCAGCGTGCTATTCCCAAGGGCCTTGGGAAACATAATTAAGGCAGTAGTCAAAGAACCAGTGCAGAAGTATCTGTCATGTTTCCGGAGGTTGCTTCCTCAATCACTGTCTCTCCACTACCCACAGCTGCAGGTTGTGTCTGGCACTGATGGAATGAAGCTGATGAGAGTTCCTCAAGATTCACAGCACCAAGTCAGCACAGCAGCCTAAAAACCTGCCCTTGAAAAGAGATGCACGTGCAACACGCTCAGCTTTCCATAGACACTTAATTTTCTTCATAATTTGGAGAAATTATTTGTTAAAAAGACATGCTTGCTTGAGGACCTGGCTGGATGCATTACCAAGACACGGTGAGTAAGGACAATTTGATGGGTTCAGGTCAAGAAAGACTGGAATCCCCAAAACTCAACACTTAGCCTGCAAGTCACCGAGGACCAACAGAGGATTTTGGAAAAACCATGGCAATTATTAATGAATGCCTCCAGAGCTCAGGCCACTACTTGTGCCATCTTCTGTCTTATTTTCTGAGTTTCTGACATGAAATCAGTCTTCAAATCAAGCATTACCCTAGAGTGACAATGTTCCTGGCTCTGCTGGGCTTGCTTATGCTTCTGTGTTTTGTTGCAGACTCTCAGGAGCAATATATTTATTTTATCGTTAATAAAACAAAAATACTGCGTTACTGTTCTCCCCAGTAAGACCACAATATACATCTGGTTAGGTGCCCATCAGATCAGTGTTTTATGGTTTACCAGCGCATATATTGTCTGCAGTTGATCAAAACAAATAAGGAGGAACTGTTAGTTTTACTTAATCTGCTTCTTGTAAAGTTTTAAAATCTCACTGGGAAATGGGGAACATTTTTATGAGGTGGAGGAGAGACAAAGTAATATGTAATTTTCCTCATACTGCTTCACTCTGCCTTCTTGGTGAGGTGAGGGAAAGGCTTTAAAGAGGTTAATTTTTCATGGTTTGCTGCAAAAAAATAGGAACTTAAAGCATCAGATTCAAAGGGACTTTCATCATCACAGTGTCAGGCATTGAGGTATCACCAGCATCCACAGTCAAACTCTATCAAGGTTCTTCATAAAGCTGGCAGGTGTCTGGACTTCCCAGTCCACAAACACACTTCTACTGGGATGCTGTCCAGGTGCTCATGCTTGCCATGCTTTGAAACCTGGTTTTTATTTCTAGTCTAAAAACATTTCTTGATAGTGTGTGACTTTTCTGATCATTTGTTAAACCATTAGTTGATTTAACCCATGTCCTGAAACACCCTGGCTGCCTGGTTGTTGAACCCCTCCACCCCCCTCCCCAGGCAGCCTGTTCCAAAGCCTCTCTACTCTTTCTGAAAAGAAGTTTTTCCTCACATCCAGTCTGAACTTCATAGAACTGAGGTTCTCATGACTTCAGCTTGCACAGGTTAATGTTGTGTTCCCCATTAGTAGTGGTCCTACTTCATCCAGCAGTGAGCCCATGTGTCCTCTTTTTCTCTCCAGTCTACTTGAAGAATCCCTTCAAGTTGTCCCTGACCTCCTTTGCCAGGTTTCATTTTAAGGAGAATTTCCTCCTCTCTTCCCTGCATCATAGAATCATAGAATGGTCAGGGTGGGAAGGGACCTTAAAGATCATCTACTTCCAACCCCCCTGCATAGGCAGGGACACCTTCACTAGATCAGGTTACTCAGGGTGCCAGCCAACCCATCCTCTGACAACACTGTTATCTTCCTTCAACGAGGTCAGTCCCTGCTTCCACGTTTTATAAACTTCCTGCTTCCACTTGAATGTTGGGTGATCCTGCTGTGGCGGGGGGATTGGACTGGATGATCTTTCGAGGTCCCTTCCAATCCTTAATGTTCTGTGATTCCTGTGAGATCTCTCATGTAATTAGGCAGTTATGGCTCACTTTTCAAGAGTGAAGATAACCCAAAGATGTTTTGTGAGGAATCAGGTCCTTGATGCAACACAGGTGGGCTTTGTCTCAGGCATTCAAATGGGCCAAAAGAGAATCAGATGGTCTCTCTTGGTTAACTCTGCCTTTGCTGAGCTTAAACATGCTGATGTTATCGTGAAGAGCAAGAGCCTCCAGAACCTTTGTTCTCGGTAAGTCTTGCACAGCTTTTCTCTGAGTAGGAGTTCAAGGGAGAGGGGAGGTGATGAACAGCAGACTCACCAATAATCTGATCTTGCAGCACTCTCGGTCGTTCCGGTTAATGAACTGACTCCTGGCTTACACACAACCCTGCAGATCTGCGTGTGATGATGATTTGGCTTATTTGCAAGTCCCCTGCTGTTTGCAGAGGAGTTTTTTATATGGATGTCATCTGTTGGTCTTTACAATCATAACGGGGATTGTGGGCTGTTTTTCCCTACCTCAGTTACTGATACCTTTTGCTTTCATTACAAAGGTTATCTCTTCTTTGTTTTCCCTGCTGTGTCTTCCTCGTCATTCGATAAAAATCCAGAGGAATGTCTCTGGGGATTATCTTTATATTGCACTGAGAAGCTGTGTGTATTTTCCATAGTTTAGCTTTAATATCAACTTTAGTTTCTTGAATATGAAATAACTACCTTGGTTTCATCCCAGAATTCCGTACATGTATATTTAAAGTTATGACTAAAGCTAATCTACACACCGCTCTTTGTGATGCACAGGAGAGACTGTAAACTGTTCTACTAAAAATACTTGAACTTTGTGAATCAACACTGGATTTTTTATTGAAAAATCCTAGCTTCTTTAAAATTGAAATGCTATGAGCAAAGATGTTTTTTAAAAAACATTTTATTAAATTAAAGAATTTATAGCACCCAATTCTTTTGTAAAAGATGTTGTTAGTTTACTGCCTAATTTATTTTAAGATATTGAAAACAGAAAAAAATAGAGTTTTTGAAAGAAAACCCTCTCTGTTGTTTGGGTTTGTTTTTTTTTAATGCAGAACAGACCTGATTTCTTTATCCACAAAAGAGAAGAGGCACTTGGAAGCAACAGAGAAATTGCTGTCAATTACCTCAAGGGAAGTAGGGAGGACTACTTGGAAAAGGTAATGTGGCCAACAGCCCAGTGATGTGCATGTAGTCCTCTGGACCAATGCACACAGCATGGGAAATAAACAGGAGGTGCTGGTGGCTGATGCTCAGATGGAAAACTACAACCAGAAACTTAGTGGAATGAATCAGGACTATACCAGTACTTCCAGATGTCTCAGGGAGGGAGGAGGGACATTTTCCACAACAGTAGAAATTACTGAAAATGGTTTGGGCAAAGTGCTTTAGAGAACTACACAAGCAACAAATGTGGACCAAGTATAAAGTCAGAGGAAGTTTTCCAGCTGATGTTGCTAGTCTCCAGATCAGGCATCAAGCTAATTTCTTACTCTTTCTCTTCTGCTTTGTGCAGCAGAATGAGTTGTATTTGTCGTAGGAGCAGACAAAGAGATCAGCATCTGAACTCCAGCCTGCTGGTAGACTCTGTGCCATGAGGAACAGGTATTCTGGATGCATGATTCATTTCATGCCAAGGAGGTCAATTGTATCATTTCCTACAAGTGCCCATTATTTTCCAGGCAGGTACCCAGCAGTTTCACTGCAGACTTCGAGTCTGGTGGAATGAGCTTTAGAGCAAGTCTACACTGCACCTTGCAGAGTTTCCTCTGGTACAAGCTGGTTAGTTCATATATCATGACGCAGAACAGCTAGCTTAGCTATCCAGGTCAGAGAGAGTATCTTAGTACCACTTGTCTAGGTGATCTCCAATATATCTGACCTGCTGATACTGCAGTGGAGCATATCCACTTACTGTGTCCTACAGAGCACACCAGCCTCTGCTCTTTAGCACTTGAGGAAACCACTTAATCGAGTTCTTTTAGTTGCAAACACTGTACGTGGATTACAAAGTTAATTACATGTGGAGATGGTCTACTGGGTCTTCTAACGTCGCATTCTCCAGCTCTTCAAGTCGTTAAACCTTAGATTGCCAGGGGACAGGAGGGCACGTTGAGGAAGCATCACTCTGCACTTCACTTGCTTTGGCACCCTTTCCCTAGCCATGTGCTGCTGGATGCTGTGGAGGACATTTCTTTTCAGATGATCCTTGAAGTAGCTTTGCCAGACACTGCGGGCGTTGTTTAATACGAGGGATGCAGAGAGCAATCTGGGGGGAATCCGACAAAGCCCACACAACAAGAAGTGACAGATCAGGACAAGCAACTCTATCCAGCCACACAAAATGTCACGTTGTACACAGGTGACACTTTCACATTACCCGCAGGTGACAGTGCTGTTGCCTAAGACCTTTGACAAGCTGCTGTTGTAGGTCAGCAAAGGCAGAAAGCTGAACACGCCTGCAGACTGTTGGGGAAATGATGCAAGTCCAAACCCTCTGAACATCAAAGGCCTCTGTATCACCAATAATCCTTTACGCTGGAGTGATCACGCTTTGCTTGGGGAAATTGCCAGCCAACACGTTTCTTATCCAAGTAAAATTGACAATGCGTTTTCACCTAATTTCCTGATCCAAACCCACACATTTTTAAAAGATACAAGATTCACATTCATTACTGTCCTTCCTCTGGAATATTTTTTGGCAGGTTGGTCTTTTAGCTTTAAATAATCCAAAATTAGTTACAGACATCTAGAGTCCTGTGTTCCTATTATTGAAGTAAAATCTGAGAAGCTAATTGACTGAGACTTTTTAATGAGACAAACCTCATTAAGATGGTAATTCTCCCCTGCATACCACATCCCCTTACTCTTTCGGAATATTTAGCTGGTAGTATCAAAGATTTAGGGAAACATTTTGTGAGGCTCATTTTTCATGGTACAAAAGACGAATAAAACCTTACAACAATCTGCAATATGTCCAGCTAATGACAAATGCAGCCGTGAATCAAATGCACACATTAAGTCTGAAAGACTTAAGAAGAAGTAGAGACATAGTCTAAATCTTTAGGAGAGCCAAGCAGAGGGAAGGATTTCTGAAGCTCCTGGGGCTTACTAAAGCCAACAAAGTTCAAACTTACACCAACTTGAGCTCACCAGTAAATTGCAGCATTCAGAATTGTTTGGTTGCAGATGGCCACCTGAACAGTGTCTTTATGATTTTGACTGAGCTCTGTAAAAGTCCAGGGCTGATATAAATATGTATCACCAACCTTTTGGATTCCATATTTGGGGTTCACCTCCAGAGGCCTTGTGATGATAGAACTGGTTTTGAAATGCACTTCTCACTCCAAATCTGTAGAAAGCAAAGTCCAATTGCCAAAAATACGATTTTCTTTTAAAATTGGGTAATTAAGGCCCCTCCCACCTGCCAAAGGGGTTTGGTGATGCAGCCAAACTACAGCACAAAGCAAGGTTCATGAATTACCCTTTAACATATTTAGCTACAGAGTTTAGCTCATGATCACAAGATTCCAGTTTTGTTTGAGATGCTCTGTGGTACCTGAGAGAATCATCAGCCCTGAGAGATACAACCTAGGGGTGACTTCTGGTCTTTTGGAGAAGCAGCTAAAGGCCAGGTGAGATACGGTGGGGAATTTTGGGACCTTGGGTTTAGGAAGGCTTTACAAACAGAAACGAACATACGACAGGATGCTTTTGTCTGAGTTTTGAAGAGTGATGCACAAAAGTCCTGAGTAATCCAACGAGTATTTGGGCACGCCTGGATGTGTTCCTGTGTGACTTGGTCTAGGTGATCCTGCTGTGTCAGGGGGATTGGACTAGATGATCTTTCGAGGTCCCTTCCAATCCATAGCAATTCTATGATTCTATGAAATGCAGCACCCAAAGGATTCCTCAAAAGACACTTGGGCACAAGCAGTTTTGGCCGCACACACATGGAGGCAACCATGGCTGAAGTGTTTCTATTCACAAGAAGCTGTTCAGAAAATACAGTGGGATTCACCTAGGTCCTTGTTCAAGTGAGTCACTTCTGTTTTCTCACTTGAAGGATAGAACATGTGGGAAAATTTACTCTGACTGTGCTTGCACCTTCTAGGTGGCTGAAATGAGGTGCAGACCAGTCCCTCCCAAACATCCCAAAAGTCCTCAGGGCAGCTGAGCTCTCAATACTTGAGGAAAGATGTGAGGTTCAAAACCTAGAACCCATTGCCAAGTGCGTGCTCAAATGTGTCATCATCTTAGCTTCTCAAGGAGACAGGAGGACTATCCTCATTTCTTTCAGGTGTCTCCTATTAGCTAGCATAAGCTTTTCAGCACATGGTGTGCCAGCAGCTGTGACTTCCCATTATCCCACCAGTCCTGCTTACTGCAGGGGGTTTGGACTAGATGATCTTTAAAGTCCTTCCTAACTCAGAGCATTCTATGATTGTAGCATTCCATCTTCCAGGAGCTCTCCCATTTACAGCTACTCTCCAGATCCCCCATCTGTAAGGCGCAGGGTTGTTGAACCTCCTTTTGTCCCACCTTGGATCTGCTACTCCTCTTGTTGCCATTTTTTTACTCCAGCATCTGAGCTGCTCCCACTGAAGGGTTTCAGTGGGCAAGATCAGGATACCACAGGGAGGGAAGTTGCTCCAGAAGAATGCAACAAAGGAGCCAACCCCCTGCTTTAACCCACTCAGCAGTATGGCTTTCCTGTTCTTTTCTCACGTTCAGCTATCTCAGTGAGGCACAATGTCCCTTTATTTCCAAAAAAAAAAATAACCACATTTTTAGCCTTCTCCTCGATTCAGTATGCCTTATCACCTCCAGTGCTCCCTCCCCAATCCTTTCTTTAATGAACAACATTTAAAAACCATTAACATTTTAAAAAACTGCAGATTAACAGAAATGAACCACCGCCGTCTGAAACCCCAGCTTCCTCTCTCTGTTCCACCACTGCCATCACCTTTGCAATACAACAACAGACAGAGCATCTCTCACGTTCGAGTTTATCTCAGAAACACCCAGGAGAAATATGAAGGTAGAGGTTTGAGCCCATCAAGCCTATAATGATGCTCACATTGACCCGTCTGGGAGATTTCTCAGCCAGCTGCTGTAGAGGTGCCCAGTGACCTTTTCAGTGTGAAGGTTCTCATCTTGCTGAGAGCAAACGGGTGTGTGGTAGTGCTGTAACTCAGCTCCTGAAAGCAATAGAGATGGATTAGCACAGCACCTCAGCTAATAATTTCTGAAGTGAGCAGGTGTTTTGCTACTGTCCTGGAGTATGTTCAGCTGGGTACCCTGAGAGCAGGGTTCAACTGTGTCTATCAATTTGTTCCTGGGTCGTCTCTGAGCGCTCTGTGTCTCCTTTGTGTCACAATACAAAAGATCACTCAGGAGATGACGAGAAAGAAGAAAAATCAGTTCCCTCAGTTACTTATTGCTGCAGGATTGAGACAGCTCAAATCTCACTGGCCGGCACTTGAAAAAAGATAATTCTTTAGGAAGCATGTTCAGTGTTACAGGTTCTTCAAGGACCAGGACCCATGAGCCCAGAATATCCATTGACTGCAAAGCTCTAAATCAACTTCTCCAGCTGAGATCACTGTGCAAACACACAATTTACAGCTTCCTCTAGCAGAATGTCAACCACATAACTCCTTCTGCACAATGAACTGCTGAATGCTTTTGTTTTTACAAGAAGGCACGGGGATCCAGAACGAGACATGCTTTATTGCCCTGTGTGTGTGCTCTTCTGCTCACCAAGGGAATTGCTTTAGTGGGCAATAAGCTGTTAAAAGACTGAGACACTGGTAGCTAATATCCAAAGAACCCAACTGCTTGGGGCTGTAATGTGAGCTGTGGGTCTCATCAGCATTAATGACTTATCCTCCATGCTGTTCTCGCATAGAGACAAACATAAGCTCTTATTGAAATAGTCCCTACATTTTACTAAATATAATACAGTGGAATTATGACTGAACCCATCACAATTACGTTTTGCAACTTCTTTTCCCCAGTTTTTGCAGGTTCCCATGTGTCTGGCTGAGGTTGCTGGAGTTGTTTATCCTACAGAACACTCTGGGGGGACCTTACAGCTGCCTTCCCACACCCGAAAGGAACCTACAGAAGGGCTGGAGTGGGACTTTTCACAAGGGTATGTAATGGTAGTATAAGGGGAAATGGTTTTAAACCGAAGGAGAGTAGGTTTAGACTAGATCTTAGGAAGATCTAGTGGTGGCTGCCCCTTCCCTGGAGATGTTCAAGGCCAGGTTGGATGAGGTCTTGAGCAATCAAGTCTAGTGGAGAGGCATCTCTGCCCATGGCAGTGAGGTTGGGGGCTGAGAAATCTCTAAGGTCCCTTCCTACCTGGGCCATTCTATGATTCTATGATGTGAATTTATGGAATCACTTCTCATCACTCTGGAAAATAAATAGTGTATTACCCACTTCAGTTGTGGAAGAAAATAACATCAGGGGCTTTTTGGCTTCTTGTCCAGAAGCCTAGTTAAGTTTAAAACAAATGGGTGGGATCCTTGCAAATGCAAGCAGCACAACTTCTGCTTGCTTAGTTTCTTCTAATAGTTATGAAATATTCAATTTAGAAGCCGGAGGCCAATTGTCTTCTTTGTTTGATCTGTCTTGGGTGACAGCGATGTCAGCGCAGCAAAGCTTTTGCATTTCCATAAATATGGCACTTGTCAGATCTCATCAGCCTTCTGCAAGGCTGTATGAAAGCACAGCTCTCTGCTGTGCTTTGGAGCAGTTGTCAAGGTGTAATCAAGTTTATGGCTTTGAGACTCCATTCAAGTATGCGAGGTTTGAAGGGGTCCTTTTACAAAGGAAATTTGGGTCCTGTTCCTCGTTAGGAAGCTCACAAACTTCAGGGGATTTAGAATCTATTTTTGACTTTATCAGTACAGGATACCACTGTAAAATTCATACCTGCATCTGATTTATCCTCCCATTGACAGGTTTTCAAGAGCTTTCTGAGTTTATCTCATCTTGAGGGTATTGATTGTCCTTGATTGACTACTATTGTTTGATCACTTATGAAATTTCATGAAGTAAAAATGAAATTAGACAATAAGAATTCACCTGATGGTCAGTATGTTCAATTTCAATAACACAGAGAAAGATCACAGAGGTTGGATCCTTCCCCTGAGGACTCATGATGATCTAAAATACATACTTGGGGAGTATATATACAACAAAAAAGTGTTAAATATATAATATATATATATTAAATAGAATGTTTGCAGACAATTACTTTTTAATAGTTAAATATTTACTCTCTTTTGAGGTTCTCTGTGGCTGATTTAAGCTCTGATAAAACCTCCATGATCCTTGTGTCATTTATACTATTGAAATCAATTCAGGAAAAGAGATGCTGCTGCATCAGTGATGAGGAGAACAGAAGAAAAGGGATGTTTAAAGTGGTGGTTTAAAAAGGAACAGGAATGGTATTTACTGGGTCACTTCTCTGGAGACATTTAAAACCCACCGGATATGTTGATGTGTAACTTGGTCTAGGTGATCCTGCTGTGGTAGGGGGATTGGACCGGATGATCTTTTGAGGTTCCTTNTTCAAGTATGCGAGGTTTGAAGGGGTCCTTTTACAAAGGAAATTTGGGTCCTGTTCCTCGTTAGGAAGCTCACAAACTTCAGGGGATTTAGAATCTATTTTTGACTTTATCAGTACAGGATACCACTGTAAAATTCATACCTGCATCTGATTTATCCTCCCATTGACAGGTTTTCAAGAGCTTTCTGAGTTTATCTCATCTTGAGGGTATTGATTGTCCTTGATTGACTACTATTGTTTGATCACTTATGAAATTTCATGAAGTAAAAATGAAATTAGACAATAAGAATTCACCTGATGGTCAGTATGTTCAATTTCAATAACACAGAGAAAGATCACAGAGGTTGGATCCTTCCCCTGAGGACTCATGATGATCTAAAATACATACTTGGGGAGTATATATACAACAAAAAAGTGTTAAATATATAATATATATATATTAAATAGAATGTTTGCAGACAATTACTTTTTAATAGTTAAATATTTACTCTCTTTTGAGGTTCTCTGTGGCTGATTTAAGCTCTGATAAAACCTCCATGATCCTTGTGTCATTTATACTATTGAAATCAATTCAGGAAAAGAGATGCTGCTGCATCAGTGATGAGGAGAACAGAAGAAAAGGGATGTTTAAAGTGGTGGTTTAAAAAGGAACAGGAATGGTATTTACTGGGTCACTTCTCTGGAGACATTTAAAACCCACCGGATATGTTGATGTGTAACTTGGTCTAGGTGATCCTGCTGTGGTAGGGGGATTGGACCGGATGATCTTTTGAGGTTCCTTCCAATCCCTAATGTTCTGTGATTCCGTGATTCTTAGGAAACAACATGATAGATGGTTTAAATCACAAACTGGAAAAAAAAGGAGGTGGTAAAAACGGAGTAGTATTAAGAACAGCAAAAGGAAATGGGGAGATAACAGATGTGAGTGAAAGCAAAAAAAATAGGTGGTGAAAAGATTAATTAGAGTCTCATAGATGAGAACAAAGAGCAGGGATGTGATGGATATGCAACTCATTTCCTTTCAGAAAAAGCTGACAAGTGTAACAGAGTGCTTTTGGAAACAAGACATCATCAGTGAAGTTCACTGCTGCTGGATATATTAAGGAAAATTGTCCAGGAAGGTTCAAAAAGAACTTTATCATGAACAAGAAGTTCAATAAAACCTCCTTATTACACTAGGGGCTGATAGACCTCTTTTTTTCTTTTCAAATGAGACNGAACAGGCTGCTCAGGGGGGTTGTGGTGTCTCCTTCAATGGAGAAGTTTGAAACATGCCTGGATATATTCCTGTGCAACTTGGACTAGGGGATCCTGCTGTTGCAGGGGGATTGGACAAGATGATCTTTTGAGGTCCCTTCCAATCCCTAATTATTCTATGATTCTATGACAGGAATATATTCCAAGCTTCTGCAGATGTGGCTGGTGAATGATTGTTTTCTTATATGTGATTCTCCTTCTGTTTTTCCTTAAAATTGAAATAATTTAACTTAACTTGTTATGTCTCACAGCTGTCTACATAAAGCTGGGCCTCTGAATTGCCACAGAGCTTTTGCTCTTCCATGAGGTCTTGGCCCACAGCAAGGTGCAAACAGGGAAGTAAAAGTTTAGGCCTTAGAAAGGACTCTGGCAGTGCAGTTATGGAGCTTTTCCTTCTATTCTGCACAAATTGAAATTGACACATGAATGTCAAATTCAGGATTCAGCTTTATTTTGGCAGGTGATGCTAATGTGACATTTCCTCTCCTTTTTGCTTCTCTAGATGCCTGACACCAAGCCAGCTGGATCATCTAGGTGAAATCTCACACCGGCTTTGCGTGGAATTCTCATGTTCTGACTGGCTCTGAGCATTGCAGAATCACAGAACATGAGGCATTGGAAGGGACCTCGAAAGATCACCTAGTCCAATCCCCCTGCCACAGCAGGATCCCCTAGATCAAGTCGCACAGGAACATGTTCAGGTGTGTTTAAACATCTCCAGAGAAGGAGACTCCACAACTTCCCTGGGCAGCTCACTGCAGTGCTCTGTCACCCTTACCATGAAGTAGTTCCTTCTCATACTTATATGGAACCTCCTCTGTTCCAGTTTACACCATTGCCCCTTGTCCTATCATTGGATGCCACTGGGAAGAGTCTGGCTCCATCCTCCTGACACCCACCCTTTACACATTTATAAACACTAATAAAGTCACCCCTCAGACTCCTTTTCTCCAAGCTCAAGAGACCCAACTCTCTCAGCCTTTCCTCATAAGGGAGGTGGCTCTACTCCCTTCATCATCTTTGTGGGTCTGCGCTGGACCCTCTCCAGCAGTTTTGTGTCCTTCCTGGACTGAGGGGCCCAGAACTGGACACATTGCATTCATGTGGGTCTAATCCATTGCAGTGCCACATCCTTACCCAGGATATAGATGAGCACATTACACAGAATCACAGAACATTAGATTTATTTAGCTGTAGTAGCTGTGGATGCAAAGAACTCGGTGATGTCCAAAATAAGGTATGTAGTGTATGTTTATTTTAGAAGCTGGATATTCTCTAAAGGCACAAAGGTCATGTTCTATTTGTAAATGACAAGACTGGTATAAGAAATGTTAAGGTTCTCAGGTTCGAAATGTATTAACATTGTTCTAATTATTTTTCCAATTTATGAACATGAAGTAAAGCTTTAAGATACTTCAAGAAGTTTGAAGGTACTTGGAAATTTGCTGCATTTTTTGTAAACCTGGTCTAGTGGGAGGTGTTGCTGTCCATAGCAGGGAGAAGGAAATACAGGATCTTTGAAGTCCTTTCAAACCCAAGCCTTTCTATATTTCTCAGCCTGTCTGTATCAGTTCTTCTCCTCGATCTTGTTCCATTTAACACCACTACACCTGACTTCAGAACAAGTGCAGCTATTCTGGAAGTGTGAGGGGTTTTTGTGAAAAGGAATGTGTCAGAGGTTGGTTTAACACAACTGTATGTTTAACTCTATGATTCCATAACACAGACAATATATTATAGAGGACTATGTTCCAGCAGAGGTATAGTTCACATCTGTGATTGACAAAACTGGTACACTATCAGCAGGAGTTTATGAAATAATAATCAGAATAAAACGTGTTCCTATTTTTAAAGAAAAAAAATATTGAATTCAGAAGCCCAACTACAAAATTAAACCATTAGCTGATTTTCCTCCAGTCTTAGCTCATCAGTCCATTTTTATAAAGTCTTCCGTGAATTATGTAGCAACCATAATTTTGTAAATTACATGTGATCATAGAATCATTAGGGATTGGAAGGGACCATAGAATTTTATATTCTTCCAATTCTTAGTTGTGTTAAATCTATTTCTTTCATGAAGATAAGTTAGACTTGAAGTCTATCTGCAGACTAAAACCTCACTGACAGCATCACCAGGTGATTTACAAAGTCAAGTGTCTCATTACACACCCTCATAAATATTCATTGTCATGTTCACAGTTATGGAGGAGAAAAAGTGAACACATTGACTAATCAGTTGATAGTATCTGATTCACCTGCCTATAACAATGGGAAAGAAAAGACAACAGAGCAATTTCCAATGAATATAAGCTCTAGCAGATTGCTTTGTTTGGGAATACTCACATGAAATGAAAAGTAAAGAAATGTTAAAAATGAAAGGATGTGTGAGGGCGACGGGAGCCACGCAGGCAAAGTGAACAGATTTTCAGTATCACTTGTCCCTGTTGCATAGTTCAAGTCACAGTATAAAATTCACACTTTCCCTCTGATTTTTTTTCTTGAAATTTGCCTTTTTAACTTTGTTGAACTTGAGACATTGGGTTTGAATAGTCTGGGTGCAGCTGCTTTTTTTTTAACACATCATAGAAGGTCACACCATTTCTTCAGCTACAATTTGCAAGAAATAACTGGTTTATCAGCCTTACAAAAAAAGAAGACGGTGAAAACCCCTCACTTGTCACTGCTAACACCTATTAGCGCTGCACTAGGAGCATAATGTCTGACAATTTTGGGTGAGAGGTTTATCCTGGAAAGTTCACATTAGAAACTTGATGTGTCTTGGTGGGTTCAGCGTCAATGCAGCATCATGGAACACCTTCACCTCCCATTTGCAGACATAGAATCATAGAATCATAGACTCATTAGGGATTGGAAAGGACCTTGAAAGATCATCTAGTCCAATCCCTCTGCCACAGCAGGATCACCCAGACATGATGCACTTTTGTGGCATGATTACCCTGGTGTGGTCTATGGTTCCTGGAAAGAAGGGGACGGAGATATGATCAAAATCCCCTCAGACAGGTAGGAATATCTTTGACTTTCCTTTCCCAGGACTCTTGATAGCCTATGGAAAATTGTTTCCTGATTTATGTCCTTCAGCTGTGTCCCTCTTGTTAAACTGTGAGGGGCATGGCCAAAAAGGAGAGTAGACTTGAGCAGCACTGCAAGGTACAACAGGTTTCAACTAAAAGAGGGGAGTTTCAGTAAAGGAAGAAAGTTGTGAAATGCCGTCCCAGGTTGCCAGGTTGCCCACACAGGTGGTAGATGCTCCATCCCTGGAAGCATTCAAGGTCAGGTTGGATGAGACTCTGAGCAGCCTGATCTAGTTGGAGATGTCCCTGCTCACTGCAGGGTTTTGGGCTAGGTGACACTTGCAGATCTCTTCCAACCCAAAGCACCCAGTGATTCTGTGGTTACTGTAACAGACTGTCAGAGGTAGGGAACCAAAGCAGAGTGCAAAGAAGGAAAAACAACCCACCTCCCCACTCCCTTCACACCCTGTCAGCAAGACCACCTCTTGCCAAATCCTACTTCATGGTCAAATGGATCACCTTGTTGCTTTCATGGCCTTGTGACCATTTGTGCTTTCTCACCTTTTAATTACAATCCTGTAATTCCTCTACTGATACACTGCAAGCTCCTTGCGCCTTGCTAATTACTGCTAATTCTGACGGTACTTTGTCATGTGGTAATAGAACCTTCTCTAGAGACTGATGCTGAAATGCCATCTTCATCCATACAGAGGTCTATTTTCTGGGGTTCTTTGCAACTAGACCATTTTTCCTTCTGTGTTCCTTACTTTTCACTCTCATTGTGGATGGTTTATTGAAAGAAACTTTTTTTTGCAGTGCTCTCAAGGGAAAGTCAGGAATGAGAATCTGCAGGAAAGAAATATACTTATCCCTTTGATAAAGAAGTCAGTCCTTTGCTTATTCTTTGGTAACTGAATCACACTGATATCCCTAGTGTGAGAGTTATCATGTGGTTAACACTGCATTGAATGTGCACCACCCTGTACCTTACAGACATTATAGGCATCTTTGCCTAGTTTTTATCATATAAATCAGCTATCCATACATTTTCTATGCAGTTAAAACATTTGTGTGGGAGGTGTTATGTCACTGCGTGTGTCTGTGTCATTGGCAGTAATCAGAACTGAATCACCTTTCTCTTCTACCTTTCTCTTCTATGAGATCACAGAATCACACAGTCACAGAACATTAGGGATTGGAAAGGACTTGGAAAGATCATCTAGTCCAATCCCCCTGACACAGCAGGATCCCCTAGACCAAGTCACACAGGAACACATCCAGGTGGGTTTTAAACATCTCCGGAGAAACAGACTCCACAACTCCCCTGGGCAGCCTGTTCCAGTGCTCTGTCACCCTCACAGGGAAGAAGTTCCTTCTTGTATTTGTGTGGAACCTCTTATGTTCCAGCTTGCACCCATTGCCCCTCGTCCTATAACTAGATGACACTGAGAAGAGCCTAGGTCCATACTCTTGACAGCCTGGCATTTTCCAGGGGTTACAACCGGCATGTTTCCTTTTTTCCTGCTTCCAGGTTTATTAAGTGATTTTTAGTTGTAGCAAGATAATAAATCAAAAATATGCCATTAAGAAGTGTCTTTGCTCTATACAAAGTTTGTCTCTTACTGGAGTTCTTTCTGTTTCAATTTACACAGATTCCTACAAATAGGAGGTTTTGTTTTTTGGAGCCAGACTCGAATAGAATCATGGAATCACAGAATGTATTGGATTGGAAAGGACCTCTAAAGGTCATCTAGTCCAACCCCACACAACAAGCTCTAACTAGAACAGATTGCTTAGAACCATGTTAGGCCTGACCCTGAATGTGGGTTTTTTTCCAGAGCTTTCAACCTGTGCGTTAGTGCAGCTGGGAATGGAGTGCTCCAGAATTCCTGGACTCTGTGCTAAGGATCCATTCAGGATATTTGGGCTTTTCTACCTGTATTGTACACTTCCAAAATATTTTGATCATCATATTTCAGCTTCACAGTCCCATTCGTCTGCATGAAATAACCACAGGCAGAGGTTTGTGGAAGTCCTCATAACAGGTCTTGCATCCTTTTACATCCTGTATCAGCCACTCCCACTCTGCAAGGAGGAGGCCCAGTAGTGCTCTCTGAATGCCGGTCACAGCATACCCGAAGTACTTATGGTCATAGGTTGCAGTGGCTGGCTTGCATAATTGTGGCTCTCTAATGTCACTTTATATCTTCATTTTCAAGCCTATAGTGCAGTAAATTGGTTCCCAACAGGCTGTGAATAAAACACTATTTTTTTGGATGCTACATTTGTTTTTATGGCAAAAACACATTATGTGTGAGAATGCGTAAAGCTGGCAACCGTTATGGCTTCTGGACTCCTTCTGGGGGGAGGGATGAGCATGACCATTTTCCAGCATTAATGCCTCCCAAACTGTGGTCTGTGAAACTGCTTCTCTCTCAGATGTGAAACTATACTGAAAATTGGAGCTATGTACTAGATTCTTTCAGAGACCTTTTGATTAGCTAATTAACAAAATAACGTTGCAAATAACTAGAAAACATTCTGAAATTCTACATGTCTTGCCCTGCTTGTTTCTCTTAATTCTTTGCTTTAAATTCAATCCTGGTCATGATGAAAACTACAGGTGTAATGAATTTAAGGTGATTTTTTTCACCTGGCATTCAGATTAACTCCTTTGGTTTCACAAGGATGGCAGCATCTTATATGAGCTGAGCTCTGAGTCAGCTCACTGGACTTCGGCTGGTTTTACAATTCTGAGTGGATTTTAGCCCATAATAATACCTAGAAGATGAAGGCCTGGAAACTGGAGAGCCAGGTAAGTTAACAAAAACTCTTTTCTGAATATGTCCACACATTCCAGATGGTCTTAGGAGAAGAATCTCCTAGGAATGGAAAACTGAAAGCTCATTACTAGTAGCAAAGTCTTTTGAGGCAGTTTTATTACATTTGCAGAAGTTAATGCCTCTTCAGTTCTCTCTCCTTTGACCTGTTTCAGTATTACCGGGTTAAGTACATTCTGTATAGAAGAATTCTGATTCAAGTGTCATCAGAAGCAAATAACATTTGGAGAAGGACTTCCTAGTACAGGTTTTTTATTGGAGTGCTTTATTAAACTCACCTAAACACTGATTAAGGTGACCTGACGTAGTAAAGGACCAACAAGGTGAGGATTTGAGAGCAGTCTAGCTAAGTCTGGATTTGGTGATTTGTATTAATCTTCCCTGGATACATTAAAATCAAAGTTATTTTTGTATATAACACATTATTTTTTGGTGGCATCTTGAAGTTTGGAGACAGACATAATCCTTGCAGAAGGATAACTTTTTGTTAAACACCGTGAGAAGTATCTGGGTAGTCTGGACTATCTTAATTTTCAGCATGTTTTTCAGCCTATTCTGAGGAAAACACAGGAGTTAATTAACTAAGGAAACCCAGACTTCCACCTTGTCTTGATTTTAGTGAAATGTGGCTCAATAGGAAAAAGGCCTACTTCATACTTCATTATTTCTCCCTTTTGTGATATAGAAGCAACTAACAAGACAATCCAAATACCCAGTATTAGTACAATCAGATACTTCTTCCAGTTCTGAGATGGTTAAGTATTTATAAGCTTCTGTGCACCACTCAGTTGTTCTACGAGCAGATACACATCTCTTATTCATGTCTTGATTACCATGTATGTGTGTGAACAGTAAGTTTAGGACAGGCTGAGGGTAGTTCTAGATGTTTTCAGTCTGATGAAGAACCTTCTCAGAGTGTCTCTCTGGAGGGGAGATGCTGTTTGTGAACCCAGACCATGTAACAGTACCTGTAACTAAGGCTGTTCTACCACGTATGTACACACCGCCCAATGTCAGAGCCTCGCTGGAGCGTGCCTGATGCTAATGTGGAGGGAAAAATGCAGTGTTGTTCTGTGTGTGCCACCTAATTAAACATATGAGCAGAGACTGGGTTAAGGGCAGACTGGGTTATGCAGCAGGTGAGGAGAAAAGCAAATTAGATTTGTTGAGGCTCAGTGCAAGATCATCTCTACATGACCATACTTCTCCCCTGTATTCTTGATTGTAGGGCCAGAGAGGATCAGGGCATTAAAGTTGCCTTATTAGAGCAGGGAGACACTTGAACAATCTGCTGTTCAGAGACCTGAAGGCCAGTAAACTGTTTCTTTTTAAGGCAGACCTGCATGAGGTTATGTAGTAAAATTTCAATACTGAGTGATACAGGGTGTCCCTTTAGACAGAATCTATGTCCCTGTAAAATACCTCAACTTTCTTGTGCACACAGTTATTTTTCTCTTTCCCTTTAACAATTGTTGTTTTTGTTGCTTCCTTTGCTATGTAAATTAATATTTGCAAAATTCATTGAAACTGAAAAAAACAGCATTGCTATTGTCATGCATGCCTGGCTCCTCAGATGTTGATACCTGAAATGTATAAGGGAGAGAAAATATAGTTATTTAAAATCCCTCTCCTTAGTTTGAGTTCTATCTACACTCTTCATGTATTTTTCTTACTGTTCCCAAGTAAACAAAGCATGCTGGCTTAAAAAGTGGTTCTGACGAAGCTTCTTTATATTTAGATTCACACAGCAAATAAGGCAACATCAAAAGTGGGCAAAAGCTTCCAGATATGAAAATTCTTCAGATTGTGTTTTTCTAATTTTCCTCCAGTACACACACACACACACACTAACTAAACCCAAACTAACAAAATAAAACAAATCTGTAGTAAGTCAAAACTATGTATTAAACTATCCTTAAGAATACTTATTTTTGGCAAAACACCTTCTCAAAAAATATGAGTTTGCTCTACATGCAGACATGGCTTTAGCTTTGTTGCATAGAGCAAAGGGAAATCAATACCAAAGCAGTGATGTTGTGGGACCACTGATAACAGAGCCCACAGGCGAAGGGAGTCACAGAACATTAGGGATTGGAAGGGACTTCTAAAGCTTATCTAGTCCAATCCCCCTGCCAGCACCATGTGAAATGCCTTACCGAAGTCAAGATTAGACCACATCCACTGCTTTGCCATAAAAGGCTATCAGGTTGGTCAAGCATGACTTCCCTTTGGCAAAGCCATGCTGACTGTCCCTAATGATCTCCCCGTCCTTGCTGTGCCTAGAAGCAGTGTCAAGGAGAAATTGTTCCATCACCTTTCCTGGGATGGAGATGAGGCTGACTGGTCTACTGTTACTTTGGTCTTCCTTCTTACCCTTTTTAAGATTGGAGTGACCTTTGCTATCCTTCAGTCTCTAGGCACCTCTCCTGATCCCCATGACTTAGCAAAGATGATGGATAGTGGCTTAGCAATGATTTCTGCCATCTCCCTTAGCACTCGTGGGTGCATCCCATTAAGGCACATGGATTTTTGGGCATGCAGATTGCTGAAGAGATCTCTAACCCAGTCCTCATCAACCAGCACAAATTCCTCTTTTGTCCCAACTTGGGGCTCATCAGGAGAGCCTCTAGCAGTATCGACTGATGCAGTTAAGGTGTTTAGTGTCTCTGCTTTCTCTGTATCCTCTGTCTTCAGGACACCCACTTCATTCCACATTGGGCCCACACTGCCTCTAGTTTTAATTTTATCTGCAATGTATTTGAAGCAGCCCATTTTGTTGCCCTTGACCTCTCTTGCAAGGTTTAATTCCAAGCAGACTTTCCTAGTTGCATCACTACATTCTTTCACCAGAGATTTATAATCATCTCGAGTAGCCATCCCCTTCTTCCATGACCTATAAACTTTGTTCCTCTTGAGTTTGCCCAGTAGTTCAATGTTTAACAATGTGGATTTTCTGACTCCATTTCTTGGCTTCTTACCTGTTGGAATGCTCTGATCTTGAGCTTGAAAGAAGTGGTCTTTGAATGTTAACCAACTGTGTTGGGCCCCTTTACCTGCCAATACCCTTTCCCATGGGATTTTCTCTAGCAATTGCTTGAAGTCCAGGGTTGTGATTTGGCTAGGCATTCTGTTCCTGCCACATGAGATTCTGAACCCCACCATCCCATGGTTGCTACAACCAAGGCTGCCCTCAACCTTCACTGCTTCAACCAGACCCTTGTTGTTAGTGAGAAGATCCAGCAGTGCTCCTCTCTTGTGCTGAGGCAAATCGTATGAGGTACAACAAGGCCAGGTGCTGGGTCCTGCATTTCGGTCGCAACAACCCGAAGCAACTCTACAGGCTTGGGGATGGCTGCCCAGCAGAAAAGGACTTGGGAGTGCTGGTAGACACCTAACTTAATATGAGCCAATAATGTGCCCAAGAAGGCTAACAGGATTCTGGTTTGTATCAGGAATAGTGTGGTCAGCAGAAGGCAAGTAATCGTGCCCTTGTACTCGGCCCATGTGAGGCCTCACCTCAAGTACTGTGGTCAGTTCTAGGCCCATCGCTAGAGAAAAGACATTGAGATGCTGGAACCTGTGCAGAGGAGAGGTCCCAAGCTCATGAGGGGTTTGGAGAACAAGTATGAGGAGAGGCAGACAGAGCAACACTTGTTGCTCCCAACTAAACATTTAGGAGCAACACTTCAGTTAATCTGCTCACGTAGAACACAAAGCAAGAATACCCAGGAAGAGATAAGATTAATGTCTCATCCACAAATATGTACAAATTTAGTCCTTTTCCTAGAAAATGGTGGCTCTGAGTTTTCTCTGCAATGAATATGGAAAGTGGGCACTTCTGCAGGGCTGCATCTCTGCCCTAAAATCTGAGTAACCTGAATCAACACTTCCTGTTTTTTCCCTGTTAACCATAGAATAACCATAGAAATTACTTAGGACATCTGCTTTTAATAGACATGTCCCATTTGACTGTCTGAAATCACAGACTTGCAGAATGTTACATGTTGGAAGGGACCTTGAAAGATCATCTAAGTCCAACCCTTCCTGCTGGAGCAGGGTAAGCCTACACTACTATCTCAAGATAGTCCTACATGGGGCTCAAACCCATGACCCCAGGAATTCAGAGGCTGTGCTCTACCAACTGAGCCAGCCAGGTGCCCCATGATGTTCTAAATGAAGTCAGATGAAACAGGAGCTCTAGTAGTTAAGAGTAGGGTTGTGTTTCAATACCTCATCTTTGATGCCTACGTTAGGATTTTGGACTAGAAATGAGATTTCTCTCCTTTCTATAAGACATTGGGTATTTTAGGAACCTTTTGTCATGACTTTTGATTTTTGCTCGTCTCCTTAGCTTGCATGTGTATTTTCCTGGTGTCTCGCCTATTGAAGTAAAATCTTAGTAGGGATTAGTATGCAGCTCATGGTAGAGTGAAAACTTTTGGTCAAAGCAGATGAGATAAAAGAAAAAATGCTTCTTACTTGGAATCCTCTCTGTTCATAAAGAGGATTTTATTACATGATGTGTTATTCAAGGTCTTGCTGACCTAGGAGGTCTCTTCTTGTCATGCTGGTGGCTCTGGTTTGTTGAGGGAAGATGGGATTTGCAATCAGTAGTGCAATATATCAATCATTGTCAAAGCTGTGCCAAGAGCTGTAAGCATACTGGATCACCTTGGTGTAAAACTCTACAGAGCTCAGTTTAGAAATACTGACGTTCAGGGGGACAGCTTGTCCTTAGACTGAACTGAGCTCTTCACTGTGAGAGTGGTGAGAGCCTGGAATGGGTTGCCCGGGGAGGTGGTTGGGGCCCCATCCCTGGAGGTGTTTAAGGCCAGGCTGGATAAGACTCTGGCCAGCCTGATCTAGGGTGGGGTATCCCAGCCCATGGTAGGGGAGTTGGAACTGGATGATCCTGTGATCCCTTCTAACCCTGACTGACTGTATGACTTGGTCTGGGCGATCCTGCTGTGTCAGGGGGATTGGACTAGATGATCTCTCGAGGTCCCTTCCAATCACTAATGATTCTATGATTCTACGAAAGCAGTGCATTATGTCGATACGCCATCTACACGGGTTTGTCTCCTCTTTATTCATCATAATTTGCAGAGAAGTATTATGACTTCCCATTCAGCAGCACTTGTCTCATATTTATCCACAACATTAAGCAGATATCTGTAAGTGTAATTAAAGAGATTTAATTTAAGAAAAAGAGAAAATTCTTCTTTATCAATAAAAATGCAGAATGAGCAAGATACCAGCTCATCGAATGAATTAATAATTGTATTTCTTGACTTTTATGTGTAAGAATAAAGGGTCACATAAGAGGCCTTAAAATATATATAAACTGTATTTCTTTCAGTACTATAGATATAGAGAGAAAACTTATTCCGCTGCTTTTAAAAAAAAAATAGAGGAATTGGTTTGATCTTTTGTATTTCTGCTAATGTTAAGAGGTGCTTCAAATTTTTAAGCTGTTGAAAAGTGGTTTCACTTGTGCAAGCTTTAGCAAATGTCTGTTTTAAATCGCTGTTATCAACATGAGATACTTGAGTTTGTCTCTCACTGTAGTCCTCCAGTGCATGATTTCATGTACTAACAGAAGGTCTTCTTGTTGGGATGCTCGGGGTATCTTTGGAGACAGATTGATAAAAGATTGGGCATGTGAAAGGCACAACAAATACAATTTAGGATCTAAGCACCATATCAGAGGGATCTTTATGAAGTATCTGCCACTGCTACTTTCTTGTCTTCATTGTGTGCCCAGGTTGTGGTTTGCAGCTTCAGAAACACTGATCTTCCTGTTTTAGTGCCTCAAAATTTCCTTTTCTGTTAAGTGTGGGGGTTGGGGATCCTTACTTGCACTATCCTCCATGGGAAACCGCACCTCCCTAGCTCGGAGCAATTCTTTTTCTCTTGTCTCCTCTCAGGGATCACAGCTTCTACTGGCAGCATGATCTTGCCCAGCTCAGGCAACTTAGAAAGGAGGACCATGACCATGAAAAAATAGAGGAAGGGAAAAGAGGTTATCTTAAAAGTATCCTCTCTTCTCCTGTGGTCATCCTAGGGGTGAGGTGCTGGGGCATAAGCCATGTCTCATGGTGGACATGTAACTCTTCTTGAAATTACAAGGCAAGAATTATTTTTGACTTTGTGTCTAGGCATTTAACTTTGAGCCTCACGGTCCTGTCTGAGCAGAGGCACATGAGGGATCCAGAAGGAGCCTTCATTGTTGCTGCTGGAATAGCATTAACACTTCTTCAGGTTTCCATATTGCAGTGGAGACCAGCTGATTTGCAGCTGTGACACCCTGTGTCAGTAGCCATGTGCCACGGATTGTGCTTCTCTCAGCTGTGACATTTTGAGGGTTGATTAATTTCTCTGCAGAACACTATAATTCAATCCCATTATGATGATCATTCATATTACAGGAAAGCTGCAAGGTCTCAGCCAAGATCAGATCTGAAGAATTTTGCGGCAAGAGGCAGTGCCAATGTTCTCAGAAGCTGCTGCTTCCGTGTCAGTTTCGCTGCACTGCTGTGCTTACAGCAAATGCTCTTTCACAAGTACAAGCTTGGAGACTTGAATTCTGCGTTTAGAACTTACTCACAGCAGTGGCTCTCAACTATACCAGCTCCTAATACATTTTTTAGAGCCAGAAATAAACTATTGTATCATCTACTCTGTACTCCTGTATCTAGCATGCCCAGGGCATAAAATTCACCCAGTTACTCTCCGGTTGAGTACTGAAGAATATCTTCTAGAAATGCTTCCAGCCTTTATTCAGCAGTTTGCCCCTTCCCCTGGAAATTTTTTGAGTGGTTAAGCACCACTTTTCTCCAAGATTACACCTTGTTACTGAAAGGAATTGGTGTGGGGAACCTTCTACCACCTGTTCCTGTGAAGTTTTTCTCTACTAGAATAGAGGGCCCACTGCTAACTGGCATTTTCAGATTTAGTTCCCAGTCACCTCACAGTTTGCTTGGGTTTTTAATACAAACTGAGCAGATAACAAGAAAAAGATAATTCTGTATCCTGTTTTATTAACTCCCGGTGATCATTTCCTACTCTCACTGCAGTTGTCAGTGACCTGAGACCTAATGTTCTGTATTTTTTATACTTGTGTAAACTGGAAGCACTCCAACTCCTGCCCAATATTCTTGCTATCAATACTGTATGCTATCATCACTCCTAATCTCTAAGTATTTCTTTCCAAGAGAAGCCAGGCATAAATTGCATCATGTGAGTTAAGTGTGGACTTTCCTCTTCCAATTTTTTTCAGCATGATTATAAGAGTTTCTAAGAGGCACAAGTGAATGCTCCCAGCTGGAAGTCACCAACATGAATGGTGACTGGTGGTTTCTATTACTTTAAAATTGTCTGTCAGGAAGAGATAACTCTGCTCCTCAGGGAGTAAGAGAAGATCAGAACATAGTAACAGGTATAATAAATACTGGATATAATAAATAACTGAGCTGTGCAGCCCTGTATCCTGCCCTTGAAGTGATCTACTGTGGATGTAAGAGGAAAGACTGTAAAACATCATACACCTGCTGTTTCTGTTCTCCCAGTCAATGGTATACTGGCTTTCTGGAGCCGTTTGGACTGTTGTTTAGTCTTTCTGGTTGGCCACCTATACACATTTGTGCACTTGGAGCCCAACTCTACATGGCAGCAGAGGAGGTTCCACAGTTTAAGTACATATTGTAAGGAAAGCAGGACAGTTCCTTTTTTGACGTGTAAACTTGTCACTCCAAGGCATGGTGTGCCTCCTCATGCTCCTTCTTTGAAGAACTGTGGACAGCCTTTTCTCTCTTCAGTTTCTTTGTAGTGAGACCCACCCTCAGCCCAAGAGATGCTTGGTTTCTGAACAGAAGACACAAATCCTATTGGGGCTTTTCACACCCAAGAAATTTCAGCCTGACTTCCTGGTTAGACTCAAGCATGAGTCCTATGGTTGTGTTGAATAAAAGAACCTAGAGACAGGACATCCAGAGACAGTCATGTGTCCCAAAGATGAGAACAGTTTGAAGGCTGGGGCTGAATGTGGTTTTTCACTTTGCCTGAACTGCATCCCTGCTTTTGTAGGTTGCATTTGTTCTGAATGGTTTCACACCTTGGTTTTCATTCTGTAGATGCACCCACCAACAATCTGCAGTGTGTCTCTGAAAATGTATCCACAGCTATTACACAATCTGATAGTTACTACAATAACTGATAGACTCTTACTGGTATCTGATGCAATTTCGTTGTAAAGACAAACAATTTGTTTTATGTTTGGAAGGGGAATGCTGAATTTTAAGTGTAGCAATCATAGATGCAGCTGCCACCACCTTATGGTCTGTTTCAAATGATTAATAATATTTGTCAATTCCAATGTGTCCTTGTGCTTTACTGCAGCACGACGCACACAAAATGATGGCACTCCGTTTGGGACTGGCCTGATTAATGATGGGTGAATCTGTTTCGCTTTATTGTAAGCTTCTCTTAACTGAATGACTTGGGATGACAGAGAACAACCTCCACCAAACATTATAAACTGTGCCATGATTTAAAACACGTTTTCTTCCTCTTGTTGCTAATATTTCAGTGATAATACCTGAAGAATTCAACTTAATTACTTCCACTCGAGCACTTCTCCTCCAGATACGAATAGTTACTCATTTTTTTCTCCTTTAATTTTATGACTTCATTTTGTGCCTAGCAATGAAACTGTCCCTCTGTCATGGCGTGCTTTAAGTGCTGCAACAGATCATTTCAACACTGTAGATGAACACCTTGCTCCTCCTGAAAACTGCTCAAATCATTATGAAACCTTTTAATGATTTTGTGCTTGAAAACATAGTTTAGTGGGCATGGTGGAATTGGCTTGACAGTTGGGCTTGATGATCTTGGAGGTCTCTGCCAAACTTAATGATTCTGTGATTCTAGGATGATCTCGTTTCTTCTTCACTGGTTTGAAGAGTTAACTTGGGGCAGTAGCTGCAGCAGCTTATAACAAGAAGTTGGGCATCTAAGCTATACACAGCTCTACAACCTGAGGCTTTGTTGTCATGTCAGTTGTTTGTCCTATCCCCTGTCAGTCTTAATTAGCTTGTATCATTCTGTATGGCAAGGACTTTCTAATGTTAGTTGTTTGTTTAGTGCTTAGAACAAGGGTGCTTCTGTCTTGGGTACTGTAATGCACAATATGAATAATAGTAGTAGTTTAACAGAAGACAGAAGGAAAATCTCCACGCTTTGCTCTCTTTCCTGATTAGTATTGTCCTGGTACTCTCTGTACTTAGCATTGGCAACCATATACTAATGGTGATCACTTACAAAAAGGAATAGCAGAAGGTTAAGGGATGACTGTGGAATTCAGTTACAGAACTGATGAACAGTTTTTATGCTTTAAAACCTGTCCAAGTATATTGCTCTAGTAAGAAACATGGCTTCTATCTACAAATGTTTCTCTAGATGTCACATTGGACACTACCTGTTAAGAAATTGGAGGGTGACTTGCTTGTCTCATCCTTCAGAGTGTTGTCAGGATAACATAACATGAAATATAAACAGCAGGACCACAAATCTTAATGCACAGTCAGAATTGATTAAATCCAGAGGTGTTTTCTCTTCTCAGACTGATTAAGACTTTCCTTGCTCAGTCATTCAAACATTAATAAAATCCACCATTTCTGGTCTTGAAAGCAGACTTGGGGTTTTTCACTCATAGAATTGTAGAATCATTAGGGATTGGAAGGGACCTTGACAGATCATCTAGTCCAATCCCCCTGCCACAGCAGTTGTTAAATATCCTATTTTTTATATACTCTCTCACAGACCCCTTCCAGTCCTGTCTGCCAGGAGCAAAGTGGTATTTTAAAGCCTTCTTAATTGAAGCTGTTAATGTAGTCACCTAAATTAAAGACTGTTTTACTTGGGTTTCTATGCAGCTTATGCAAACACATGGTGAATTCAGTAAAAATTGAGTGCTTGCCTAGGATGTACAAAACCTACAAACCCTACAAGCAGCACACACCATTCTTAGACACCTTCCTCGT
Source organism: Rhinopomastus cyanomelas (assembly GCA_013400115.1). Classification (NCBI taxonomy): domain Eukaryota; kingdom Metazoa; phylum Chordata; class Aves; order Bucerotiformes; family Rhinopomastidae; genus Rhinopomastus; species Rhinopomastus cyanomelas. Next base: position 390,644 of record VXBP01008935.1, on the reverse strand, counting down.
AAACCCTTGAACTTTGAGAGTGTTAAACATTTGTATTATTATTTTTAAAGCTGATGTCCAGGGAAAGAAATGCCTTCCTTGTGTCGCCTGTTGTTTTTCCAGGATTTGGGATGACAAAAATTATCTCAGTCTAGCAGTACTTCCTTTATGTCTGGCTGTCTATCCCTTAGTGTCCAAGGGTACTGCCCAAGAAAACTCTGGATTCTGGTTGTATTGGTGTAAATACTCAATCAAAGCAAATGTTTTCTTCAGGTAAACATACAAACCCAAACATTATTGGCACTAGCCTGAGAGAGGGAAGACCTCTCATTGCGATAAACACAATGTGAAAAATAGAATCATGGAATCTTTAGGTTGGAAAAGACCTTTATAACAAGTCTCGCCATCAAACCAACTGTCCCATGGCCACCACTAAACCATGTCCCTAAGCTGCAGGTCTGTGTGATTATTTTTTTTTTTTTTTTTTTTTTCCCCCAGGGGTGGTGATTCAAGTCCTTCCCTGAGCAGCTTGTTCCAAGGCCCTATGACACTTTCCATGGAGGACTTTTTCCTAATGTCCAACCTAAACTTTGCCTGGTGCAACTCGAGGATGTATCTCCTTATCCTATTACTCATTACTAGTAATAAGAAACCAACACCCATCACCTTCTGACCTCCTTTCAGGTAGTTATAGACAACAATAAGATTTCCTGAGCTTTGTTTTCTGCAGACTAAGTAGCCTGATCCTCCCTCAGGTGCTTCTCATAAGGCTTGTTCTCCAGATCCTTCACCAGGCAAATAAACACAACTTATAATAATAAGCAAGCACAATTTAAAAAGGAAGTGGACCAAACGATCAAGATTAAAAGAAACACATGAGTTTCAGTAAATTAGAACTGGCCTCTTAATGAGCAGTTCTGGTTTAACCATTCTATGGTTCCTTCTTTCATTTTCTTATCTGAAATACCTGTTGACTTCCAAGGGCTTAAGAAAGCAAACAAAAAGTTGTTTTGAATACTACTCTATTAAATCCACTACTCTGACTGACAGGGCCCTAAACTCAGCTTGTTTAGTCACAGAACCACAGACCATTAGGGATTGGAAGGGACCTTGGAAGATTATCTGGTCCAATCCCGCTGCCAGAGCAGGACCACCTAGACCAAGTCACACAGGAACACATCCAGGATGGGTTTTAAATATCTCCAGAGAAGGAGACTCCACAAGCCCCCTGGGCAGCCAGAAAGTCTCACTTTCATGGGCTTTGAAGTCATCATATTAATGGCACGTTGGCTTGCGATGCGTTACTCAAATATTATAGATTGTTATAATTTGTATTTGTGAAAACCTTCCTTCCTGAAGCTCGTCTGGGCACAGGATGTTTCACATTCACCTCAGGGACAGCCCAGAGGCTTTGTGGTGAGCTCATTTTCAGCCAGGTCTGATTTTCTCATGTTGTTTTTTTTTCATCAGAAGACATATGAAATTAATGGCAGTAGAAATTTCCTTTCATCAATTTTTCTTGATCTTTAAACACTGTAGGAGCCCCTGGCTTAAGTAAACTTGATACTCTGCACAGAATTAATGTATTTTTGCTTTCCTCTCACATAAAATGAACAAACTGCACACCCCGTTTCTCGGTCTAGGCCACTTTTGTTTTGGAGAGCAGGAGATGAAGAGCGTAAGACATCTATGAATGCGAGTGAAGTAGCAATCTGCAGAACAACACAAAAATAGTGCTTGAGTCACAGCTGACCTTTCAGAAAACATAGATCCTCATCTACATTTAAAAAGGTGCAGCACACTAGAACCAGAATGACACAAGGTTCATTACATTAAACAGGTCTTGTATCAGAATTAAGGTAGTAGAAGGTCTTTTATTCTGTAAGTGCCAAACTAAAATGATCTATTGTCACTCTTTTCCACCCAAATTTTACACTCCCCTGGACGGGTGACTTTATTTTTATTCAGGTAGTTTGAGGTAGCTGCCACAGTCTAGGTCTAACTGCAACATTGTCAAATCAAAGGAAACGGAGTGGACCTAAGGTTCTTGCCTGTTTTTTTTCCCAATGAGTTGTATTTGTTTTTGCAGTCTAAATTTGAGGATTTAGCACCATAACTGGTACTTACTCCCATGTGGGTGAAAGCAAACACTGCTGCTCACCTATTGAACCAGTTAATCTACTGTGTATAAAAATTAAGTCTTGAAGCTAAATCACTTTTCTGGGCTGACCCAAAGTAGTAACAAGCTGGTTGAACCTCATGGGAGATGTTTAAGACCCACCTGGATGTGTTCCTGTGTGACTTGGTCTAGTTGGTCCTGCTCTGGCAGAGGGATTGGACTAGATGATCTTTTGAGGTCCCTTCCAAACCCTAACGTTCTGTGGTATAGGTGCCTCAGACTGGTGGGGGAAACTTACTTTAGGAAGATCCTTCTCCTGTAAAGTTCCAAGATGACATCTTTTAGTGGCAGAACAGACTGACAGCAGACCATGGAGGCGTCACTGAAGATTACCAGGTGAGACAAACCTTATTTTCCCAGATCAGCTAGTGCTCATTTCCAACACAAACAAACCTAGAAGACTCAGATGATTTTCTTCTGACAGCCTTTTTTGGGTACAATGAGTTGCAAACAGGCAGCTGACTATTGGAGAAGTGATGCTGTTCATGTTCTAGCTGCATGGTGACTCCTAATTTGCCAGTGCAAATGACAGCTTGACTGCCTGCAGCTGTGAATTTGCAACGCTGCTCAGTTTGTTTGCCCATTCAATCACATTCAAGCAGATCTGTGTCCAGTTTTGAACATGCACAAAAATCCAAGCACCAAGCTTCCAAGAATGAACGTGTGTGGCCTGAGTACTTGCATTACCATCCCACAATACACTTGGATTTAAAAAGACATTCCTAAAAAATCAAATTCCAGAGAATAATTTGTCTCGCCTGCTTTAGGAACCTACTTCAGAACAGGTTGTGTATGTACCAGCTGTTCAGACTGTTGTCTCTGATCTCCATTAATGATGGATCTTGCATTGTTTTTTTTTTAAAAACCAGAAATATAAACCCCTTTTAACAAGTGATTAGATCCTGCTGTCCTTTACAGCAAGCATTTATTTCATGTACCACATGATACAAAATACAACTTGCTCTTCTATCTCTACGTGAACATAAATCTGCATTTCCCCACTGGGTAGACTCGTGGGTCTCTCACATGAGGATTTAGATGCACCAAGAGAACAAAGGCTAATAAAACAAGGCAGGGAACATCTTATGCCTCTTATTTAATTTTCTTCCTTGTTCTTCCTTTTGCTTCTGCGTTAGATGAGCTGAACCATTAGTTATCTTTATTATACTGACAAATGCAGAGTGAGGCAGTGACACAAGTTGGCTCTGATTGAGGCATAAAATCCCCGCAAAGATGGAGATGTAGAGAGTGATTAAACCAGAGAGCGACGTTGAGTGTTGCTGTCCATGAAGGCCAGGGTGCAGAGGAGAGAGTTATTCTATCTGCTCTGTTAGGGGAGTAAAATAGATGTCACTTGTGTTAAACTCAAAACCTCTCAGGGTGTGGCACATGCATTATTTTCTTTCTTTTCCTTTTCTCCTTACTGATTGGAATGGGAAAAGGGCTAAGTTGGGAAAGGCTCAGTCACCTTTGGCAATGACAGTGCTGCTGCCCTTTTAATTCTGTGCTCCTAAGGGCTTGCTGGATGTCTCAAAAGGCTAATGGTGAGGAGCCAGATTGTTCAAAAACTGTTTTTATTCTTGCTGACATTAATTTACCAAATGTTACTAGTCTCTGGCCTCCTCGAGATTGTCTGCTGCTGTTCAAAGTACAGTTGGTGTCTCTGGTGCACTAAGAGCTGCATCTTAAAGACCACAACCTCTCATTCTGCACAGAAGGTCAATCTGTTAGAAAAAACCTCAGACACAAGGTTTACTGTTGCTGCACAGAAGTCACCACACACACTCCAGATGATGGTCTTAATCTAAACCTTGGTTTTGTGCCACAAGTAAAATAGCTTCATCTTGCAAGCCACTTCTGGCTTCTATGGGTGGCACTTTCCAAGTGCCTTGAAAACCTTCACTCTGTGCATGTGTGGTGTTTGGGATGGCACTTATTTAACCCATTAAGTTCATGCTCACAAAGGCAGATTTCCGAGAGCATAGTATCGCTTTTTATTGGCTCCAGAAGGGGTTGAGTTAGGAAAAGAAGAGAAAAAGTCAGAGGTGTCAGACCTTCTGAGAGAACATTTGCTTTGCTGGATGTTCTGACACTCAGCAGAAGAAAATCTGGGTAGTTGGAAATTCACTGTTGCACGTGATTTAGATTCATTTCTTTCTACGTGTCAATGATCTGCAGAAGTGCTTGCCTGTGTGTCTATATGGCTTATAAGCATGGGATGTTGGTCACTCCTGTGTCTTGCTGTCAGAAATGGTCCCCCAGGCACTGCATGACCCCAAGCATCTTGACCTCACTGATGGACTTCAGTCTCAGGACAGCCCTGTGAAGAACAAGATGATCCTCTTTATGTTAAAACAGCTTGCACAAGGTTGCAACACCAGTGATGGGCAGGGCGGTGGGGAGGTGACCTAGATTTCCACCATATTCTGTGTGACATAGAGAGCCACATTAAATACTGATCCCTCGCTTGTCCCCTTTTCAAAGGAATTTAAGTGTCCCTCAGCCCCTGGATGCCTTAGTGTCCTCTAGTTTCTTGTCCTCCTGTTTCATTTCCATTCTCCTGTTTTCCAGGGCTGAGTTTGTGAACCTGTGGCCTCTGCAGGTCTCTAGAGTAGCTCTTGGAAATAAGAGTGGCAGCTGCACTACACATGTGCATCTCAGATCATGCAGCAAATCCAACTGTTTTATTAAGAACGCCTGGCCTCAGGACTCAGCAGTGTTTTGGCAACAAGCTGGGAGGGAAAAGATGATCAGTCAGCTAATTATTGCACAGATATGCTCTAGCGTGGCTGACCAGTCAGGCCCAGAAAAACAACCTACTTTTAGCCCTACTTCCTCAGTTAAAACCCTTAAAATCCGCTTGTCTCTCCACTCCCCTTTCCTTCCTTTCCTCTGACTTTTTTCATCTCTCAGTAGTAGTAAGTGCAACTTGTGCACATAGCTGAGGAGCCTGTACCCTCTCACTTTTCCTTCTGTGAATCGTTATCATTAATAACTGGGATATTTTTGGCTTTTGCTCATCAGGCAGCTTGTACCAAATCAACAGCCTGCCTTTCTCTGTTGCCAATCAAGCCTTTCATTCTGCTTGTCGGAGCAGAATGCCTTGTCCTCTTAGCAGCTCCTCTGCAGCCCTGCTGCTGCAGTTACTCCTACCCAGTACATTTGGACCTGAGCGTATGCATGTGTGAGTGTATGTGAGGGGCAGTAAACACTGGAGCAGTTCACATTTTCCAAGCCCCCCTCTTTTAGAGACAGAGTGAAGGCTGCTGTGAAAGCAGCACCGAGAGCAATAAACACACTCCATATGGCACCTGCCTTTTGATGGAGTGCTCCTTGGCTTGGGGAGTCCTGCAACTGCTGTGGCAGTTGTCAGTGTGCTTTACGGGGGGCTTGTTTTATTTCCAGTTTGAAAATCTACGCAGCGCACAGTGGGTGGAGGGTGACTGTTAAATTGACATAAATAGTGGTACCAAACCAGATGGGGAAAGCAGAGTAGAGAAGGAAAAACAAACAGGATCATAAATGTTAACCTTAAAATGGTGTCATTTTATCTTTGGTGGCTTCTTTGGTGGATCTTTTTTAATGAATTGTGAGGAGTGGTTTCTTTCTTCTCTCTTTAGGGTTTTAATTCTGGTGTGTAAGTGCTTCAATGGGGCATGGGGTGTGTGTGGGTTAAGCTTCATAGACAGCCTGTTTGTATAGGGTTATAGTGCTGATGCTTTAACAAGTAGCCCACAGCTAATGCATGACAATTGATCAGGCAAATACTAATAACTTACCCAAGCTACCACTAATACAAGCAAATAGAAAACTCTTTGATCACTCCTGAATCACACTGGAGAGCTGTGCACAGCAGAAAGCCAGATAACACAGCAGGATTACCTAAGTCTTAAGCCAATTTCATGTATCTCCATGTGATGACCACCAGTTTGCCCAACAGTCCACAGGAATCTCTGCAATTCAAATCAAGCTCCAGTGAGCAAATACTGGGAGTGGCAACGAATAATCTGTGGATTTATTCCGGGAATTAATTTGGACTCTACTGCAGTTGCAGGTTCTCAAGACTGAGCACTGGAAAAGCTTGTGGTGTCAGTTAACTGATCCCTTTTCTTTCCACTTTAAGAGCATCCGTTTCTACCTCACGTGCTTTTCCCTGCTCAGCTCCAGGTGGCTCAACAGTGAGGTCTCAGATGGTTATTTCATGGCCCAGCACAGGGAATGTGCAGTCACAGGTTACTGTGCATCACTTACCTACAGTAATTTTTCCTGTGCCATGTGAAATAGTGTAACTGAGGTTACCCTGTGAGAAAAGATGAGGGTGTGCGTGGGGATCAGGAAGCATGCCAGATGGCCAAGCCATGATAGTTCTGTCACCTTATAAGGTCTTACCATAGTGATAATTTTTTATCTCAATATAATGTGTATAATTCACCTTCTGACATTAAAAAATGTAATGTTAGATTTCTTTTTTCAGCCTGCCCTCTCAGGCCATCTTTCCTGTGCGTGCTTCATACTGGACTGCTGTCAACACAACCAGTCTCTTTTGGTTTGTAATAGTGTCTGCAGAGAATCATGTCTTACTAAGTCCCAGTGAAGACTTGGATGTCTCTTTCCCCCTCTGTCCCCCTCTTTCTTCCCCTCTCTTTTACCCTCTTCCTCACTCTTTTCTTCTCTCAAAATCACTTCCTTCTCCTGAGGCAGAGTTCTCCTGTCTTTCCTTTACGACATCCCTTTCTTATCGTGAATCATTTTACCCTTTTGTTATCCTGACACTGAAGGACAGGGGCAGCAGCAGAGGAGAGGGCCTTGCCCCACTCGCTGCTCTGCCCAGTGAGGCAGTGATAAGTTGACAACATTTCCAGCAAGCAGAGTGGAAAATTTAAATATTAAGGAGGCAAAGGTGAAAGGCCCTTGAAGCTACTGACAGCAGCAGCCGGCAAGGAAAAATACACAGCCTCACAACCTGCTTTTCACAGAACACAAGGGTTAGAAGTGATCTCAAAAAATCGAGTCCAGTCTCCCTGCCACAGCAGGATCATCTAGATCAGGTTGCATAGGAGCATATCCAGGTGGGTTTTAAACATCTCCAGAGAGACTCCACAACCTCCCTGGGCAGCCCCTTCCAGTGTTCTGTCACCCTTACCGTGAATAAGTTCCTTCTCATATTTATGTGGAACCTCCTACGTTCCAGCTTGCACTCATTGCCCCTTGTGCTATCACTAGATAACATCGAGAAGAGCCTGGCTCCATCCTCCTGACACCCACCCTTCACATATTTATAGACATTCATGAAGTCACCCCTCAGTCTCCTCTTCAAGCTAAAGAGACCTGGCTCCCTCAGCCTTTGCTCATCAGGGAGATGTTCCACTCCTTTCATCTTTGTGGCTCAGTGCTGGACTCTCTGTAGCAGTTCTGTGTCCCTCTTGAACTGAGGGTCTCAGAACTGGACACAATATTCCAGATGTGATCTCACTGAGCAGAATGGAGGGTGTCCCTCATCCTCTGCGTAGAACCTTATAATCATCCCAAGCAGCCATCCCCTCCTTCCATGACTCAGACTTTCCTCTTCTTCAGTTTGCCCAGCAGCTCCCTGTTTAACCATGTAGGTCTTCTGGCTCCCTTCCTTGACTTCCTTCCTGTTGGAGTGATCTGATCTTGAACTTGAAAGAAGTGAACTTTGAATGTTAACCAGCTATTCTGGGTCCCTTTGCCTGCCAATATCCTGTCACATGGGATTTCCCCTACTAATTGTTTGAAAAGGCCAAAACTGGTCCTACTGAAGTCCAGGGTTGTGATTCTGCTAGGTATTCTGTTCCTGCCACATGAGATCCTGAACTCCACCATCTTGTGGTTACTGCAGCCAAGGCTGCCCTCATCCTCACTACTTTAACCAGACCCTCCTTGATCTGGTTGGCGAGTGCAAGATCCAGCAGCACGACTCTCCTAGGGGGCTCCTCCACCATTTGCATCAGGAAGTTGTCACCAATGCACAGGAGGAACCTCCTGGACTGTGGATGGCTGGCTGAGTATGTCTTCCAGCAAATATCAGTGGTTAAAATCCCCCATGAGAACCAGGGCCTGTAGCTGTGAGGCTGGTGTCAGCTGCCTGTAGAAGACCTCATCAGCTTCTTCATTCTGATCTAGTGGCCTGTAGACACCCACAACTGTCACCCATGCCAGCCTGCCCCTTAGTCCACACCCACAAACTCTCTCTCTTCATCTGCTGCTGGGCAGAACTCAATACATACCAGTTGCTCTGTCATGTAAAGAGCAACTCCCCCACCCTGCCTTGCTGACCTGTCCCTCCTGAAAAGGACATAGCTGTCCATGGCCACATTCCAGTCATGTGAGCTGTCCCACCATGTCTCTGTAATTGCCACCAGATCATAATCACCTGACTGAACACAGATTTCTAACTCCTCCTGCGTATTCCCCATGCTGGGTGCATTGGTGTACAGGCACTTCAGGGAGTGAGCTGAGCGCTCCAGTTTCACCCTAGGAAGGTGGGAGCCTCCTGGTTTTCATTGATACCAGAGTGCTGCTGTTCCACTGTTGCCTGTTCAGCAACAATCCCACCCTTCTTCACATCTAGTTTAAAGCTCTTTTCCTTTGTATTGCTCAAGCTGGGACAGCAGCATTAAAGTTCATTAGATGCTTTGTTTGGCATTTTCCTTTTTATGTCATGGAGGTAAAAATAAGGAACCAGAACAACATGTTTCTCAGTAGGTTCTTTAACGCTTTCATCTTGAAGATCAAAAGCAAATGGACTTTTTCTCAGGATACATTTAATTTAATTTGCACTTTGGAGTGGATTGTTTTTGGGTTTTTTGGGTTGTTTGTGTTGTTTCAGATGGATCTCGGCTCACTCCTACACTAGAGAGCTTAACACATTTGCAACCCAAAATCTTCCCCCCGCTTTGCTTTCCACACATCATCCTGCCAATTCAGATCCCTTTGCAGCACTTTCAATCACTTGTTAAAATGTTCTGTGATTTCTTATGCAGGCTGGCAGCTACAAGAACGTGGTGTGTCTGATGCCAGTGTTCTTCACGTGAACTAAGCCTTGCACTTGTCATTTATCTTATTTGTAGACCTAAGCTGACACTTTTGAAAGGTCAACTGATCGTAGATGAAAAAGTCTGAAAATGACAGGGAGACACTAAATACTATTCTGATTACTTTTGGGCCACAATCCTTATGCTCACCTACCTTCTGCTCCCAAGGAGAAGTCAGGAACTTAAGTTTTATGGATTATTTTGTGCCTGAGGGCACAATAATTTGCATTTAATGAGAAGATAAGGGTATCTGTGGGAGGTGATGCTCTTCTGAGGAATAGAAAAGGCTGCCTGAAGTTCCAGCACAATCAGATTTGATTTAGTTTGAGAACAGATTCTAAACCAAAGATGACTCTACTCAGGAAGTAATGCTTAGTGTAACTGAATTACTACCAGTTTTGCCAGGTAAGCTTCTGCAGCAGCCAGTATTAAGTCATGGCAGCTCTACAGAGATTGTTCATTGCTTGTGAAGCCATTGGGGATGTCCAGGAAAATGTTTTAGTGTCACAGTACCAGAAGCCCTGCTGTGCTTTATCACAATCAGAGAGTAGACAGATTTATATCTGAGGGCATCAAGGTGTAGAACGGTGAACAAGGTGACACTACTGTGGAGTAGGCCTACAAAACTGGGCTTGTAAAGGGGAAAGTCCAAGGATCAATACACAACAACTTGCCCATCTCGGTGGCTAGATCCTGAGTTGCTGTAAGTCAGGGCCAGGTGTATATGCGGTATGTTTATGAAATTCATTAAATCAGATGAAGGTCAGACAGGTCTGCTTTACTTCCACTGAAGACTGTCTCCCTTGCACCATCCCAGAAAGGGAAAAACAGAAACCCAGTCAAAAGAAAGGAAGGATGAGAGTCCTAAACCTCTGTCATGCCCTGAATTTCTCCCTGAATCCCCAAGAGACAATAAAATTCAGATTTCACCAGCCTGTGGCATTGTGCCTGAAATTTCTCTGTACACCAGGGAAGAAATTATGTATCTACACATGGTGGTGTGTTGTAATCCCCTGAGGCTTGAACAGAACATGGACCATCTGGATTTTTGTAACATGAAGTTAGATTAAAATATTTTAGTGTTAACTACATGCAATTTCCAAGGATATCTTTTTTCCCAGTTTCCCATTTTTCTTTATTAAAAGCAAAAATGAAGGAGACAAGAAATGAAGTCCATATGACTTCAGTCATCATATTAATATCTATTAAGGAATTATGTTTTTTAATAATGAAAGCAATTGGGGTATGATTGCCCTAATTAGAGAGTAAAATAAGCTTTGGAAATGAGGTGACTTTCTAGATCTACACGCTGAAGACTGAGATGAAGCAGAATACTTGCTCTCTTTGGAAAGACATCTACAGGAGAGATTGCCAACACACATTCTTCTTGGGTCAACTTTTTATCACACAGCTCCAGGACTGTTGACAAGTAGTTAGAAACTCCAGTCTCCTATCAGCTACCTTGGACTTGTCCCATATTGGTGTCTATTGCAACAAATATACTAGACTGCAAACAAAAAGTGATGGAAAACCATTGCTCAAAACACTAGCTCCTCATTGTCCAACCATATCCCAGTCAAAGATGGGTCTTGGTAACAGCATCTTGAAAGGACCTTTGTGAGGCCTTCAACAAAGGTCCTTTGCTGCCAAGTGTGGTAGCTGTGTGTGCTGGAAGCAAGTCTTGGAACGTACACTTGGAACATACAGAGCTTGGAGGTCTCTTGATATGAAGAAAGTTTAATGGTCAAAACTTTTCAGCTGGTTGCCTGCTTTTCTGTCTTTTGCAAGGGTTTTTCTCGATCCTGCTGTGGCAGGGAGATTGGACTAGATGATCTTTTGAGTTCCCTTCCAATCCCTAATGATTCTATGATTCTGTGATTTTATTGTTCTGTTGCTCATGATCAGGAATCTACAAAGTGTGTGTGCTAGCAGGATAACTGATCACTTTGGCCTGAGGATCTTCTGTGCTGGTTCTTTGTGTGCGCAGCCATTTGAATGGGGATTAATTGCGTGGCATCACTACAGAACAGACCCCATGACTGTGTGAAATGAAGTTCTAGCTCTTTAAGTAAAAGCCTATGCAAAAGTCAAAGTAAGGTGATCTCAGTCGCATTAATTCAGTCCAGGTTTACAGACCCAGTCCCATGGCTGTGAATAGTTCACCCCATAGATCAAGCAGACATTTCGGCTGCACAATTAGAGTGTGCTGAACTTTGGATGTACTGAGTGATTTTACTGCATGCAAGCTAGGATGATTTTAAGAGCTAAAGCCCCATCTCACATAAATTGGCATGATGCTATAAATCGTTGGGTAGTTTAATACGCTGAAGTTGCCTTCTTTATATTGCTGAAAAAGGACAGCCACCTTCATGCAGAACCTGATTCGGTTACTCGGTTTGCCAGTGTTAACTGGGACAAAACTTTTTCCTACCCAGTGTGGCACTGGATTGCACTTGATTGTGGACTGGAGAACTAGATCAGCAAGCTGTTTTGAATCTAGTTCAGGTTGATGCTCTGCCTAAATTTTCCTTGGTCTAAAACCTCTCTAGTCAAGCTCTTTTGAATGTTCCATGTTGGGGAGTGTCTCCACATCTCTGCTCCCCATGTATCTGATCTGAGCTGCCAAGCTTGAAATTTTGAGTGCCAACAAAGGCACATTAGCTGTTTTCTCTGGAGTACAGAGCACTACCTTCTTCTCTGAGAGAAGCAATATATTTCCTTTATAATTAAACATAAGTTATATTATTCACAACACTACTTTCAAAATGGATTTGAAATTGGTTTCTGTGGAAAGACTTTAAAGCTTAGTTTAAGCAGATGAATATTGCTACTGAAATAAAGAGGATTATTCCTGTGCTTACAGATAAATGCCTGTGTAAATGCTAGTGAGATTGAAGTCTGGGAGTTTAAACTGGAAAATAGTAACAGATTCCATCTATTTTTGTTTTACTTAAGTTGTATACCAAGATAATAGACACACTCTAAAAAATGTGCTGCTGAATTCAAATATAGGAATGTGTACATTGCCTTTCACAAGCTTTTTAATTACCCCAAATAATGTTAGGGTACAGGTAATTCTCAATTTAAATTCTCTCTTAAATACTGCAACTGGAATCCCAAATTTTCTACAAGCCTCAAGTAAATATCTTCTCAGGCCACATCTGGGATAAATATTTTGTTTACAATGATTGATCCTGTATTATTGCAGAGCATTCAGATTTATGCAAACTACACACAATGCTCAAGGAAATATAGTGACCCAGATTGTATTGTTTCCTCAACCTCTCTCAATCCTAGGATGTGTTGCGTTGTAAGTGATCTCTAAAGGTCCTTTAGTCCAGCTCCCCAACAAGCAGGGTCATCTCTAACTAGAATAGATTGTTCAGAGTCCCATCAAGCCTGATCTTGAATGTTTCCACGGATGGGGCCACCTCCAAGCATCCTGTTCTGGTGATCCACCACCCTCAGTGGTGCAGCAAGAGTTTGCTTTTTCTAATTAAACTTGAAAAGCACCTGTGCTAGTCCAAAGTACTCTCAAAGTTCTATTTTACCAAATGCTGACTCGCCAGTGGGATGTAAAATATCTATCAAGCAATATTGTTTTTACTTACATATTGTGACATAAGCAGTTTGCTCTTGCTTATAGTTGTGCATTTAAGTACTATAAGAAGAGTAAAAGCAAGGAAAGTGCAAGAAAAATGAGTGATTTTAGCAGAGTCCTCCAAGCTCTGCTATAGGCTGAAATGAAGAGGATACCACAGAGGCTAGTGGCTGCTTTGGTGTCCATAGTCCAGTGTAAAAGAAGCATGTTGTGTCAAATTCTAGTAGCCTGAAAGCATTTCAGTGCTCCCTTGCAGGGTTTTAAGTGTCTAGCAGTAGTGCCAGACAGGGAAGAATCAATGCTGAGGTGCAGTTCAGATGTGCTTTCCAGTGTTAATTCCATTTGTTTTAGGGAAAAGAAAAACAAGGCAAAAGAAATGACCTTTCCTCTTGCAATAACAAGCGCCAGAACAAACAGCTTCTGAAATCAAAGAACATTTCTTTGGGTAAACCACAAGCATGACCCATGGTCTACTGAAAATCCCTAGATTTGTGTTAGCTGCAGCAGCTTACCTAGTGTGATTGCTCTTATATTCCTTCAAGTAGTGAATCTTGTAATCAGTGTAAGCTATGGCCAGCTACAAAGTAAAACATTAACTTCTAGACAAGGACTTCCTAAGCCACTGTGATTTGATTTTGGTAACTTGCTTTTTCCACTTGGTGAGGGATGATATGATGTTTCTGACGTTACATTTCAATGCCAGCTGGTGGAAGACATTATCAGAGAATCACAAAACATTAGGGATTGGAAGGGACCTTGAAAGATCATCTAGTCCAATCCCCCTGCCACAGCAGGATCTCCTAGACCAAGTCGCACAGGAACATATCCAGGTGGGTTTCAAACATCTCCAGAGAGGAAGACTCCGCAACCCCCCCCCATGGGCAACCTGTTCCAAAGCTCTGTCGCCCTCAATGTGAAGAGGTTCCTTCTGCTATTTATACAGAACTTCCTATGGTCTCTCTAGGGCAGATTAGAGGGGGAGAAGAACCTCTCTTGATCTGCTAACCATCCCACTTCCGATCCACCCCAGGATGCTGTTGGCCTTCTTGGCCAGAAGAGCACACTTCTGGCTCATGCTCATCCTGCTGGCCACCAGGTCCCTTTCTCCTACACTGCTCTCCGACAGGTCAGTCCCCAACCTATACTGGTACCTGGGGTTGTTCCTGCCCAGATGCAAGAGACTACACTTACCCTTGTTATACTTCATTAAATTTCTCTCTGCCCAGCTCTCCAGCCTGTCCCCGTCTTGCTGAAAGGCAGCACAGTCTACTGAGGTTGACAAGTTATTATTGGAACTGTCCTGCATTAGTCTTGTTCTGTGGGTCTTTACGGAGCAGAGTTGTAACAGAAGCAGCCCAACAGACTTCATGTCTTAGAAAGGAAGCAATGGCTCATAAACCATTGCGCTTATGTACAAGTGCCTTGTACTTTAGCAGAGGTGCTCTCATAGCAAGGAGGATAATAGACAGTTTGTGCACAGGTTTCCTAACAAGGCATCGTTCCACATGTAATGTATGATGTTGCTTCTGTGAACATGTCTTAGGAATTCCTCCTACTTACTGATAGATCTTGTGTATTCTATATGGACTCTGCAGGAAAGACAATGAAAAAGTAATCTGAATTCCTTCCAAGTTCTTCAGCTGTTTTAGGCACAGAAGCTGAGGTGTTGGTGATCAAAGAAAGCCCTTGGCTTCTTTGTTGCTTAAGTTGTTTAAGTTATGACTTTTGTTGGTCACTCATCCTAGTGGAGACAGATGGAGGGCCTGATGGTCTCCTTTGTGAGCAATAAGTCACAACCCTTTAATCAGGAAACTTCTGTTTTGGAAGACATTTGTGGAAAAGTTTAACCTTTCCCCACCACTACAGTGACGTAGTAAGCTGAACCAGATGATTCTCAAAGCCAGAATTTGGTTGATCTTTGCACGGCTGAAGAGGTATAAAAAAATTATTGGTCCTTGTGCACTGATGCTTATTTGAAGTGTTTGGTCACAAGGACTTGTGATTCCTCAGCCTAAGGGAACCTATACTGACGACTCTTTTATTGAATATGGAGGGGATTGTGACCATTGCTTCTCTATCGTGAACCCATTAGGTCCTTGGAGACCATTTTACTTGGGAAAGGTCTGCCTCAGAATGGGTTTACCATCTAGAAGTAAATCACTGAAAGAGATAGGAAAACCCCGAGAAGTCTCTAATTCCTGCACTATTCAGGAGAAGATAATATCCTGAACTCTGTTACCTTATCACTGAAGATAGATTAAAGAAAGCCCAACAGGCAAACAAGAAACTTTCTCAGCAAGTAGTAACAGAATATAGATTACAGTAATATTAGGACTTGTGAATCTTGACCTCGAGAAAATGAACACTGAGACAGATAAATAAGTACAGAGAATTTTTATTACCTAAACAATAGTTTAAACAACTAAGTAGAAAATCCTGAAACAGTTGTATTAAACCTCTCATTCCTTTAGCCACAGAAACGAAGCAATAAAATCTATTTTGGATAGAAAGCTCCCATTAGCTGTGCCATAGGGACTATTATGGGTAAATAGGTATGACAGTGAAAATGGTCTTAAGTCTAATGTGTGCTTCCCAACACCATGATCAGTTGTAATAGAATGAAATGAAACTCTTTGAAAACAGATTCAAACCCCAAATTGACAGCAGCATCCCTCATACTTAGCAGTGGAAACAGAAAGACAAGATTGTGTTTTAATCAGTTACCAGAAGACTCCAGCCATTGTGCAGTTTTGCTTTGATTATAAGAAGTCTATTTATTTCTAAAAGAGAAAGGAAAATACTTTGGTCTGTGCTTTGTCTATATTATTTACCCCTACAGTGCCCAAAATGAGTAGCTCTGATGGAACATTTAGGTTTTATTTGTTATCTCTTGCTGCTTTCTTAGCTCTGCAAATGTTAGTCTGCTGAGAATCAAATGAAAAGCTAAAGGTGCAGAAAACTTCACAAGTATTCTGAGGACTTTTGTAATCACACTGTGTCTGAAATATCTAACCTGATGGCAAGAAACCTTCCCTTTGTGTCTAGAATCACAAAATCACCACATGATATCCTTTGGTGCAGGATATTTTCCATGTTTTGACACCTTCTTGCTTGATCATGTAAAGTACGATAGCAGAGGACCTCTACACAATCTATCTGCCTTGGGGGAGAGGTTTTGGATTGGTGGACAGTGCTACCAGAATATGTCATTTACTGAACTAAGATTACAATAACAGAAATAATAACAGTAGAACACTTGCAAACGTGTGACTACTCAAAACATCAGAAATGCCTGGGAAGATAAGAAAGAAATATTCACTAGTGAAGAAGAAAATTCTGCCCCGTAAAATGTAAGGAAGCTGTTTCTACCATCTCAGTCCAAGAGGGCAGACTTTTGGACGAAGCTTGCCGTAGTTTAATTCCAAGTTACCCAGATTATTTAAATGCAATTTTAAAAGACTTATTAAAAATCCTAGCAGCTTTTTCTCCAAAGGAGCAGTCAGCCTGTGGTGGCTCACCATGCCCAAGCAGGTAAGCTACCAGGCATCCCATTTGCAGAGGTGCTATTTGTCATGTTAGGGCTTTGCATCTGACTACACGAGACCTCTTTTCTACCTGTTTCCATGGGCAAATTCCTCTGAAGCTCGTGGGGAGAGCACCTGGAGGAAGGACTGCCTCATAAAGGTCATTGCATACACAAGGAAAATTGTATGAAGTTTTGACTTTTTCTCTGCCTCAGATGTCTCAGCAGCTGCTCTGAGGCTGTTCTATCCTCTGAAGGAACATTCTGTCTCAGCAAGTGAAGAAAGGAAAAGAGAGATCCTACACCATTATAATTACTTGAGCAAAAATAAACACACATATGGTGTGACATTTCCCTAATGCTAGGATCTTATTTGGAAGCAAATGTATTAATTAAAGGGTTGGGGGAGCAGAAAAGGGAAAAACAAACAACAATCCCTGAGTCATGAGAAAACGACAAGCTGTCCTTTGAGAATGCTATTTTTATTCTTCAGTGACACCAGTGCTAATTTGTGAGGTGTTATGGTGTGTGCTTACTTATGTGTTGTTAAAGACCCACGATTTTCTTCCTCATTGCTTCTGTCTTGCGTTTAGGTTTTGTTTGGTTATAGACACGGTGCTGAGATAAGAGGATATCTCACCCCTGCCCCGATCAAGGGCAAAATCAACGTCTTTTTATCCCTGAAGCTCTCAAAATCTGGTGTTAAACTCTCCATGGTCTCATAAAAGATGCGATTCAGCTTCAGAGAGTAGGGTAGAGAGTTTGAAATTCTCTTTGATGGTGAAATTCTCTTTTTATTTAAGCCACGATGCCCTTGTGCTTAGGACGTTAAGTGAAAACATCTTTGACAATTGTCTTTGGGAATTAGGGGTAGAAACGTAGAGGACAGCCTAGAAGTGACCACTCTGACAAATATTCAGTGTCAATGCTTCAGTAGTAACTAAGTAGAAACAAATCTGAAAAACTGTAGCTGTTACATAGGAAAAGGGAAAAATGGATCAAAATCACATGTGTCTTCCCAACAGAGTGTATCAACTCAAAAATGGATGTAGCAGGCACTGAGAGATGTTCCCTGGGGTTCTGTTATTGCTGCTGTTTCTCACATCACTATCTTTCCTCTTCGATGGGAATGTAGAGCCATAGACCAACCCAGGAAAAATATAGAGGTTTTTTTTGTAATATATTTTGCAGGCCCTTATGTTTTCACAACTGTGGGTCTGTAGTATTAAACTAAACCCCCCCCATATTCTAGTTTTCTCTGTGAGGTTTTACCTGTCAGAAATATGTTGATTCCCCAGAAATATAAAACAATTTTGTATTTTCCATTTTCTGCTTTACCTCTCTCTTTCCACTGAAGAGAAGAATTGGGGGGGGGGGTGTGGGGGGGTGTGGTAAGAAATAAAGCCTATAGATGCCGGAAGGGAAAACAAAATGAAAAAAAAAAGGACTTTTTGTTTGTTTTTTTTTTTTTTAAACAAGAAAGGCCATTATAAAATAATTAGTTTCTTGTACAGAAGTTTTCATTCAGGAAAGCCCAACTTTTCAGTTGAAAAAGTTTTCAATGCAAGCCTTAATCAGTCCTTGAAAAAAACAGTATATTTTTGTCTAAGAGAATGTTTGGTTTCCTTTCTCTTGCAGTTTCAGAAAATGTCCTAACTACAAGGCATGATGAAATAAATTATTATATGTTTCAGTCAATTACATGTTGTAGTAAAAACATTGCAAGTGTTTTGAATCATGGTGGTAGTTGTGTTCTTTCTGAAGATCTCTCAAACTTCTTGCCTAATCTATGGAGCTGTTTCACTCCCAGCAGTTTTCAATCTATTCGCTGATGCAGAAGCCAGATGGTTTTCAGCAGAGTCTTTCTCAAAAGCTCAGTTTCTTTTTTCTTCTTCTGAGAAGCTTAAGCATTTAAAGTCTTTTTAAAATATAGAGCTGGGCTGGTTAAAATGCAATGTGTGATCTCCATGGAGAAATGATGCATAAAACAAGTTTTCAGTTTTCCAATAGTTGTAAAACATAATACAAAATCCATTTCTAGTTTTCATTTGGATTTTTTTCTTCTTTGCTGTCTTAATTTTGTTTCTCCCCAGCTGGAATAGATAGAAAAAGATAAAAGAGAAAATTCTTTTAGTTAAAGATCCCTAGTGCTTTACTCTTTTCCTAGCTTAGTTCTTTGATAGTGTATTAACCTCACTGGCCTTCTGCATAATGTTGTCAAAAGTATCAGCATTTGCAAAGAAAGGGAAGAAGTTACTGTTTGTGTGGGATTTGTTGGGACAAAGGAAGACTTAGAGTACACTGAAAAGAGAGGAGGAGGTCTCCTGACAAGGAAGGTGACAAAGATGGTTGATTCTTACTACATAGCTCAAGAGAATGTACATGGGTATTGTTGTCTGGATGGGACTTTGTGGTCACTCTGAGGGATCGTAACAAATGAGGAACATGTTCTCACATTGCTCAAATGCAAAGTAACTGAGAGGATGGCAAGGTCCTGGCAGAAATAGCTTAGTAATGATGTGATATAAACCATGAAGGAAATACTCAATTTTATCTGGAACCTACCACAGTCCTCATCAGTGAGTTGACACCATAAAAACTGCAAATAGGAAGAGGTCTTTGCCAGCTCTTCTGGTTGCATCTCGTGTGAGTTGCTCACCTTTGAGATAGTCAACTACTCTATAACAAAACACCCACAGGGCTTTCTACAATTGGGTCTCTTTTCCTGGTGTTGAATTTATTACTTCCATCTAGAATCCTTCATAATGCTAACTGCAGAATCACAAAACATTAGGGATTAGAAGGGACCTCGAAAGATCATCTAGTCCAATCCCTCTGCCAGAGCAGGATCACCTAGACCAAGTTGCACAGGAACATGTCCAAGCAGGTTTTAAACGTCACCTCTCAGATGCCGTTTCTCCAAGCTCAAGAGACCCAGAGCTCCCTCAGCCTTTCCTCATAAGGAATTCTACTTATAAGGAGTAGAATAATTCTACTCATAAGGAGTTCTACTCTCTTTACCATCTTCGTGGCTCTGTACTGGACTCTCTCCAGCAGTTCTGAGTTGCTCTTGAATTGAGGGGCCCAGAACTTCTAATGAAACTTAGTTTTAAAAAATAAACAGAATAAGTATCCTGAGAAGTTAACGTACATGAAGGTGTGCCTTAAATTTCCAATAGAATTTTTGCTGTTTGAATGCAGGGTAAAAACCAAGGCTCAAAAACATGCTTTCAAGAGTCTTTTGTGCTCTTCTTAGTAATCTAACATAATTTAAAATCTATTTTTAAACAACGGATATAGACAGACACACAGAAGAGTTTAGACTTCTGTTTCAGCAAACTCCTGCTGGCATCAGAAGAACCACCGATGGGGAACATGTAAGCAGGGACTATGGGGTGTAAAAGAATAGCTGAACTGTACAAGCAATGGTCAGCAGGGAGAGGAGAAATTGCTTTCTTTCGGCCTGTAATTGAAAATTTTACTCATTATGCTATTGGTGTGGGGTTTTTAGGTCGAGGTGATTTAGACCTGTCATCTCATTTGACCTGCTGCCATAGGGTTAGAAGTAATATGTGTAAGTAACCCTACAGGAGGCTGATGGATTGAGAGCTGGAAAGTTGGCTTAATTGGAAACCGTAGCTCTGATACGACAGCATCAAGTCTGAGATGGACAGAGGTACTTGATCAAAATACTTGCCTCCTACTCATGCCTTTTGAGATGGCATTTCAGTTTAACCCTCCTCTAGAAAATGAGGCTCACAGAGATTTCTCTATTTAAAACATAAGGTACTCACCTCAGGAGGCTGTGCACACCTTAGTGGCTGTTTTTAAGGTGTTCACCAGTTCGCAGCAGTTTTTTCTCTGCATAAAAGAGTCCGTTTAACTGAAAAATTGATTAAGCAGCAAAAGGAAAATGAATTGCAACACCAAGCATGACAAACGACACGAGCTGCATGACTAAAGAGAAATAGCTCTCCTTCTAGGCAGGCCCATTATCAAAACATTCCCTAGCTGGTTTCACTGGGCTTTGAAATTTCTCCTTAGATGGGTCAAGATTAATTAAATAAGGCAAAAAACTGATCACTCTTTGGTATGGATAGTTGTCATGGCTACCCAAAGTAGCCACAGGCAAAGAATTAATGATATCTAGTTCATTTGCCTTTCATCAGCAACTGGCTTTGCTGTGAATGAAGTTCATGTGTAACATTGATCTACTCTTTTCCGTGACAATGAAGCCTCCTTCGTTCAAACGACCTGATTTCTAAAATTCAGGGAGAAGCTAGGATCTTCACAAATCAATCCTTTCGTAATGTTAAGTTTTCTCGAGGTGGTGAACCCTGTTTTGCTCAAGCACCATCAATCCTAGGCAGACAGAGCTTATGCATAGTTTGGAAAGATGATGAAGCTTCCTAGAAAGCAGCCATAATGACAATCTGAGGATTAAATCCCAGACAGAAACCTGGGTAACCTCAGTCTCTCAAGGAACAAACACTGTAAAAGTCCCAGCATTGAACATTTGAATCAATAAGCACATCATCTACGTGTTTTGTTGTGCTGGCTGTAAGATGAAAACATCTCTCTGCTACCAGATATGAAGTGACTAGTCCTTAAATTTCAGAGCATAACTTTTTGCACTAGGATTGTTATTCAGTCAGGTTGGGTAAACAATTTTCTAAGGCCACTACTGAGAGAAAGCTTGTGTCAAAGAGCTTTAATAATATTAGTGCTAGTAAGTTAGAAGAACAAACTGTCCTGTCTCACCATTTAATGTAGTTCACGTTCAGCAAATGAGAAAAAATAGGCTTCCTTGGGAAGATTTTTGTAAGTCCTGAGATGTGACTTTTGACCCTTTTCAAACTCCATGCTAACTTGAGATCTAATATATAATGTACTATTATATGACTGTAGTGGTAACACCTTAATACTTTATTAAGATATAAGCATTATTAATGTTATGTTAATATATGATGCATATTATGAACATAATATGTTATTAATGTGCTATTATGGAATATTTAACAATGCTAATGTTGTTGCAGGCATTGTCTTTCAATATTAGGGGCACCTGGTGGCTCAGTTGGTAGAGCATGGGACTCTGAATTCCTGGGGTCATGGGTTTGAGCCCTGTGTAGGACATCCTGAGACAGTACTGTAGGCTTACCCTGCTCCAGCAGGGGCGTTGGACTTAGATGATCTTTCGAGGTCCCTTCCAACCTCTAACATTCTGTGATTCTGTGACTAACAATGCAAATATAATAAAGACAAATTTTATTCTGCAACATGTTCACGGGAGAACCTTGTATCAGGTCTCAGATACCTTCCTTCCTGTGAACAGAGTGACTGCAGTTAGGTTGCTGTATCCAGTTTTTTTGTATACCACTTAAGAACTGGAATAAACTCTTTAGCAAGTACCATGTATAAGGAATTCTTGAAGCATCTGGTTTACTATAGGCTGTGGAGTATTTAGGTTCTATCTTCTACAGCAGGCAGAACAGGCTTCTTGGGTGGTTGCTGTATAGTCTTCACTGAGATCTTTTAAATCAGTTTAAACAGACACCTGTCAGCGGAAGTTTCAATACCATGATCCTGTCTGTAGCAGAGGATGATTTTGATAGACACATGGAGATGCTTCCAGAGTAAAAAGCAGTTGTGGCTCCTGCCAAGGATGTCTAATGAGAAAGAGAGGCCACTTCCCCTGTGCTTGCATGGTTCACAAAATACTTCTGAAATGATGAGGCAACAAATGCCTAGAGAGAGCAAGGACTGTGTCTCTCTTTCTGTTGTGTGCCACAGTCATTCCTGTACTGCCTGGGAGCTCAGAAAACTGTCTAGGACTGATAAAACTTCCAGAATTAGTATAAACATTACACTGAGGTCCAGGCTTCTCTTGCACCAGAACTAGCTGGTTTGCTCATGACATGGTCACACTTCCCTCAGTTTCTGCCTTAATCCACTAGAGCTTTCTGACTCTCCCCAGCCCTGAACGCCTTGAGAGCTGTCGTGCTCTTTCCCTGTGCTAAGCACAGGCTTTGTTCCCTTTGATACAAATCTCAACTTTCTTGTTTGGTTATATAAAATCTTATAGTGAGTGTTCAGAAAATGTGTAATAGGAATGAGGGGAAAAGAAACCATCTCTGATGAAGCACTCTTCAAAGAATCAGCTGCTATTTAATTAACCCTAGGGAGTTTTAGTGAGGCTAGCCAATTTGTCTCTGCTACCACTGGAGTCTTGTTTCTGTAGGACACTTTGGGTGCCAGATAAAAGGTCAGGTTTATTTTAATTAACTTTGGGTGACTAAAAAAGATGGGCATTTCTATCTCATCCATCATCTCTAATCTTAACATCTTTCTCAAGCAGATTTGAATAACATGGTAGCTCTTTAATGCCATT
The DNA here is from genome assembly GCA_013400115.1 of Rhinopomastus cyanomelas. Taxonomy (NCBI): domain Eukaryota; kingdom Metazoa; phylum Chordata; class Aves; order Bucerotiformes; family Rhinopomastidae; genus Rhinopomastus; species Rhinopomastus cyanomelas. The sequence goes on along the minus strand of VXBP01008935.1, from coordinate 367,916 downwards.
CAGTAGTTACCCACGAAAAAGGAAAAAATGCCTTTCGAAGAAGGTATGAACTGGTTTTTTTGTAGGCTACAAAGAGCAGTCTAGTCCTTTATAGCACCTGGTTTAATCTGTTCTCAATTAAATAAAGCACGCTGAAAATATGTCTTTCCTGAAATGCAATTAATTTCAGATTAAACCTGTTTTTATTCTTAGCACCTTAGCATTTGGGAACATGCACTGTGTAACCACTGCAGGACAGAGCAAGGCATGGAAAACTCTGAGCAGTGGAGGCTGGATGTTAGTAAAGCACTTATACTCAGGAAGCTGGAATAAAAGTCGCTCTGTTTCACACCTGGTTTCTATTTTCTTTCTTATTGCACAGCCACGTGTTACAGCTATCAGGTTTCTGGGACTAGGAAACCCTTTCCATCCCTTGCACCTGACATTCAGCCTGGTGGCACGCCGCACCGCACATGAAGACCTCAGGTCTGTTGGAAAAGGATTGCTGCTGCTGTTAAATTATTTTTGCAGTGTGATGTTAAGGAGATCCCTGAAACACAGAAGTTGTGCAGCAGCAGTGTGCACTATCATTAGGCAAAATACTGCGTGTTATGACTACCACAGTGCAGGGTAAAATAAAGAGAGGCTCCTGTAAGAAAAGGTTTTTTAGCAGTTTCCAGTCTGAGCTACCGATGTGGCAAGATGAGTCACAGAATCATTGGCTCATAGACTCGCAGAATCATAATGTTGGTAGGAATCTCACAGAACATCTAGTTCTGAACCCACTGCCATGGGTATCGACACTTCCCCCTAGACCAGGTTGCACAATGTCCCATACAGCCTGGCCCTGAACACTTCCAGGGAAGGAGCATCCACAACTTTTCTGGGCACCTTGTTCCAGTGCCTCACCATCTTCACAGTGAAGAATTTATATATAAGCTAAATCTACCCTATTACTATAGGGTAGATTATATCCTATTATTCCCATCATTACACGCTGTTGTAAAATGTTCCTGCAGAACCTGATTCTTGTTAGAAAAGAAATTTGTCTGGATCTAAACTTAACAATTTGAACTCCATGTCCATAGACTGAAGATGTGAGGGTTGTCTGGTCATGAAACTACTTCTAAGTCACTAATCGGCTTACTAACAAGAGCTTATGGTAGAGGTACTTTAACATGCTCATTGAGTGTACTGGATTAAGCAAAAATGAGTATTTGCTACACAGTGATTATCTTATTTGTCTCATGTTAACAAGAGGCTTTCTACAACAGAGCCTTTTCCCCATTGCTACCTGCCAGTCTCAACATTCATCACTTCTTGCCTTTAAAATTGCACACGGCTGTTGTAGCTGGAGACAGGTTTTGTTCATATGAAACTCATTTTTCTCCCTTTATGAAAAGAGAAACAACTTTTAAGAAACACTTGGGTCCCATTGCTTGAATTATTCATGTTTCTTCTAGTAATTCATCTACTAAATCCATGACTTTCTTCTCGCTGCCTCTTTAGTTTATACTTTTGGTAATACCCAAACAATTCTACAAGTAATAAAGAAACAATTGGTTTGCTAAAAACTTTACTTAAGAATAAAAATGCTCCACAAATACATGCTCCACTGCAAATACATCTTTTCCAACAAGCTGATACAATACGAGTTAGGTGCAGCTCTGACACAGAGGTGAGCACAGAACTGTGGGCTTTCTTCTAATTTTTATATGATATAAATTGTGGATCTTGGTGGGGGTCTGTCCTTCCCCCAGTCTATCTGACCCCTCCTCCTGCTTCTCCCCATGATAAATCACAGGATTTAAGGAGGTGCTTTTTGCTGTCAAGCCTAGATGATGAACAATAAATAATATAAATCAATGTTTGGTGGTTTTAAAACTGAGGCTCTTGAAGGCAGAGGAAAGGCTTGAATTGATTTTATCATAGTTTTGAGGGGTGGAGGGGTGGCCAGTCTCATTTCCTCAAATGACAATAGATATTCAAGCCATTATTTGCACAAGCACAAGGTTTTGTCCTTCTCTGGAGACATTTAAAACCAGCCTGGATGTGTTCCTGTACAATTTGATCTAGGGGATCCTGCTGCAGTGAGGGGATTGGACTGGATGATCTTATGAAGTCCGTTCCAATCCCTAAGGTTCTGTGATTCTGTGAAGAAATGGTGATTTCAGTGCGTGCTTTATCCACCCTGGTCTGGACGTGGCTTCCGTGTAAGTCATTTGGAACTGCTCCCTTAATTTATGTGAAAAATGGCTCAGCATGTTAAGGAGGTAAAGTGTTACTTCAACATGTGATGGCTGACCCTGAAACCACATCCACTTGATCCAAGACAGTGTTTTGCGATCACCGACCAAATTATGGCTTGTGGTGGAAGCGTGGAGATTGTGGTGTTTGTGGGGTTTTTTTAATTTAAACTCTCTCATGTGTCAGGGGGATTGGACTAGATGATCTTTCGAGGTCCCTTCCAATCCCTAGTGATTCTGAGTGAAGATTTCTCCTTTTAATGTTAAAAAGACAAAGCAAGAGACAGCACAGAGAAAGTAGTCAGTAACCAGTCTGAACTGCAGCAGCGGCGGCAGCATGTCCCCTTTCCACCTGGAGACATAATAGAGACCATCTAAATTATTTAGTTCTCAAAAGCACTGCTCTTGACTTTGCAGTCAACTTTTTAATTTCCCACGAAATGCAGTGCAATTATGACCTACTGAAAGAAGTGACAGCAACGTTTATGTCGCTCAGGAGAGAATTACAACCAGATGAAACAATTACTGTGGCTTTATTTGTGTTTATAAGGAAAATTATGTTTGTGCCTCCTTTTACACCCTGGGTGTCTCATAGGCAACTCAGGACAGTAACACAATCCTGTGAAGTAACTCAGACTTATTGAGTTAATTTTTCAAAATTACTATCCTAAGGCAAATGTTAAACTATTCACCATCCTTTAAAAAAACCCCAAATGTGTTTTGGTGGAAACTGGAATGACAAAGTACCTAAATTGTCATTAATTTAAAGGCAAATTTGCCACTGTCTGGGGAAAACCTCCGTCAGGGTCTGGATTCAACACTTCAAATTATCAGGAGTTTCAGACAGAGGTTATTGATCTTCTGTGAAAGGAAAAAAATAACCCAGAAATATGATGCAATAGCAAAAATATAAACCAATAAAATGGGTAAATTTTCCTCTAAACCTGTTCTGTGCTGGGCTCTTAAAAATAACCTGCTGTAATAATGGAGGATTATGGGCCCAGAGCTTCACCAGAACCAGAGACGTGCCTGAGCATCCTGAATACCTGCTGATCCCTCTAACATTTGGAGACCGACAGTGTTCACAGTCTTCGTATTTAACTGGGGTTGTTTAGTCTGGGGAAGTCTGAGGGAAGATCTTATTGCTCTCTACAAATACCTGAAAGGAGGTTGTAGTGAGAGTTCGAGTGGTCGCTTCTTGATGGTGATAGGCAAGAGGATGAGATGAAATTGCCTCAAGTTGTGCTGTGGGGGGTTTAGGTTGGATACCAAGAAAAGCTTCTTTACAGCAATGGTTATTAAGCATGGAACCGGCTCCCCAGGGAGGTGGTTGAGTCACCATCCTTGAATGTGTTTAAAAATCTTTTGGATGTGGTGCTTGGGGGCATGATTTAGCAGCGGGTTCTTGGAGATAAGGTAGTAGGGTTAGGATGAGGTTGGAAACAATGATCTTGAATGTCTTCTCCAACCTGAGCAATTCCATGGTTCTGTAACTGTGTTCCTTGTGGTATTGTTTGCTTAGGAATAGTGAAAGATTATCGTGGTTTTAGATTTGTGGGGTGTAGTATCCAGTCTCTGTGTCCCTCCACAAGCTGCTGACAACCTCCTTAAAGATTCAGAATTCACATGTTAACGTGGAGATGCTGAAGCACCTTTTTAAAAATTTCTTTTTCAACACTTTTTTTTTGCATTGTCAGTGTGGATCATTTAATGTTCTCAGGACTCTGTAATCTGTGGATCTTGGCATTTCCTTCAAGCATTTCTGACTGTCTTTGGCTTAAACATCACTCTCTGCACAGGTATTCTGAGCTGTGAAGGAGTCACAGTAAAGGCAAACAGGCAGGACAGAGCAGAGAGGTGTAGAGCCCAGCATGCATATCACCTGATGTGTTTTTAACGTGACTGATTGAAATTCTTATTTCAGATCCATGCAAAAAATTGCCTGATGTGCAGATCAGAGGTGTTCATTGTAGATGTGACCTCTCTGTTGTTGAAAATAAACAAAAAAATCACTTATATGTGATGAAAGCTGTGAAGGGCTCCAAGTAACCTGGTTAGTAATCTCTTCTAAGGTATGATGCCTGAGGGCAGTAAAGATCCCAAATTCTTCACACCTAAGCTGTGCATGTTCACCACCTGGGAAAGAACCATATTCTGGAGAAGGAGGATGAAGAAAAAAAATATATGAAGGGAAACACTGGAAACATGTAAACATCTTTTATATATATATATATATATATAAAATAGTAGTTCACATAAATTCCCTTTAGGCCAGGCTGTTCTGAGATAGCACTATCACCACAGCTGGACACATCCTGGCAAAGTGATCATCAACCCTATTAACTGTGTAATTTCCTTTTTACTTTGAGGTTTTGCTCAGACACTGCTGGGACAGGTTTTCATTATATATGAATTGTTTTTTTCTCAAAGCACATGCGAGGTTATGGTATTGACGGCAGCCCTGAAAAACCATCTTTGAAAATGCTTTGCTCTTATTACATTATCCTAGTTAGTTTACAAAATAATAATAACCACATTAACCCCATTACAATGTCTGCTGATGTGTGATTGTATTTTCTAGCTGTGAAGTGCAAGTGTACTAATGAGTTCTTTGAAAGTTGTACAACAGTGGTCCTCTTGTGTCTCTTGCAGAATTTGCCCAAGAAACCTTTATCTTCAAATCCATCTCCTTGGACACATGGCTATCTTATAGAATAAACTGTTAGGAAGCTTAGCACAGAATCCTTTCCTCCATAAAACAGTCACAGAGTTATGCTAGTCTGTGTTGAATGTAAAAATTTTATGAAGGCTAGTCTTTAAAGCTCTGTCCTGTGCAATCCAGCTTATACTTGTGGCAAATATTCCCTTGGCCAGGCAAACTGAGCTGAAAAGTTTTGTAGTTTCTGGTTTACATGGAGCCTGACAGAAGACAGAATTCAGAACACACAGCCTCCTGTAATGTCTTTCTTGAGAACCAACCAACACCTCATACGTCGCCCGTACTTTCAGAACATTCATTCAGTGCTGTTGATTCCAGCCCCTTGATTTCTCTAATCCACAACCTTTGGAGACAAACATCATGTATTTACCCACAGAAAATGGTCTGCCTTAGGCAAAGCAACCCCAGTGACTTCTTCAGTCCACATTTGTAGAGATGCCTATTAGGTACCCTCCCTCATAAAACTGCTACTTTTGTGGCCTTAATTCACCATCCAGTGATGACATGGGAATTCTTCAATCATGCTTCAAGAAAAGCTGGATAAGTTAATCTTTTTTTCCTTTAGAAAATGGGAGTTTCCAAGGTTAGGGGCCCCCTCCAAGGGAACTATCTTGGCAGAGGTTTTTTCAGGTCCTGACTGTAGAATAAAGCAGCTCACCAAACCGTCTGATGGAGCAGTCAAGCCAGAGCAGGTTAGTGCAATACAGCTCCGAGACATTAAGTAGAAGTACATTGGCCATGGTGTGTCCACACTTTCAGACCAAAGTGCATAGAGCCTGTAAGTTGAAGTCTTTGTAGAAGATGCCAGAGAAGAATGCATCACTTATCACTGCACCCACACTTCAAGATAACCTCCCTGAGATGTTTACAAGATGGCAGCATGTAACAGCTGGGTGGGGTATAGTTCTCAACTGATGAGGGGAGAAGTTTGTACCCTGAAATTATTTTCTTTCTTCAGTTGAGGGAAAACTGATGGGATCTGCTGGAGAGAAGCACAACATGGTATTTGGGTTTCTTCCCAAGAGCTTGTTGCCCACTTCTCATGCTGCCTGGCTCCCTGGAAGGAAGGGGAAATAAGTAACAGCTACATCATGAAGTGAGGGCATCACAGGCAGCAGCCCATGAATTAACAGGAGCCAGGTGCCCAGAAAACCTGGCAAATCTTGACTCCAGCTCCTTGGTCCCTGAAGTGAGTTGTTGTGGACACTAGTTCTGACACAGCCCGATGAAAAAAGTGCCGAGAAGTCCTCAGGCAAGGTGTGCTGATGACTGGGAAACCTTCAGGCTTGCCTGCCAGCCAACAGAGAAGGCGGCGAGCAGGTGGGCTGGCAGAAGACCAGGATCATGAGGATGATAAAAGGCTCCAAGTTATATTTAAATTTTTATAGGACCCATGGAGCACAGTGTAGCAGCAGCAAAGTGGCAGAGAAACTCAATGTGGATAGAATGTTTGTTAACTTTTAATTGAACTCTGGGACAGAAGCCAGGGATCTGACAGAAACAGTGGTATGAGTAAAGCCACAGGTACTGAAGGATAAATTTTGAATTCCAGGGTGGGTGATAAGCCTTTAACAGCAACAGAAAGTGAGGCAAACACGTGACAAAGTTAGTGTATGAAAAAAAGACTTTCATAACAGTGTTTGAACAAAGAGTAGACAACATCATGTTGAAGAGATGCAATGAGGTCTTTGTTGGCACCAGAAGAGTGCACTCTGTGGAGTGGTGTTGGACAAAATATTTGAGGCAGAGTTGGAGTTCCCTTTTTAATTGCAAACAAATGAAGCATGTGTTTGAGAGACCCCCTTGTCCCTGCTTCACACTGGAGTGGTCCCTCTCACCAAGAGAGAACAAAGTGGCTACTAAAGTTTTCAAAGTCAGACTGCAAATAGAAGAATTAATGGAGTGAATTTACTTCTTTCACTGCTACCAGCAGTCAGATGAAAACAGACTGAAGTTTTTACTCATGAATTGTCCCTGAGCAACTCCTTGAGTATGTAAAGGAGGAACACTTGTCATGTATCAAGCACTGGGAGGATGGCTATGAGGTTGTGCTCTTGCAACCATCTACTTGATAAATGCCATTTTCATAGTTTCCTACTGAAGCTGTGTTTTGTACAGTGTTCCAGCTGTAAATACCTCTACTCAGCAGCAGGTTATGGACTATCATAAGCAGCTTTAAGACATCTAATAAGCCATTTTTGATCTGAAGGATGCCAGTAGGAGTTGGTCTTAATTCCCAAGTAACAACAAGACAAGAGGAAACAGTTTCCAGGGGAGATTTAGGTCAGATGTTAGGAAAAATTTTTTTACTGAAGGGGCTGTCAAGGCCCTGGCACAGGCTGCCCAGGGAAGTGATGGAGTCCCCTTCCTGCTGCAAATTAGAAAATGTATAGATCTCATGCTGAGGGACATGGCTCGGTAGCAACTTGGTAGCAACTTGGTAGCAACTTGGTAGCAACTTGGTAGCAACTAACTTGATAGCAACTTGGTAGCAACTAACTTGATAGCAACGTGGTAGCGCTGGGTTGATAGTTGAACTTGATGTCATTAAAGGTCTCTTCTAGCCGAAATAATTCCATGATTGCATGGTTCTATGGTATTCACAAATTGTTGTGGGTTTTGGGAAGAATTAGAGCTAACTGAAAAAAGTAACACATAAGATCAAGCTAAGACAACATGGCAAATCACAGAATTATAGAATCATTTAGGAATCATTAGGAATGATTTAGGTTGGAAAAGACCATCGGTGACAGGGGGCTTCCTGCCCTTAATCCTTTTCCCAACTATGCCCCACCCACTGCAGGCTCCCAGCAGCTTTCAGTTTGGGAAACCCCACGATGCACCATGCTGGTAGCAGGGCTGCTCACCCCTGTGACTGAGTTAGTTTTGGTTACACAGCATTTAAGTCACCTACTGCTGCCACCAGCTGAGTTCAAATAAGTTGATGACAGTAAGTGGGGTGACATTCATACTGTGCTCATCCCAGCAGAGAACAGATGGGTATAAAGATGCCTTGGAACAATTATCTATATACCTGATTTATCTGCCTAAACCAGTTACCTGAGAGGACTGCAGTGCTAAAACACCTAACGACAGATAAATACGAATCTTAACAGGAGTCTGAAAAACTGGAAAAAGTAAATTCTAGAAACCCTCATCCTAAAGAGCTCCTGATGTGATTCCACTCTGCTAATTTTACCTGCTTGTGTCTTGTCAAGTCAGTGTAGATTAGGTTAATTTAGTAGCCCCTAGGTTGCTTTCAAGTTAATTCATGTTGTCCAATTTTTATGTCTGCTTTGGAAAGGTAGCTATCTCTGTAGCTGCCAGTCTTCCTCCAAGATGATAAGAACATGGATGCCAGTGGGCAGTAATAGGAAAGCAGTGCTTTATGTAAGTCCAATATTGTAATGTTTTCCAGAATTTAATTAAGGGATGATTTGTTAATTTGAATTAGCCATAAACCATTTATTACTGTTGACAAGAAAGACTGACAAACAAGACTGACAAACACATGCCCTCAGCTCACCTCAGAATACAAAGACTGTGCCACCCCCCCCAGCTAGAAGTGTTTACCTTGCAAATTGAATGCAAACCTGGGCTGCTGCTTTTAGACAGGCTCTCCAGAGCATCTGACAAAATGCGGTGAAGCAAAGTCCTGAGCAAGACTGAAAGAAGTAATTGAGACTGGAATAGGGTGACACAGAGAATATGCTTCTTGTACCTCTTGGATCTTTTAAGGCAACGATAATACAGGGACTGTCTCTAGGCTATTGATCTCTAATCAGAAAAAATACTTTTAAAGAGACATGAAAATAATGTAAATCTTGAATGGTCTAAGTGACAGGCTGGACACGTTGTCTTTTGGCCTCAACAACTATTCCATCTGAACAACTGTAATGTTAAAGAAGCTATTAGGGGATGTATAGTCCGGTCAGCCTGAAAGACCATGTTAAAGGCCTCTTGGAGGAAGGCACACAGCCCTTGCCTGAGTAGACAGCTCACACTCGTAGGCTTGACTAAACTCAACAGGTGATTTCTTGTAATTAAATATATTGAAGGGTGTATCAGAAAACACCTAGCAAGGGGCCACATTTTAGTAGGCAGGTGATTAAATAAGGAATCTACACAGGCAAAAGTAAGCAAAGCTGTGTGAAACCCGCGTGCCTCCAGTTAAGTGAGAGCAGCTGACGTGCAGCCGCTTGCAGCAACTGAGATATCGCAGAACATTAGGGACTGGAAGGGATCTCGAAAGATCATCTAGTCCTGACTGCTCAAGCTCTGGAGGTCGCAGAGGACTTCAGTATCAGATCCTAGCAGAAGCCTGTTCTGAGTTGCTTTCTGATGCTTTAATAACTATGAGTGTCTGTCATCACCAGTAAGTTATCGCTTGATAGTTCTAACATTACTGTAGTCGCACGATTTCATAGTCTGTTGCTGACTCAGATTCGCTGCCCTACTTTAAAGTTTTAATGGTGTGGCTGTTAAAACTAAAGAGTATGCACTTTGTTAAAAACGAAGTTCAAGGTAAGGTAAGGGCTCTCTGAAAATTAGGTGCCTGACAACCAAGTTCAGTGCTCACAGTGATATTTCTCACAACCTTTCGTTCTATGAAAAAGAGCGATCTGAGCTCTTATTCCAAGAACTGAAGACAGCCTTTGCCACAGCTGGGTGAAAGCACCTGGTATTAACATAATTTTGATTTGTTATTGAAGAACTTGCAGCTGCTCACTGTTTTAGTACAGGGTATGAGAAATTTCTTGTTTCACTGCCTGTTGCTGTAAAACTCAGCTGTTCCTGACTTACCAGTCATGTTTCTACGCATAACTGAATTACTTAATGAAGAAATATTTAATTAATTAACTGAAAAATGGGACACCTCCCTTCCTTCTCTCCACCAACAAGTCTTATCTAAGTGAGGCATTTAATGGGTTACCAGCAGCAAATCATCACAGCAGCTCTATCAGACCATCACATTGTGTTTTTGCCATTGTGACCGGTAGTCACCACAAATTATCTCCAGTCTCCATGCTTTATGTCAACAACAAGATGGTGCCACCTGCCACTACCTAGAGCTCCATTGTAGCCTCCATCCTTTCTACCAGTGCCAGCTTAGGACTGCTCTTCTCACTCTTCAAAGTGTTACACCACTTCTAGGATGCAGGCAGATCTACCTGCTCTTAGGAACTGACCCCTGAAGGATTTCATACTGTATAAGCCAATGCAGTCTTAAAGAGTAGTCGATACTGAAGTAATTAATTAGGACATTGAACTAGTAATAAGAGTTGTTTAGTTAATAATAAAGTTAGGACATTGAAGCCATTAATAACTGTTATTAATTACCTTGAGATTGGACATTTAAAGGAAAGAAAATGAGAAATCTGAAATACATTCAGGATTAATTGAAAGAAGCACTATTTTTCTACAACCTCAGGTACCAGTATAGGCTGGGGACTGACCTGTTGGAGACTAGTTTAGGATAAAGGGATGTTGGGGTCCTGGTGGACAGCAGGATGACCATGAGCCAGCAATGTGCTCTTGTGGCCAAGAGGGCCAATGGCATCCTGGGGTGGATCAGAAGTGGGATGGTTAGCAGCTCAAGAGCGGTTCTTCTCCCCCTCTACTCTGCCCTGGTGAGAACACACCTGGAGTATTGTGTCCAGTTCTGGGCTCCTCGGTTCAAGAGGGATGTGGAGCTGCTGGAGAGGGTCCAGTGTAGGGCAACAAAGATGACAAAGGAAGTGGAGCACCTCCCTTATGAGGAGAGGCTGAGGGAGCTGGGTCTCTTTAGCTTGGATAAGAGCAGACTGAGGGGTGATCTCATTAATGTCTATAAATAATTGAAGGGTGGATGTTAGGAAGAAGGAGCTGGGCTCTTCTCAATGTCATCTAGTGGTAGAAGGAGGGGCAATGGTTGTAAGCTGGAACATAAGAGGTTCCACATCAACCTGAGAAGGAACTTCTTCCCAGTGAGGGTGCCAGAGAACTGGAACAGGCTGCCCAGGGAGGTTGTGGAGTCTCCCTCACTGGAGATGTTTAAGACCCGCCTGGATGTGTTCCTGTGTGACTTGGTCTAGGTGATCCTACTGTTGTAGGGGGATTGGACTAGATGGTCTTTCAAGGTCCCTTCCAATCCCTAATGATTCTATTATTTTATGAATATTATTACTATACCATAAAAATATACATGTGAACTGTCTGTTATAATGTAAAATCCTGGTACCGGTAAAAAAACCCCTCTGAACAAATCAGCTGGTGCACAGACTTGACTATGAAAATGGCATCACCCAAGAAGAATGATGAAGAATCCCCCAAAAAAGAGAAGAAATACCCATACCAATTGCAGCATCATAAACAGGTATGACATCTGCTATTTGTTAAAAGAAGATGAAGACTCTGTATGAAGTCTGGACAGCATAGAAGAAGGATCAACGTCAGTGAGTACAGAGTAGCCCAGTGGAAGAGATTTAACAGAACATAAATGCAGGCATCTGCATAGTCTTCTGAAATCAGCTTTTAATGGAGTGCAAATTAGCTGTGTGATGCAGCCCTACTCTTTGATACAGGGCACTGTATCAATTGCAATCACCCACTTTCAGCCACTAAGGCAGGAAAAATGATCGCATCTGTCTCTGCTTACTGTTTATATCATGTCATTAAAGATCTGAGCAAGCCATGCCATCATGTTCCTGAGCTTAGACTGATTAGACCCACTTAGAGGAAGTTGATTAAGGCAGGGACAGAAGTGTACTGAGAGTGCTCTGATTTCCAAAGCTGAAGTTAGCATCTCTACCTGGCATTTATAATGTGTCACAGAGCTGATTTGGAGGCAATACTGCTAGCTGCAGACTACCTCTACGATAATCAGGAGCAGGTCTCTGTACTGGTGACCAGTGCTGGTCAGAATGCCGTGTCCATGCAGAAGCAGATCTGCTACACAGATCATTAGGGGTTGGAAGGGTCTTCCAGATGTTCTCTAGTCCAACCCCCCCCCGCTCAAGCAGAGTCACAGAACCTAATACAGGATACATAGAAATGCATCAAGGTAGGTCTTAAAAGTCTCCAGAGAAGTAGACTCTACAACCTCCCTTGTTCCAGTGCTCAGTAACCCTTACAGTAAAGTAGTTTTTTCTCCTATTGAGGTGGAACTTTCTATGCTCCAAATTACACACATTTCCCCTTGTCCTATCACAGGGCATAAGTGAAAAGAGATTATCTCTTTATGCCTGACACCCAGTCTTCACGTATTTATCTACAGTGATTAAATCCATTTGTAACCTTCTCCTCTCCAAGCCAAAAAGTCCCAAATCTCTCAATCTCTCCTCATAAGGCAAGTGCTTTAGTGCCCTGATCATCCTCGAGGCCCTCCGTTGAACTCTCTCCACCAGATCTCTGTCCCTCTTGAACTGGGGAGCCCAGAATTGGACACAATATTCCAGACATGGCCTCACTAGGGCAGAGTATCTTTTGATCTGCTGGACACACCCTTCTTAATACTGGCCTTCTCAGCCACAAGAGCACATTGCTGTTCCATGCATATCTTGTTGTCCAGAAGAACTTAGATGTAGTACTGGGGGATATGGTTTAGGGGTGAACTTGTAGATTAGGGTTGATGGTTGGATCTGATGATCCCAAGGATCTTTTCCAAGCTGAATGATTCTATGATTCTATAACTCCAAGATCGCTCTCCAGTAGATCAGTCTCCCAGCCTGTATTGGTACATTGCATTACTCCTTTGCGAGTAAAGGACTCTGTACTTATTAAACCTCATAAAATTTCTCTTTGCCCACTCCTCCAGTCTGTCCAAGTCTTCCTGAATGGCTGCATAGTCTTCAGATGCATCAGCCAGACCACCCAACTTAGTGTCACCAGCAAACTTGCTGAGGAGACACCCTATCCCATCATCAAAGACATTAATAAAGATATTAAACAAAACTGGACCCAGCACAGATCCCTGGGGGACACCACAGGTTACAGGTCTCCAGCTACACTCTCCACCACTAATCGCTACTCTTTGGGCTCTGTTATACAGCCAGTTCTTAATCCAAGTCACAATCTGTTCTTCTATCCCACACTTCTGAAGCTTATTAACATGGATGTTATGGGTGACCTTGTCCACTCATCTCCCAACATTTAGTCACGACGTGATAGAAGCCTATCAGATTAGTCAAACATGATTTCCCCTTGGTAAATCCATGCTAAGTACTTCTGATTACAATCTTGTCATGTATATTTTTAGAAATGACCTCCGGAATGAACCACTCCATCGTTTTCCCAGGGATGGAGGTGAGACTGACTTGTCTGTAATTGCCCAGATCTTCTTTTCCACCTTTCTTGAAGACTGGAGTGACATTAGCTGTCCTCTAGACCTCATGTAACTCTCCTATCAACCACAGTATCTCAAAAATAATGGAGAGAGCAACATCATCAGGCAGTTCTCTCAACACTCTTGCATGCTTCTCATCAGGACCCTTAGATTTATGAATATTCAACTTTTGTTGACTGTTGAAAAATCTTCCCTGTCACAGGTTGTCTCTACTACTTCCAGGGTCTGGAGTTCCCAAGGGCTGGTCTTAGAAATAAAATCCAAAACAAAGAAGTTATTATCATTTCTGCCTTTTCTGCATCATCCGTTGTGAGGGCTGCCACCTCACTCAGTACTGGGCCCACACTATCCTTATACTTCCTTTTACTACTAATATATTTGTAGAAGCCTTTTTGATTTTCTTTAACTTTCCTGGCCAGTTTTAGCTCTAAAAAGGCTTTGGCCTTCCTTGTAGCCTTCCTGCAAGTCCTAACAACTTCCCTGTAAGTCTCCCACACAACAAGTCCCTTTTTCCACAGTCTGCAGACCTCCCTCTTACCAAAGATTTCCTTTAGGAACTCCTTGGTCATGCACATAGGTCTTCTAGCATGTCTACCCAGTTTTTTCCTCAATGGAATACATTTCTTTTGGACTTGGAGGAAGTGGTATTTAAAAATTAACCAACTTTCTTGAACTCCTTTACCCTTTTGGAGTTTTAGCCCATGGGATTCCTGCAAGTAAATCCCTTTTTAACAGTTGTTTCCTCAGAGTGCTCATATGTGCTTGGGCATCAGATGCCTTTTGGGCTTTTGCTTTGCTCCTTCCTAGATTGTATTTTACAACGAGCAAAGAAGATGCTGCGGTTAGCAGTGGGCTCCCAAATGGGCTGACCACAAGTAGAATAGATCTCATCTTATCTTCTGCTGTTTTGAAGGCACTGCTGAGATGGATCTGTGATGAAGCAACCCCTCTTAGTGTTTGTCTCTTCAGTGATGGTTGTCTATCTTAGCTGACTTCACAAGCTTTTTTCCCCCTTGGTTGCAAAGAGCACTTAGCTCACTTTTTCTCCTCTTAGAAGGATATGGGGGTTGGACTCGATGATCTCTTGGGTCCCTTCCAACCCCTAACATCCTATGATATGCATTCACTTTGAAAAACCCACCTGAAATGCTCTGAGTGGGGTTCAGACTGATACAGAAAGAATCCAAATAAGGCAAAATTCTCATCAGAAAGAGTGAAATGTCTTTGTTGCCACATGATGAGACTTTTGTTTTCTCTCATGCAAAACTCAGCATGGCTGGAACAAGATAAAGCATGATTTCCATAATACTATATTTAGTTATAGAATAAAGTTTGAATTAGTCGAATTTTGGGGAAGCCTTTATGGATAAGTTATTTTAATGTGGGGTTTTAAATATACTATATGAAGACTTATGCTTTATTAAGATTTTTTCCACTCTAAAAAAGCTCTAGATGGAGACATTTATCCATAACATTCATTTTTCTTTTAAAACAAAGATTGTGAGATTAAAAAAAGTAAAATTATATTAAAAATTGTGTTGATATTTTATTCTCGGATTCAAACTTACTACAAAAGTAATATAAATTATTAAAGGATAATATTTAACACAACTGCTATGGAAAAAAAGAACTTTGTAAATGTTAAACTAAAGCTATAAATAAATGATGTAGTATCACCCCATCACAACTTTTAAAAATGCGTATGCAATGCAGATAAAAATTTACTGTCTCTGTATATTCCTTTTTGATTAAAAATATAACTACTGGTAGGATCAAATTAGCACTTCATTTTCTTTCCTAAAATGAACAATTTTTAAGTGACTGTCCTTAAAATGTTTTGTTTCTGAGAAAGACTCCCATAGTTATTAATGAATCATGGGATGGTTCCATTTAGTATGTAATCATATATGTCTCTTATATTTATATATATAAACTCATGATTATTACAGTGCTGGGTGAAAACAACCAGATGCTAATAATGTTTCGTAATTATGCTGCTGATATAAATAGGTACCAGTACAGGTTGGAGAGCAGTGTAGGAGAAAGGGATCTAGGGGTCCTGCTGGACAACAGGATGGATGACCATGAGCCAGCAGTGTGCTCTTGTGGCCAAGAGGGCCAATGGCATCCTGGGGTGGATCAGAAGGGGGATGGTTAGCAGCTCAAGAGCGGTTCTTCTCCCCCTCTACTCTGCCCTGGTGAGACCACATCTGGAGTATTGTGTCCAGTTGTGGGCCCCTCGGTTCAAGAAGGACACGGAACTGCTGCAGAGAGTCCCGTGCAGAGCCATGAAGATGATGAAAGGAGTAGAACTCCCTTATGAGGAGAGGCTGAGGGAGCTGGGTCTCTTTAGCTTGGAGAAAAGGAGACTGAGGGGTGACTTCATTAATGCTTATAAACATGTGAGGGGTGGGTGTCATGAGGGTGGAACCAGGCTCTTCTCAGTGTCATCTAATGACAGGACAAGGGGCAATGGGTAGGTGGAAGCTGCAATATAGGAGGTTCCATATAAGTATTAGAAGAAACTTCTTCCCTGTGAGGGTGACAGAGCACTGGAACAGGCTGCCCAGGGAGGTTGTGGAGTCTCCTTCTCTGGAAACATTCAAAATCCACCTGAATGTGTTCCTATGCAACTTGTCTAGGTGATCTTGCTCTTGTGGGGGGATTGGACTAGATGATCTTTCGAGGTCCCTTCCAATCCTTAATGTTCTGTGGTTCTGTGAATATCGTGAAGCTCATAGATAGTTAGATAGGCTGGCTGACAGACCTGTTTATTAGTATGCGGTTCATAGCAATCATTACTCTTTCCATTAAATGCAACAGTAAATCTGTTGGATTCAGTGCATCTAGAAAATAGAATCAATTCCTCCATAATTTCATGCATGGCAGGAGAATTCCCTTAGTCCTGTGCAGAACCGTTTTAAGCCCTAATCTCACAACATTTGGACTTCTGTGTATTTCCAACAGCTGGATGCATCCTTGGTGCATGACATGTAGTCTTGCACTCACATATGCACCTAATTGTTTGCAGGGTTTACTTTTTACTGAACCAGAATATAACAAGGGAGTGAAGTGTGAAACATTCTGCATTTGCACATCTGTTTGACCAGTTAATAGCAATGGCCTGGCTCCTCCAGCTTGCTGTCTCCACCGCAGCTAGAATCAGCTGCCTCAAGAGAGCCTGGCAGGAGCTCTCAGACATGTTGACACGCAGTAACCTGTGCTGAGCATTATGTCTGCACACTTCCTCTAACGAGCTGTGATCTATTAAGACCTACATTTAATTTGTCTTCCAGTGCTTGTCATTAAATACAACAGCTCTGGATACCCTTGTCATCCTTACCAATATCCCTCTCACTTTCCCTGTTGCAACAGTCCTTTGCTGGAAATCAGTGTCTCGGCTTTATAGCAGGCTGTGTGTGAATAGAACATCTTGTTTAGTTTGACTTTTCCAATACTTCATTTTATTTAGTGGTCCTGTGTAGTGGAAAGAACAAATAATAATGATTAAATAATCATAATTACTTTTAACATAGTTTTCTACAAGACATCCTCATTTACCCAAAAGGTTTTTCAGGAAAGAATGATTCTCTCTCCTTTTTTTTACTGACTTAAGCTCTTCCCTTTTCCCCTCAAACTAAAGGCAGGCAGGAGTATGAAAACATAAAAAACTACGATGAATCATTGAAAATCCAGAGTGTGACAGATTTTTGCCTGTTGGGACAATTTTAGGTTTTCTAATATCTTTCACGAAACAGTTGCTGCTTGCCGTGGTGAATGAGATGCACGCTTGATTCTCCCAGTAAAATTAATGTGCATTGGCCAATCTTATTCCCCAGTATCAGCCTGCAGGTACCAGCTCAGGCAGTGAGCTCAGATGCTCTGAGCTTGATCAGCCGCGTTTGCATAGTGTCCTGGCTGGCAGGTGTTAATTTTCCTCCCACCACCCTGAAATAGCCCTAGAAGTGCCACGTTAGCTCCGCTCCCTTGCTTCCAGGCAAGGCGTCCTGGTTTGGCTGCCTCTAGAGAGCACTGCAACTGTTCTGTAGGAAAACACAGCGTTTGCTTTCCAGATGCCAACTGTGAAAATTCAGGTTTCTAAAAATAGGAATCTTAAAATCCATCATGCTGAAGGGGTGTGAAATGCAGGGCTACCTTAATCGATCTCCAGGAAAGAAGAAAGAAATCTGTATTGGGACTTTCATCCCTCTTGTGATCTTAGTCAGGTCACAATTAGGCACCTCTGCACCTTTTTTATTCCACAGTCTGAATCCATTAGTGTGCTTCAGGAACTTCTCTGAAGAAAGGACATTTAACTTCTGAAATGAGCACTGTGTGAGTTACTCACATTAATTTGCCTACGCAAATTCTTCATAAAAATCACTTACGCAGCTAATTCCCTCTGCCACTTCAGGACTTGTAAGAAACGCAAAGATCGCAAAAGTTCATAAACCCTGGCAAGGGGGAAATTTCAGAGGAAGGTTTAGGGTAATCAGCTTGTTTTATACAAAACTTTTGGTCAAGATTTTAACCTTACATTTTCTACAATTAAGAAAAATGTAACTGTTAAAATAACGCGTGGCTTTAAATTCAGGACAGACAGGGCAGATCTTGCACATTTTCAGGTTCCCCTCAGATTGGTCACAGTAGGTGATAGTGAGCAGTGCTAGCATTGACTCTGATTAGGGCTACAATCTGCAGTAGCTCCACACCAGCACCTCAAAGAATCACTTTGGTCTTCAAAGTCATCAAACAGTTTAGCTGGACTACACTGAATCTAGAAAAGGTAAAAATCAATTTTCATTCTCAGAAAGTTGGAAACATCCCAACTAGAGGGGAAAAGCAGTTTAAAAAGTGCCTTCTGCAAAATCTCAATGTTCTTTAGTTACGTTGTTTTCATTCCTGTTTGCTATACTTAGCACTTTACAAGCAGGTTGAGATGTGGTTCCAAGGTAATTAATAAAAGGTCTTTATAATTCAAACAGCTCCACACCACTAGCTTTTCCTCACCTTCATCTGAATGCACCATTGTCAGGTCTCCTTCATTCAGTACACACACATGCTTCATGCTGTTGCATACGGTTCTCATCAGACTTAATTAGTTCTCATATATTAACCCACTAGGCTGTGAAACAAGTCGTGGAGAGGAAGCAAGATTTACTTGCTTCTTTATGTTATTTTATTGCAGCAGGACTCCATCAATTTCTGTGGTGTTGCTCCCTATAAACACTAGGGAAAGCAACAAAAGAGCTGAGGCTTGTAAAGTGGTACGAGCAGCCAGGACACCTTGAGAACAGAACAGAGAGAAGAACGAGAAGTCACCTTGGCCAGTGAGTATTGCAGACTGGTTCAGAGAGGTGCAAAGATTTTCAGCTTCTTTGGTCAGTTTCTCCAGTTTTCTCTGCTATGTTGCTAATAAACCTAATTTTTTATTCCCTATATTAATTAAAAGTACAGATCTAGTCCTGATAGCTATGACTCGCTTATTTCACTTACTGTGTGCTTCATCTTTTCCTAACTCTTAACTGGAGCCAATGGATGCCTGTTGCCCAGCTGATTTTGATCTCCAGTGGACTCACACAACTGTGCATGTTTCTAGAAACACTTAATCACCAGTGTTACTTGAAAATGCATCTCTCTGCCATGCGCATGGGTCAGAAGATGCTGTGACTTCATTCAGCAGCTTCTTTGTTCAGGCATGGACCCTGGTGCTAAGTGGAGTATGTCAGTGTTTCCATGGAAACCAATCAAAATTCATGGAAGGGCTGATTTTGACTGGCTCCAGCTAGCAGTGTTTTATTTCATTTGAGTGCACAATAGCTAAAGATATTACTTTCTTCTACTTTAAAAGGAGAGTGGATTAAATTGTTGCATCCAAGTTTGATGGTAGCAAGGAAAACAATGTTATTCAGCTGGTTGCCGGGAAGGTTGTCTGTTTATCTTGATTGTGACGACCAGCCTTGTGCACATCACAGTACCACTGAAGTGGCTGCAGCAAAGCAGCACAGTGGAGACAGCCCCAAGTTCTTCTCTCTCCTGCCTCTTAGCCCACTTTACAAGAAAAGGGAGTACTGCTCAGCCACAGCCTCTCTTTGCCCACTATAGCCCTGCCTGCAGGTACAAGCTCCTGGGATGAGTTTTGGATCCAGATGCGGTTCAGGGGATGTTAATCATATGTTTAGTGTGATTTCCTCTCAAGAGATGAATTTTTGCTAATGCAGACAGCAAGACTGTGGCTGTAGCACAGCTTCTCCTAGTGCATGCAAGGACAACCTGTACACCATGTAGAGTCCCTTAGGGCCAAATGGCCATGTTGGTTTGTGATGTACAAGGTCACTTTTGTGCTACCAGCTCTGATCTCTCATATAGGCTGTCTCCAGCCTTCCCATGAGAATGTGTATCAGTGCGGGGGAAGAATCACACTTCAGACATAAAGAAGGGTGCAAAGTTTGCATGGTGCAAATTCTCATGTTGTTTTGATGACAGATTTGTTTCAACAGTTATAGTCTCCAGCAAACTGGACAAACAGGATTCCAGTGGCTTTCATTCACGTTAGTAGTGGAATGTATAATAAAATCTTATTTATTGGATCATAATATTCCACCTGGTGGAATCTGATGCATAATCACTCAGTTGTTACCTAGCCTCACTTTTATCAGTCATTTAACACTGAGTTTGATTTGCATCTTTTTTTCCACTGGAAGCAGAAACTGCATAAAGTTTTATGCCAGACTTTATTTACTGTCTTGTACATTGTTGCAGCAATAAACTCAGAATGATTGCATGCATATGCTAATGTGAAGCATTGAAATTGCACCATTTACATGTGCGATGTGTCTTCAGTTTGCAGCTTCTTAGAGCAGATTCTTTCTGACCCAGAGCAAAACTGCTTTGTGCAATCATTCTTAAGAACTGCCTCCCAAAATTCAGTACAGAGTTCTATTACTGACTTGCACTTTAGAATGAGAAATAACAGCACAGGGAAATGAAAAACTATGGAGATGAGGAAGGATAGGCTTGCATTCAGCAAAGGTTTCACAGTTGCTGCTGCTGCATAATTCATTTATATGCCTATTGCAGTAAGAAACAGAGTTTATGTCATGTGAAGCTGTACACTTGTTCTACAGGGAGCACTGAAGTGCCATGCTTAGTAATCTTGAAAACCTCATCTCTCATTAGGTTCCTTAAAGGATAATTATAAATTTGTGGAGAGGAATAGTTCCATCGGGAAGGCTGTTATCTTATTATATGACTGAACTACGTTAATGGTTGGATTTGATGATCTTAAAGGTACTTTCCAACCTAAATGATTTTATGGTTCTATAAATTGAACAGACTTTAGATCAAGTTGAATCAAAGAATTTGAGAAGAGAAAGGATGTGCATAGAAAGACAGAGAGGAGAGGAGTGGAAGGAAATACAATCTTAAATCTCCAGTGAGGTACTTTTAACCTAAATTGAGTGGGAATTCAGTGTTCACCCTCTGAGTCAACTTTGTAGAAGAAGATAATAGAATCATAGAATAATTTGGGTTGAAAGGGATCTTTAAAGTTCATCTAGTCCAACTCCCTACAACACAGAGGGATATCTCTAACTGGAACAGATTGCTTAGAGCCCCATTAAGCCTGACCTTGAATGTCTCCAGAAATGGGGTCACCTCTCTAGACAACCTGTTCCAGTGATGCACCACACTCATATGAAAAAACATTTTCCTAATATCCAGCCTAAATCTACTCTTTTCTAGCTTAAAACCATCCTAAATCTCAAAAACAATCTGATACAGACATTGGGTTGTGCTACCCCTGACATGTGAACACTCCTCCCTGGAACAAAATGAAGAACCAACCAGACACACAGTGGGAGGAGAAAGTAGAAGAAAACTTGTAGAAGGTAAGGAAAACATGTGAATGATGCTTTAAAGATTGACTATACAAATTCAAGGCTGTACCTCCAAAATTTGTCCCACTTCACAAGCTGAAGATGTTCTTTGGGTGCGCTTTGTAAATGTAGCCCTTCCCGAGTACCAGCAATCTTGCTGCCCAGCACTGCTGTCCATGGAACCTCTTGGCCAGCAGACAGACCTGGACAACTCTGTGTAGGTGCACAAGACCTGTAGGTACTGTCAGGAACATATGGGTTTTAATAGAAAGCTGTTCATCCTGCTGTAAGGAAAGGGTACCTCACTGAGCCTGTGGAGAACCAAAACCAGAGAGGAGAATCAGTTCTTCTCTGAACTGACTTGATAATTGCCCCTTTGTGCCACATACAAGTCATTCCTGCCCCATACGGCTCTTAAGAGCTAGAGGTACTCTGTCGCTTTGACTAAAATGTTGGAAATAAGGAGCTGGAGTCCATTTAAATCTAGTTTATGCACCCAAATCCTATTTTTTTATCTGGGCTATTAGTCATCTTAACATCAGGTGAAGAGCTATTTGTTATTTTAAACAGCTTAAAATCCTCATAAAAGAGCATGTCTACCTCTATATTTCTTTCTCTTAATCTGCAGCTCTCATGTTTATGTTTATGACTTCTCAGCTATAAAAGAAGCTGCACCCAAACCTTGCTTTAAAGTTAGGAAAAGTTTGCGTGTCAGTCACACTGCAATGCAAGACATTTTCAAAGAATATCCCTCATCTGCCACATAAAGGTTTATTGAATTTTTCTGTTCAGAGAGGCCCTTTAAAGTAATTTGAATGGAGCTACTTCTCTTTCTTTTTAATATGGGAATACACCTTGGAGCTCAGACAGGAGGAGAAGGGGCCCTTAGGACAATTTGTCACTGGAATGATGAGAAAATACCAAGACTAGCTCCTCTATAAAATAAAAACACACTGTCTTTGGCCCAGTTCTGCAAACATATAGGTGAATAAATTTGCATGGGGAAAGAAGACACTGGAGGCACTGAGAGAGAATTGACTGAAGAGTTAAGGCCAGCTATCAGTCTTTGGAGAATCATCAGCAGATCAGGCAGTATGTGGGGCTGGTTATTTTCTCATGTGGCAAAAAAAACCAAACCTACTCAGTAGCTTTAAAGACACTGTTAAACAAGGAGGAGTGTCAGTGCAAGTTTTAAAACACGGACCATATCTCTTGGCATACAGAGAGGATCAGTACAGAACAGACGAATGCACACTTGGATTTACTAGGATGGGCAATGGGATGAGGCCATGGAGCACTCTGCCTGTCTCAGAACCTCTTGCTTGATCACTAGCATGATAAGCAATCAACAGCCATTTCTCTGAGAAGAAGTCTCACGAGAGCACACCTGGATTCCCTCAACCACGTCTTAAAAGATGCTTGAAAACAAAGCAGCACTTTATATGGTTTTACAGTTCCTAAAACACCTGTAATCCTGGATTACCACTTAACTCCAACTCTTGTTATACTCATGTTCACATATTTACACACGTCATACAGTAAATACAAACTTTCTGTGCAGTGGACAAATAATCTTTGTTTTCTTTTTTAACTTTTTTTGGTTTTTGGCTTGGTTGTTGTTATTGGAGGCTTTGTTCTAAAAATCTGTGTTGAGAAGATAGAAATAACTTGCAGAAATGAGTTTTGATAGTTGAGATGGTGAAAGTTGCCAGCTTTTGGTGGAGCATGATACAAAAAAAAAAGGAATAGTAATTTCAGAGGAAAAAACATTCACTTTGGAAGCAAAGGCAGTCAGTGCTAATGGCTTTAAATTCTTTTCCCCACGCAATTAATAACCCAGTGACAAGGATCTTTTCAGGCTATTAGTGAAGAACCGTGTGCTTGATACCATTGTCGTCACTTTAACAAATTGTTGTATGAAATAGCCCTTCAGAGTTTTTGTTGATTGATAACTGAGTTAAAGAAACTTCCTTCTGAGGAAAAAAAGAGGAAGGTGGAGGGATGCAAATGACTTTTAACTGCAGATCAAAAATGGGGTTCTCCATCATTCTGTCTGCAACTTGTCAACATAAAATTCAGTAAAACAGAAAAAGAAGGACTGAGAGTGCCATTTTAAATATCAATATTTCCAATAAGTTCCCACATAGTTTACACAGCAAGTTGAAGTTTTGCATAAATTAACAGAGATAACTATTTTCAAACTCTGGATAGCAGAGATTGGTTTTCTCCAACAGTTGCTGTGCATCATTTCTACTTTACACACTTTAAATTCCCTGGCAGCGGGTATCATAGTAAATTTTTTTCCCCTTCCCCTTCTAACATAAGGAGTCAGCTGTTGCTTCAAAGACTTCTAGCTGGGTAAAGACTTACATGCTTATACAAAGCTCAGCTGTAAAAACCTGTTGTGAAGAGCAGAACATATAAATGTTGACCTACACTGATGACTGCGTCTGTGTTTGCTGGGTAAAACAAGGTGGTGCCAGACTGCAGTTTGGAGATGACTCCCCAAAACAATGTCTATAGGTAAAGGAGGAAGTAGTATAAGAGAAGTAGTAAGCATTAAGCTTCACCTTATGAATCAGTATTTTAAAAGAGCTGTATGTTTGTTAAATGACATCACTTCCCTGGCAGAGGTTGCAAAGCAGAGCATCAGCAGTTAAGGTCATAAGTGCAATAGAAAATGAATGGCTTTTGCTAAATTTTGAGGTTGTAAACCTGATATGTATGAAGCCCACAGCCTGAAGTGAATGTGAATATGAGATCAAGTAGTACTTGCTACATGTTCATTAAAACACCTGCAGTAATTTTACAATTATGCTACATGTTCATTAAAACACCTGCAGTAATTTTACAATTATTGAGGTGCCATGGCTAAAACCAGAGGTGGAACCACCACATGCCCTTTCACATTCTCTTGGTTATTGCAGAGCGGTGTCAATCAGCACTGACAATCTGCTGCCTTCTGCACATAAAAGCTATGAGTGCAAATGTCTTTAAAACCCTCAAGGAGGGAAAGGACAGCTCACCTGGAGCAAGATTAAGCCAACACTGAAATCTGCACGTCTGAAATAACGTCAGGATTTGGTGCCTGATGCAGCATGCTTTGGTATGCCTGGCTTTAATCTACTAGTCATTTCCAGATGCTAAAATTGTTTAATTTCCAGAAGATGAACAATATCTGAGTCAGAGCCTTTAAAAAATGTTGTTGTTTAGCTCTAAAGACAGAGTGCAAGCTGCAAATATCAGCATTAACCAGCATCCATGTAGTGTGAGAATTCATTTTCGGTCCTTCTTATTGGGTTGGTCATCCTTGACAGCAGAAAAGGAAAGAAGCAAGAAAGGTAAGCACAAGGAAAAGCTGATTTCAATCACCTCAATGAATAACTTTGGCCAGTAGAAGAGAAATACTCAATATTATCTTGCCTTGGACAAAACTGTTATCAAAGAATACTCCTGGTTCTGTGTATTTCTGGCCACTAACATTTCACAGCTCAGTAACTGTGAGACATACAGAGCTGAAAAGCAGGATTGTGTGTATAACAGATATCACCTATGGCTAAGAACAAAAGCTGTCTCTCTGAAAGACTAGAAGGGTGTTTTAGAGTGAAAATGGGGTTTATAGTGAACACAGGCTCCAATTTTTTAATCTGTGTGACGAAATGGTTATTTCATTTTAAAGCTGCGTTAAGGGCAGACCAATAGGTCTGTGTATTTAAGGTTGCCTGACACTTTCCATTACAAGGGCCTGTTTTCAGACACTCATACCTTTGACAAATGTGAACTCTTTGGACTGAAATATCTCATGCCAGGTGTCAACCTCAGAATTAATTCTGTGAGGAAATTTTGTCAATGAAAGTTTAAAGTTTTTCAAGCGTTAGGTGAGGAAAAATTGAAGTGCTTTATTCCTAGCGAAAACATGGACAATAACTCTTAACTGTTAAGGAGGAACACATCCATCTTGCAGGAGAGTTACTCAGGTGGTTGTGAAGTCTTGTCTACTTACCAGTGTTTTGGCACCATAAACACATAAAAGTGGTTATGGTGCCCTTTTGAAGTCACAGTTTGGGAGAGACTTGCAAAAATGCAAACACCACAAACATCCTAATGAAGTTCGTATGTTGACTAGGAAATACTACACAGACGTTTTAGTCCTAGGCTGATTTTAGGTGGAGCAGACTGGAAAGAGTTTTTCCTGTGTAGTCCTGGCACTGTTCTGATGTTTAAGGAGGACGGTGGCTGAAATAAAGCCTAAGACAAAACACAGAAAAGTGGGAGTGCTTTAACGCTGGTATTTCTTAATATTTGGATGTTGTCTTTGTACTGTTAACAGTTTTCTTTAAATCTAGTTATGTGAATGTTGTGCAGTGTCTATCCATCCATCGATCCATCCTTGCATGTACACAAAGTATTTTCTGTCCCTAGCTAGCCTCCATCCTGTATCCATACTTGTGCTGCAATATAGTGCCAGTTCAATAGTAAAGAAATCTTTTGTTCCTGTTCTAAACCCCATTGCATGTGTTTTAAGGGAAAGATGATTTCTCTTCAGGATTTGCCCAATTCCTTTTGCTGGGATAACACTGGGAAGGCTAAAGTGGGTAGGGTCAGATCAGATGGATGCAGATGAACTGGGGCTTGCATTGAAATGTACTTTGTACCACTCACCAGGCCAAGTGATGCCACACGATGAAAAGCGTTTCAATTATCATGTCTTGCTCCTGCAGCTGCTCCTGGACCTGCTTTGGTAGTGGTGTAACATGACAAACGCAGCACCTGTGACCACAGCCTCCCTCCATGGCCCTCTGATTGGCCTGAGTGAAAAAAGGCAACCTGAGCCAGTGAACCATGTCTTCAGATCACAACAGAATTCTGAGCAAACAAAAGATTTGGGACCATATTTTCCAGTTTGGTGCTTTTTAATAGGAGATTGGCTAAACATCAGTGAAGAATTCCACAGGTAGGACCGATCCCATCTTACCATGGAAGGGTAAGCTCATTCATCGTTCAAGAGCACTTCAAGCTCTATTTCATTTGATTTTCAGGTTCAGTGATTCTCTTCAGTGGTGTTCACATTGAGCTTAGGTGCTGCCTTGTGTTAGAGGAACGTTGTTTTCAAGAGCGGATGGGACTGATTGCATGGACTTAGGCCAGAGTTAAGACACAGATGTCTGTCACTAAGCTGTTTGTCTCAGCTCTCGTTATAACTGACAGAACCCAGAGATGGATTGAGATGACTAAATGTAAGTGCCTAAAGCCATTTTAGATGTCCTAAAGCATTCAGTGACTTGCTTTGCAGTCCAATGGATCCACAAGTGTCACTTTGCTATTGAGGTTTTGAAAGTGCAGCTTAAATTGTTCCAATTCTGTTGTGGTAATATGGTAATAGTCTAGCTCTGTTAGAACAGGACTTTAGCATCATACTTTTAACTTACAAATATTTTGTTCTCAAGAGCAAATCCTTTCCTCAGGAAGGAAGCTATAGCCTCACTTTCTGGCCATACATTTTGTGGTTAAGGGCTACAAAGGATTTCTCTTGGGAACGTTTCCTTTAGCAGAGCTAAAGTCCTCTGAAATTTTTCCATTTCACTTTTCCATTGCTTTCAACTTTCTATTAAGGAGTACGAAATGATTACTTTGATCCTGAAAAAAGACAACCCAACAAACAAAACAACAGGACAAGAAACTTTCTGTTCCTTTCTTTATAAAATGTAAATAGCCTGAAATAAATAAGACACACGGTGTCATGGCAGATTGGCCTTTTCAAGTTTAAATGTCCCAATTAAAACCTAGTGCTTGCTTCAAAACATCTGGTGAGTTTACAAGGATTCATATATTCTAGAGAAATGACAATTCACATGTAATATTTTATGGCACTGTTCTGGTGAAATACAGTGTAGACAGAAATATGGCCCCTTTGGCTCAGCTTACTTGACAAAAGAGAAAAATAAAGCCACAAAGTTTTCAACAGGTTTGGAAATTTAACTGATTTGTGGAAGGTAGTCCTAAGAGAAAGACAGACATCCTGTGAGGTGATTTAGAGTCCAGTTTTAAAAAACATATAGATATTAGTCTGCTTTGCTGGGTAATTGAAACTGAATGCTAAATCCTGGTGTCTAAACTGCCATAAGCACTTTGAGCTGGAGGCATGAAAAGACACCGCTTGGTGAGTGTGGCAGTTATTAAGAGTTGGAATGTGAACTTGTGCCTCCCCAGGATAAGGATAGCAGTAAACTTGGTCCTCTGCTTCCTGTTCTGGGTTCCCACTTAAATATGGGTCCTGCTCCATTCTTCTCCAGTTGTGTTTCCTGAGAGAAATTTCATGAAATATAATCAAGGCAAGTGTAGAGTCTTGCATCTGGGAAAGAACAACCTCAGGTACCTGTGTATGTTGGGGACTGACCTGTTGGAGAGCAATGCAGGAGAAAGGGACATGAGGGTCCTGGTGGACAGCAGCATGACCATGAGCCAGCAGTGTGCTCTTGTGGCCAAGAGGGCCAACAGCATCCTGGGGTGGATCAGAACTGGGGTGGTTAGCAGATCGAGAGAGCATCTTCTCCCTCTCTACTCTGCCCTGATGAGACCACACCTGGAGTATTGTGTCCAGTTCTGGACCCTTCAGTTCAAGAATAACATGGAGCTGCTCTAAGGTGTCCAGTGTAGAGCAACGAGGATGATGAAGGAGGTGGAGCACCCCCCTTATGAGGAGAGGCTGAGGGATCTGGGTCTCTTTAGTTTGGAGAAGAGGAGATTGAGGGATTACTTCATTAATGTCTATAAATATGTGAAGGGTGAGTGTCTGTAGGACGGAGCCAGGCTCTTCTGAATGTCTTCTAATGATAGGACAAGGGGCAATGGTTGTAAGCTGGAACACAGGAGGTTCCACATCAACCTGAGAAGGAACTTCTTCCCAGTGAGGGTGCCAGAGCACTGGAACATGCTGTTCAGGGGAGCTGTGGAGTCTCCTTCACTGGAGACGTTTAAGACCCACCTGGATATATTCTTACCTGGAATGTGAGAAAATTCTGAGTCTGTTAGTCCATCCCAGAGTCTTCCAGGTCCTCAGCTTGGTGCTGCAGATAATGACTCTGAGAATATGTGGTAGCAGAATGTCAGGGCCACCACCAAACAGTGCATGTGGCCTCTCAGCCTAGATCTAGGAAGGCTGGGGAAGCCCTCTGTGCTTGGGTGGGCACAGTCTGTACCCACATGTATGTGTCCGCACCAGGCTGCTAAATCCTCAGAAAGGAGATTTTATGGGTACAGTTAGACTTCTAAGATTAGGTACTTGGGACTTTTCAAGAAGACTGAGATGCTCAGTGAATTTTAGGCAAACCTTCAACGGCCACTAGGTGTAGGCAATCTTGGCTGTGGAATCCAGGTACCTTAGATGTGGGTATTAAATTCAGACCGAACGTGTTCTGGAGCCTGTTCTGTTACTCAGTTCTCTGTGACTATAAACACGTAAATTTATGGTGCTGGATGTCTTTTTTCCAAACCTTTATCTCTAATAATAACTTGAGATTAAGTCAGCGTGTCACTGGCTTGTTTTGTATGCTTTTGCAAGATGTGGAAAAGAATGTAATGGAGTCATTTGGTGTTACAGGAACAGTGGTGTGAGAAGGGAATTCCAATCCCTCATGGCTGCATAGATGTTTCTGAATTGCTGTGTTTGATGCACATAAATATGAGAAGAGACTTCTTCACAGTGAGGGTGACAGCACTGGAATGAGCTGCCCAAGGGGAATGTAGAGTGTCCTCTGGAGACATTTAAAACCCGCCTGGATGTGTTCCTGTGTGACTTGGTGTAGGTGATTCTGCTCTGGCTGGGGGACTGGACTAGATGATCTTTCCAGGTCTCTTCCAATCCCTAATGTTCTGTGATTCTGTGATACTGTGAATGCAAAATGCTTCAGTATTGGGGTACATAGAATCATCAGAGTATCATAGAATCATTAGGGATTGGAAGGGACCTCAAAACACCATCTAGTCCAATACCCCTGACACAGCAGGATGACCTAGACCAAGTCACACAGGAACACCTCAAGGTGGGTCTTAAACATCTCCAGAGAAGGAGACTCCACAACCACCCTGGGCAGCCTGTTCCAGTGCTCTGTCACCCTCACTGTGAAGAAGTTCCTTCTGATATGCATTATAATTACTGATCCCTGCACTCATAAAACATAAACCAAACTTCCTTCTTCAAAACAATGTTCTTGCACTCTCTTCCAACAGAGCTAAAGAACTGAAGAAGAATGAAAAATTAGTAAAACTTCTCCTATGGGTACATTTTTATCCCTGCCCAGCCTATAAATAGACGCTTTTTTGTAAAACACCTCGCGAGTGTGTTTTAGTAAGTAAAACAAAACTATTCAGACATATTGCAGGTTAAGAGAAAACAAACAAACCAATTGAAAAATGATTTTAAAGGTTCTACAATGGAGCATATGGCAAGGTCTAAACTCTTATTTGTATGAATCCAGTTTAAAAATCAACATGCTCTTAGCAAACTAAATAGCATTTTTCCACTGTGTACTTCTTCCCAACTTTATTTTTTTTAAAGAATAGGGAAATTACTGTTATTTCCTGAAGAACTTTGAATTCTTGAAGCACTGGAATTATTATACTGAGACATCCAGCTGCCTTAGTAGCTTGAAAACCAGAATGCAGAGAAGGAAAGGGAAAGCAAAAAGAAATCAATGGGTGCTAAGTAACCCCAGCTGAACAGAAAGTGCATGTCACAGATGTATTTCAGCATGGCATGTCCAGGAGTAGTAAGAATTAGCATAACTCTGCTGCCATGGAAATCAGCAAGTTTAATCACAGAGTTCAATGGGTGATGACTCACGAAAATGATGAGTGCTTTTGAAAAATTTCCCTCCAATAATTTGACTTTTCCTTTTTACTGTGCCTTGCTGATATTAAGAGGAGAGGAAAAGAATAAAAGACTCCACTCCCTTTTGTCACATCTAGCAAAGCGATAAATCTAGTTGCGCGGTGATCTAAATGTACCGTTAGAGCTGGAATTTGCTGACTGAAAAGACCAAATATTGGAGGTGCTACAGATGTGGGCTGTACAAATCTCTAGCGCTTTCGATGTGGTGAGGGAACTGTTTTGACACTTCTGAAATGCACTGTCATCTTTATATCATTCAAAATGATATAAAATTTATATCATTTAAGGCAGGGATATACCAGCCCTAAATCTTAAACAGATTAGGTTGTCCCAGAACTGCTCTTCCAGTGCATAAATGACTAGTCCTTCCCAAAATCTCCACATATGTAGCTTGTACTAAGAACTGGAAGCAGCATACTGCTCCATAGCTTGTGTTAGCCAAACAGAAGCCAAACAGCATATCAGTGCCTTTTGCCTTGTGATCAGTTCTGACTGACAGAGGTGGCAAAGCTGGCAGTGAATGATGGCAGGGTAAATCAGCACAAGGGATGTTTTAAACAGTGCATGAGGAAAGGAGTGAATTGAGCTGAACAGAACCTTTTATCTTGGTCTTTCTACTATCGAGATACATCTTTGTAAAGATCATTAAGAAAACTCTGACTTTTTTCCTGCTCTCTGAAAAAGTATAAAAATCTCGAATCAAAAAAACTCCTATAGTGTTATAACGTTCTAAATCTGCTTCAAGCAAATGAAGAAAAAATCCAATTCTTTGTAAAACACATTGATTTAAGATACGGAAGGAATATGTGGAGGCACGGGGGACAAATACTGCTTGTCTTTAATTACTGAAACAGTTTTGAATTTTGTAGCTACTAAATGAGAATAAAATCACAGAATCACATGTTAGGCATTGGAAGGGATCTTGAAAGGTCATCTAGTCCAATCACAGAATCATAGAATCATTAGGGATTGGAAGGGACCTCAAAAGATCATCTTGTCCAATCCTCCTGCCACAGCAGGATCACCTAGATCAAGTGGCACAAGAACACATCCAGGCGGGTCTTAAACATCTCTAGAGGAGACTCCACAACCCCCCTGGGCAGCCTGTTCCAGTGCTCCGTCAGTTCCTTCTGATATTTATATGGAACCTCCTCTGTTCCAGCTTACGCCCATTGCCCCTTGTCCTATCACTAGATGACATGGAGAAAATAGATAAGAAGTGTTTAGGTAATGTAAGACAAGACTGATGATGCTTGGGCAGTAGACTGAGAGAAAGTGGGAATTTTTAAAGATTTTCTACTTGAGGTAGCATTTCTGTTTAATACTTTCCTATTGCTAATTTGTGTTCATAAATTAAGCGGTTTAATTGAGGTTATGTAGGTTTTATGAGAAAGATAAATAAAATTAATAAGTTTTTGTACACTCCTACCATAGAAGAGGTCTGGTATTTGGATTGGCAAAGCAATCTCTGTTCTCCCATTTATGCATTTCAGCACAAAAGAAAATTGCTTCTTTCAGTCTCTTTTGTTTCATCTTCAAGCACTTGGACTCAGTATAATCCTTTCAACAAAGTTAGTTTCTTCTTATTTTTCTGTTAAGTTTCTCTGCTTTGCAGCACATTTTTTTTGTTCTAGTGGAAAGAGAATGTTAGTGATTTTGACCTTACACGTAGCTTTGATAAATGTAGAAGGCACAGACATAATCTGCTGTAGCACCTTCAGGACTATACTTGTTGCAGAGGTAACTAAGTAGTCTCTCAGTAAGGATGTGAAGTCAGCATCCTTCAAACTTTAGACAGAGTAGCTATTACAGGATAAGTGAGTGTTCTCACCTTGCTTTAAAAGCCCCAATATCTTGTTCTACCTCTTGTGTCTCAGATACAAAAAAGACAAGACTCCACATTTAGAGATATTTGTTCAACATCTTAAAAAGAAGAAAAAAACTACTTTGACTTTTGTAAATGCAGAGTTTTGCTTCTCAATTTGCAAAGAAAAAAGTCACCATCAGCTTTTCACTTTGGAGGTTTGTTTGTAACAAGTGCTTGGGAAACCTGGCATCTCTTTCTCTTCTATTTTTAGTGATACTTCTAGAAGCAATTCCTATCAGCAGATTTCCATTCCCTCTTCTTAGGGTGTGTCAAACAGAAGGTGGCAACATCAAGTACAGCAGTTACACCAGGATTCTCACCTGTGCTGCTTTGAAGAATCATTTTTGAGGGGAATTTAGGAAAGCACCCTTTTACAGTCAGTGATCAGAGAGGAAAACTGAAGTCTGCATTTGCACTAATAGTTAAAACCACTTATTCCATACACTTATCTTGTAAACATAATTGCTCATGTTTCCCACTATTGTCAGTGGATGAGGGGCTGTTTCATCATGTGTTCCGAGCTTATCACAGAATCACAGAACATTAAGGATTGGAAGGGACCTCAAAAGATCATCTAGTCCAATCTCACCGCCACGGCAGGATCTCCTAGATCCAGTCACACAGGAATGCTTCTCTTCATACATTGATATGAAGAACTGAGTGATGATAAAGGAAACATTTCTTGCTGAACATCTAAAAGTGTAGAGTGATTCTTCATCTATTACTACGTCTCTGACTTTTGGTTGACAGCCACATCTTTCATGAAAAAACATTTGAGTTGGGCCAGGCAAAGATTTGTGTGGCCTTTGTATTGATTACTGGTATCATTGGGAAACTTTTGACTGTCAGTGAAAGCTTTCTGCTCTGCTCCTCACTTTCCCCCCATATTCATCTTGTTCTATTAATCTCTTCCCAGATTTTAATTTTATTTCCTCTCCACACTCTGCCTCATCAACATAATCTCTGTCATTCTCTTCATATTATCTCTTCTTTCACTTCTCACATTCTTACTGCACTTGAAGCATGTATCACAATTGCATATTAAATAAATACAAGTAATAGCTAAAAACCTGAAAATAACTAAAAATAAAGAAACAAATCTGAATTCCCAACATTGACACCCTGTAGCTTACTTATGGTTTGAAATCCCTGCCCCTGTCAGTTTTGCTTTCGTGACAGCTCTTTCTTGTTTGTGGCTTGTTCATGTAGGCTATGAAATGATTCAGGCATGGAGAGTGTCTTGCTTTGTGTTTGTGCAATTGGGGCTTGAAGTCTGGCTGCTGCTGATGGCCACATTTACAGCAGTCCTTCAACATTTTGTTTCAACAGCAGGAACCCCAGCTTCTGGAACCCTTACGAAGAAGTTGGCACATCTTAGGTGAAGGGTCATAGCAGCTCCTATATGCACTCTTGTCTGATCTAGTAAGTCCAGTGTTCTCTTTGGTGCAGGGAAGAAGTATTCAGGCAAAGAGCTGCACAACTCCATTGACAGACTGCACCTTGTAAAGTTGTTATCATTTCATCCTATGCATGGTCCAGTTTGCTTTTGCTTTTTAGCTAAAACTGCTGATAGGTCAGGAATTACATAATCAGTAGTCTTGATAGGGAACTGAGAATCTCAAATGTGATGGCTGAACAGACATTTCCTAAATGACCGTGGGTAAACTACAAACAAATTGACTCGTGTTTCTGGGTTTTTTTCTTTAGATCTGCTGTGGGTTTAAGAAAAGTGTATGAATAGTTCCGCAGTTCAAGGACGCTGTAACATCAAAGTCTCTGTGAACACTGCAAAGAGCAATGAAGTTGTGTTTTCATTTGTAAGTTGTCAATTTTGTATTACTTCAAAATATTGCCTATACTGGGAAGGGGGAATCCTGGTCCTGGGAAGGGGGAATCCTGGTGATCCACATATCTAATTCCTAGCTAAGGAATGTCAAGTTCTACCTTATTTTTCACACAACATTGTGTTTGTGTAAACATTTAGGAATACAACTTTAATATCACTTTAATGAAAGCCAAATAAGTGGCCTTGCCTTTCAATGGAAGATTAACCATGAAAAAATAGAACTTACTGCCCACTGCTTTTGCCTTTGAAGTTAATAGAGCTTTTCAATTAATAACAACAAAGTAAGAGTTTACACAGTGTATTAATTTTATACAGGCAATATTGTTTAGTTCAGTGTCATTATATTCTTCTGATTCTCTTCTAACTCAGGAATGTTATTGGAAAGAACTGACAGTTTGGTACTGCTCATCTGTTATAACTACAGGCAGCCACAGAACATTGTCATAAAATGCCTAATGGGTTTGCAAGTGCTTTCTGGAGCAGAAAAAAATCAGCTCAAATTGCAGTTCTGTGTGTGTATTTGGCAAGTGTCTTTGCACTTACAATACCTTTACTAGGTACAGTAAGTTTACTATAAACAAGAGGACTTCACGAGGCATTGTTTTTTTTCCACTGTCCCTGTGGCTCCCAGTTTAGTCTGTTTCTAGTTCAGTGCAGCATGATCTCCTCAGTAGTCTTACTTCACGTAGCAGAGGTGTAGAGCGCAAGAGACCACACCGTCAAGAAGAGATGCTTCTCTTCCCACGAATTTCTTGCATAGAATGATACAAATGAGGGACATTTGTTTCCCCTCCTCTATTCCACACACTGTTGTTGAGGCAGCTCACTGAAGAATCATCCTGACACTGTGTCAGGACATAGCCAAATTGTAGTTCCTAACTCAGGAACTGCAGGAAGCATTGTGGATAACAACTACTCTGTGATGTGCAAACGTTGCACACTAACGCTACTCAATGTATTATCTCTTTGTTCCTCAACAAGAAGCTACGAAGCTACATACTGTCAGTCTGTTTTAATTAGGGAGCTTCCATGTCCTCATTTAGCTGTGCTGTTTTGTCTCCTGCCAGTTAATTTGCCTCAGAGTGCCAGGAAATTGTCATGTATCAAACACCTCGATGCATTTCAGCAAAAGGGCTGAGGTTCAGCTGAACTTGAGCCAGAAAAAAAAGAAGCAAGTTTATTTTAAGATGCATTTTAACCTTATGTCATAATTATTAGCGAAGGTGTGAAGGGAAGTGAGCTACATAATGTCTATGTCACCTTCACAGGAATTTAGAGTTATCACCCTAATTTGTTTTGGGTCATGCTACCAGTCAGAACCTGTGATACCAGAGACTTGGCCATTTGTCCACGGTTCTAACTCATCCTGCCTCAAGTGTAGAGTCTCCAGGAGGAGTGAAATCTATATCATAGAGGTAGAAGTTACTTGTGAGCATTTCAGGTCCTACCATATTTGGAGTAGCTGTTTTGGTAAAAGATATCCCTGAAGGCACTGCTGCTCATGGATGGCCTGTGTCAGAAGAGTGAGAAGGAAGGAGCAGCTAAGAGAACCTGTTCTATGTGGTATATACTGACTGCAACCCCCACAGGTGCTTGTGGCCTCACTGAAGGGACAGAGAGTAACCTGTAGAGATAGCAAGGTGGGGGGAGAGAAGTCTGGAGTGAACTGAGGCTGGGAAAGGAGAAAGGGTGTGTTTTCCTCAAATGTTTTCATGTTTTTAGGCTTTTTAGGGAGTAAATGTGCATCTGTTTCACTGCACCAAACTCAGTAATTACGTATTCATACTAACTGACAATAAATTAATTTTCTCAAGTGGAGCCTATGTTGCCCATGACAGTAACAGAGAAGTGATCGCCCGCTCTCTTTACCTTGACCCACAGATTTTAATCACTCCCACTCTTTTTTTTCCCTCCCTGCTCCTGCTGAGACAGGGGGATGAGTGAGGAGCTGCATGGGTGCCTATTGCATGTCTAGTTCAAGGCAGTCATGCTACTTCCAATAATTTGGGAGCAGTGTAGCAACACCATTTCCCATGGAATTCTACAAAAGTGCATTACAGTTTGGTCTGTTTTTAAAAACCAAACATTATTGGGGAGTCAGGACTTTGAATGCTTTAATAAGCAGAAGTATCAGACCTAAAAGCAAATTAATAAAATCAGACTCTAACTCTAATCTGGAAGGATCTACACTGACACAGTTGCCATAGCAACTTTGCTGTGGACAAGTAAATACTTAAAAAAGTGACTTCAAACCACTGTTTGACACTGCAAAGTATGTCGTGAAATGATTCCACTAACTTTCCCCTGGAGGAAACACTCAGGTATTCAGATGCATCTCAATTATGGGTGCTCATTCAACAGCCAGGTCCCCTACTGACCTTTCCTTTATCAAGGAGATCAGGGCATGTGTCAGCCCTTGACTACTTTCAGAGAATTAGGGCTCTCATCACGTTACCTTACAGTAGCCAAATAGATAACACTAATCCCCAGTGTTGCTAATCAGATAGTTCCATACTGTTGGTATCTTAAAAGAATTTGTTTTCTACCTTTTTGTCTTGCACATCAACAAACTCAGAGATTCCTTTTTCTTTGCTTTACGCTAGATGTAAAAGTTTTCTGCCAAAATCGATGTCCCCTGTTCAATGAATGGTGTGGCGGCGCTTCTCCAGACATGATATCAGAAATCTATGATGGCATTTTTGAAAAATAGGTCTCTTGTGTGTGACTTGTCTGTGAGGCATAGTAATTAGTCCAGGCTTTCTGATTCACAGAGCCCTTGCTTTCAGTACTAGAGGAGATGCAGAAGCTTCTTTTAACTTTTCTTTCCGCTAAGAATAAACAATTCATGGCACTTAAAAAACCCCCAAACAACAGATTTCACAGAATTACAGAATCAAAGAATATTAGGGCTTTGAAGGGACCTCGAAAGATCATCTAGCCCTGCTACAGCAGGACCATCCCCTCTCTCAGGACCCTCCTCTCCCTTTGCTCATAAGGATAAAATTAAAGGAAAAAGGGGATTTGTGATATTCTCTCAGTTCATCAGTTCCTTAGGGAAACAGAGACCTTTTCCATCTAATCCTGTTCAATTACCCCTTGGCTCTCCCTGTTGTCAGAGCAAACAGGTTCTCATCAGCACTCAGATCCCATGGAATTCTACTGAGTTCAGGTCCATCCCAAAGGGAAATAAAACCCTTTTACCCCCTTTTTTACCCTTCATTTTGGGGCTGTTCCCAGCATGGTGGTGTCTCTGATGCTCATGATCATCCTCACACTTCACTCAGAAGGATAAAAGTCAAAGGAGATTTGGGATCTTCTCCCAGTTCATTGATTCTTTAGGGCTTTGGTGGGCACTGGGTAAAGTCTTTTAGTGCCCAGATCCCAGAGCTCTGGAGGAACCCCTCACCCCACAGTCCTACACTCAGGATCAAGGAACATTCCAGTGTAGTATCTGGGAAAACATAGTGTGTGCAGTCTTGAAAATCAACTCATGCTTACTTAGTGTAAGAGAAATGACAGTATGGCTCTTAACCATTTTCATGGTCCTTCTCTGGCTCTGCTCATATACATCACAGATCTGCAATAACATTGCTCATGGAAATGGATGATTCAGTACATGAAAGCACATGTAAAATAAAATATATCCCCTCGTACAGATGCACCCATGATTATTGTTAACAACTCAGAATAATTCAAAGCTGTCCAGACAAGAAATATTAGTACACAGCTTGCATTTCAATTAGTGCAGATCAAATAGTTTATACTGAATTCATATCTATAATTTCTACAGAATGAACACCTGAAATATTTCAGACTGTGGGGTAGAAATACTCAGTCAGTGTTAGTATGAGTTGGCCTGTTACCAGAACACTTCTGAGGTCTTAGCAGGTGTTTTAAAATACCTGCACTATACGGTGTCCCCTCAACAGAATCTTTCACCTGAAAGAGATTTGCAGTTTTGTGAGCAAATAAGGATGTTACTGGAGAGTGGGACTGTAAAGTCTGCTTCGTGTCGTTCCAGTAGGATCTTTGCAAAGTGCTGTCTTTTGAAAGATTTTATGTCACACATAGAGTCTGCCTTCAGCTATCACTGGTATAGTATTTTGCATTTTAGCAAAAGTACTTTTCCTGCCTTTTTTAAGTTCTGAACGTGCAATGAACTCAGCACAGTTCAAACTTCAGGATCAGTTCAGCCAGCTTTTGAACAAACAAAACTTCAACTTGCTGAATACTTCTAGTGTTAATGTGCATCTAGTGTAACCTCTGTCAATGAGATTTAGAATAAAATACCTACATATACTTTTACACAGGAATTTGCTCACTGATCAATGTCAGGATCGGTATCAAATTCCTTTGTCATCTTAGGCCTATTTCTCCTGATTTCTGCCCTGATCTCATTCTCTCTGAGTAGCTGGTATCAACACTTTTCTCTTAAAATACTCAGAAAATCAGATGAAATAGTCATCATAACATTTCTGACATTTCTAGTAGCCATATAACACAGTGAGCAGAAGTCAGAATGCTGAAAATCAGACCAGATTTAGAACTGTGTAGTTGGCTACTTTGACTCTGTCTCACTCTTTACCTGTCATCTGGTATGAAATGGGAAATGTCCAGCTGATGCTGAAGAAGCTGGTCTGATTGATTCTAGCTAAGCATCATGAGGCAGTGGACTGCTTGGAGAATTTTATCTACAGTTCTTAGTTGTCAAATAGAAGTGCTGAAATGTCACTTGGTTAAATAAAGGCTTCCTTGATTTATGTCCGTGTTGCATGCAGTGGCATTTGCTAAGTTATATAAATGCAGCTACATTAAAAGAGAAGAAAAGTTTCATTGCATTTAATGAAATCGCCCCTAGCAAAAAGATACTTTATTTTTTTACAAGAAAACTTTAATGAGTTACTCATTTGTGTGATGTTTGCAGCTCTGTGAAGATCTCTGCAATACTCCGCCCTGTGCCCGTTTAGAAAGCGAAGCCCATTATCTCTCTATTTCTTTCTCGGTAAATTCAGAGCAGTTTTACACTAGTTAGATGAAGTGAAACATTACTTTGTCAAATCACAAAGATCGTCTGCACTGTACTGATTCTGCTTCAGAAAAGTCACACCATGGATCAGCTGTCCCCAAAAGCCTTGAACCAAACAAAGTATTTCTTGCTGCTCGTGGGAAATGAGATGCTTATAATTAGACTGAGCTACTTGTTTGCAGTATAAGCCTTACTCCGCAAACACTGTCTGCTGCTTGATTGATCTGAAGAAAATGTTGTTTTCCTTCCTCACTCTGCACAACTGTAGTCTTTTGGTAAATGTGTAAATGCAACCCAAAATACCCTGTGGGCAAGCAGTTTGGGGCAATCAATTCTTTAAATAAGTTCATGTAAAGGCAAACAGCCAAAGATTTGACCTTTAAGTCAAGCTGACTTGAAAGTGTTCTGCATCTGTCCTTAACATCAGTCTTCTCCTCTGTGTCTGTCCACAGGAACTCCTGCAGCATCTTTCCTGGATGGGTGAAGAGACTGTAATCAGTGAGATGTCAGCCCAAGCTCTGTGACCCAGAGAGTAAATTATCAGGTTCCATTTTCAGGTTGAGGGCTGGAAAGGTGTTGAGAGGACTTAAGGTGCTGGCAAGTCAAGGGGTACAAGTCAAGGTTTTTTTCAAAGGTAAGTTCTTGCCAAAGGCTTTGTGGTCTTGATAGGAAATGGGTGTTTAGGGAAGTATTCATCTGTTGCATTAGTCTGTTTCTCCTTTTCTTTGTGAGACAGTTGTCTTCAGTAGATGCATCATTGACTGATAAAATTCCCTTTCACCAAGTTAACAAAACAAGCTCCTCCTCTCCTTAAGGCCTCTGGCTATGTTTAAGAACAGCAGTGCACTCACTTACCCACATTTCCAGATCACATTTACTAGTTCAGACTCACAGATCAAATTGGAGGAAGAAAACATCCCTTCTGTAATCCAGGAGGAAGTAGTTAGTGACCTGCTGCACCACTTAGATCCTAACAGGTCTGTGGTCCTGGTGGGATTCATCCTTAAGGAGCTGTCCAGCAGGACTAGGGACATAATTCTACACCTGTACTGGGCACTGATGAGGCCTCCCCTCAAGTACTGGGGGGCAGTTCTGGGCCCCTTATTTCAGGAAGATATTGAGGTGCTGGAATGGGCCCAGAAGAGAGCAACGAGACTGGGAAAGGGACTAGAGGGAAAGTCTTATCAAGAGAGGCTGAGACGGCTGAGGTTGTTTAGTCTGGAGGAGACTCAGGAAGGACCTTCTCCCTCTCTACAACTACCTGAAGGGTGGTTGTAGTCAAGTGGTGGTCAGGGTCTTCTCCCAGGCAACTAGTGATAGGATGAGAGGGCAGGGTCTGAAGCTGCATCAGAGGAGGGTTAGGTTGAATGTTAGGAAGCACTTCCTCACGGAAGGGGTGATCAGTCATTGGAATGGACTGCCCAGTGAGGTGGTCGAGTCACCATCCCTGAAGTGTTTTAGAAAAGACTGGATGTGGCACTTAGTGCCATAGCCTAGGTGATGGTAGTGATGTCAGATCATAGGCTGAGCTTGATGACAGTAGAGGTTTTTTCCAATAAGTCTGTGATCAATAGATTATTTTCCCTAATGATAAAAATGAAAATCTGATGCAGCAGTGAATATGAAACCCACGTGCTTAATTACAGGCATTTCGCTCTGCGGCACATCTGCCAACCAGCTTCTACATATACTGTTAGTATTGTTAATTGTTATTGTTATTATCAATTTTTTTCTCTGCTTTGACTATATGTCTGGGTTACTCCACACACCTATTAGAAAAGCAGCAAATATTTCTGCAGTGGAGCTTACCTTACTTGAGTTAGGTGTCTGTAGCTGGTGGCATGAAGCATCCTCTGAAGTGCTGCCTCTTTCCAGTAGCTATGAAAGAAATCTGGAAAAAGTTTCTATCATAAAGCCAGTTTTCCTGTAGATCAGATAAGAAGAAATTATTTTTATCTAGAAGTCAATGGCTCTAACTACAGGTGAGGATAGTAGTTGTGTGGACATATTTTGTAATCCCGAGGGGCAAGGGCTACAGTTACCATCCTAATGGAAGAGATGAGAGGGGAAATTTCCCTGGATGTGGGAAAAACAGCACAGCAATACATCTGACACACAGATGTTTCAGTTTGCCTAGCCATGTACAATTTAGTTGGCTCACACATGATCAGCAAGTATTTACTATCTTGTCTTTCAAACAAATAGATTAAAAGCTGCTGGGTCAGCATTTTGTTCTGGATAGAGCGAGGTTTTGTGATTCATTAGTGCTCATTAAGCTGAATTTTTCCTCTGAGTATTGTAACTGAGGATATGCAGCAGGATGGGGAATAGTCCCAAGGCAGCACTAACTTACTTCCTAGCAAAATGTACAAACTTTAAGACACTTATGTTCCTGTAGTCAGTGAAAAGGCACATTAACTGGAGATGATTCCAGCTGACTCTGCAAGGGCTCCAGCACCTTTGAACTCCAAGGACAGAGAGTAGTATGCAGAGCGGCTTCGTTTGCTAAGCCTACTGCTAATTAAAACCAAGATAGGCATTCAAATTCAGCTATAGGAAGTGAAGGGTCTGAGAGGGGCCTACAGAAAGGCTGGGGAGGGACTATTTAGGATGGCAGGTAGCGTCAAGCCTAGGGGCAACGGAACAAAGCTGGAGATGGGTAGATTTAGACTGGATGTGAGGAGGAAGTTCTTCACCATGACAGTGGTGAGAGCCTGGAATGGGTTGCCCAGGGAGGTGGTTGGGGCCCCATCCCGGGAGGTGTTTAAGGCCAGGCTGGGCTAAGGCCAGGCTGGGCTCTGGCCAGCCTGGTCTAGGGTGGGGTGTCCCTTCCCATGATGGGGGGGTTGGAACTGGATGATCAGGTGATCCCTTCTGATTCTATATATAATCAGAATACATAGAATATTCTGATTCTATAACTTCTCCAGCGAAGTGATCCTGCTGTGGCAGGGGGATTGGACTAGATGATCTTTCGGGGTCCCTTCCAATCCCTAATGATTCTATGATTCTATGATTCTGGTTTTAGACCACCATATTTAAGATCTACCAGAAGAAAAGGTTCCTACTCCTACCTGTCTACACGCATTTGCTGACAGCCAGCTTTGCTCAGGAACATCTAATCACACGGATAAATCAGTCAGTTTGACAGAGTCAAATTATTTTAACTGTTTAACTTGATCCTGCTGCATTTGCTTAATACAAATTAGGACTAATACAAACAGAACGCTCAATTGAATCATCCCAGTGAAAGTTTAACACTCCATGGGTGAGAGGATTATCCTTTTGAGTGTCACTGCTGGATTTGGAATACTAATTTTCACGGGAAAGGAGGCAGAGCTCTAACAGTGCCTCTGCTATAGTGTGGACACAGTAAGTGCTATAGAAGTGATTGCAGTTATGCTTATATCATGGAATCCCAGATCATTAAGGATCGAAAGGGACCTCGAAAGATCATCTAGTCCAATCCCCTGACACAGAAGGATCACCTAGACCAAGTCGCACAGGAACACATCCAGGCGGGTTTTATGACCTATCCCTCTCTACAACTACCGGAAAGGAAGTTGTAGTGAGGTGGAGGGTTGATCTCCAAAGTACGAAATGACAGGACTAGAGGAAATGGCTTCAAGATGTGCTAGTAGAGGTTTGGGTTGGATATTAGGAAAACTGTCTTCACTTAAAGGATTATAAAGCATTGAAACATGCTGTTCAGGTAAGTGGTTGATTCATCCACCATCCCTGGAGGTATTTAAAGGCCATGTAGATGTGGTGCTGAGGCATATGGCTTAGTGGTGACCTGAAAGTGCTGGGTAAATGGGTGGCTTCGATCTTAAAGGTCTCTTTCAACCAAAATGATTCTATGATTTTATGATTCTGTGATACTATACTGATAAGAAAAGCTCAGAACATTGACTGTGTGTATAGTAGCCATTAAATTCGGGCTACTACTTCAGTACAAATGAAAGCAATTGGTTTTTCACACTGTTTCAATTGTAACAGACAGAAGGCAACAAAAACTAAAAAGAAAGTAAAAGAACATCCACAAAGAAGAAATTGAAGTTGAGAGGAAAAATAATACTGGTTATTTAAAAAATGCCAGAAACTGGATTTTATTCATGCCCTCTTAGGAAGTGCCAGTGTTTTACACAAGAAATCTAGACTGCTTTCTGTGTACTCTGCTAAAACCAAGCTAGGAGGTCTACCATGAGGTTCTAGGTTAAAGCTCAGGAAAGAAAAATAAACTTTTGAGCTATTTTCTGTTTGACCCTATAACTTATAATGTTTTAGGGTTGTATGGTTAGAAGCAAACTAATTCAGAAGATGACACCGTGGCAGCAGGCACAGAGTGAGCTAAGCGGTGACAAGAATCACACCTTAGCTTTAAAAATTTGCATTAGTTGACATAACTCTAACTTGGATAACTTGAATAACTTGAATAATTCTAAACACCACTGAAGCTGCAATCCTGCCAGATCCTCAGTACTTCACAAGTGCTGCTTGATGTACTTTCAGTGACAGTGGCTTATTAAGAGCCATCAAAATGACTGCCCAGTTATTACAGTGTTAATGTGTTTTTAATAACAACTATTTACTGCTTGTGTAATTTTGAGTTAATTACATACCTGACCGCTCATGTCAAACAGCAAAGTTTCCTCCAGTGCTGAAAACCTCCAGAGAAGGTGTCCTTACAGTAGCTTATCGTATGCAAAGTATACGGTAGGGCTTAATTAAATGATTGTTTAAGTTAAAATGTGGCAAAAATATTTATTTTATTTTTGTGTATAATTAAAGTGCATTTGTGAAATTATGTTAATTGTTAGACACAAGGGGAAAAAGAAGACCCCCTCATCACCCAAAGCCATTAAATAATCCTGAGAACACTGTGCATTTATCTTAATGAGATAACAACAGTTGAATAGCATTTTAAAGACTTAAAGGCCTACGTTTCCCTTTAGTCATTATTGTTATTCCAATTACTTAAAAAATATTAATTTAATTTTATTTGTACAAGACAACGTTCTGTACACATCTGGTAGATGTGGTGTCAAGCATAGGAATTAAGAGCTCTACAGAATCTTATTTTCCCAAGACAGCATGGCCCAAGACCATGAGCAAAGAGTCCTCCAGGGCTAAACATGATTGGCAGAAGCTTTGTTTGCTGGTAGTGCAGTCAGTTCACAGAAAAATCGTTGCTGATATCCAACTGTTGCCATTGGAATTGCAGAAAACACTCCCTATGAGCTAAACAAAGGCTGCTACCTCGCGCAGGGATCACTGTATGCATCTACATTCGGTTTCTGTGGAGCCCACCAT
This sequence comes from Rhinopomastus cyanomelas, assembly GCA_013400115.1. Lineage (NCBI taxonomy): Eukaryota > Metazoa > Chordata > Aves > Bucerotiformes > Rhinopomastidae > Rhinopomastus > Rhinopomastus cyanomelas. The sequence continues at coordinate 323,830 of VXBP01008935.1, read as the reverse complement.
TTACAGGAGGCTCTTCTAATCTCAAAGACTAAGAGAGGAACATATCACTCAGCAGTATGAATTCTGCTGTGATTTATATCATACACTGGACTTGTATTATGACCATAACAGTGTGTTTTGCTTGAGGTTTTAGAAAGCACTGGAAGTCCTTTGACTTTAAAGTGAACTAATTAACATTAACTAACCTTTGCGCAAGACAGAACAAATCAGACTTTGTACGGGTTTGTAGCCACAGTGTCTAGCCCCCGCTGAACTCCATTGCTTTTATTCAGGTTGCTCACACCAGGAAGGTTATTGGAGTTTGACCCTGCTTGCAGAAAATCAATGAAAAGTCAGTCTCGAAGGTTAATAAGACCAAGAGTAGAGCTTGTATTTGAGGTTGAGATGTATCAACAAAGGATTTCTTGCTCTGGAGTTGTTTTACTTTTGGATTGAGTTTTGTCCAGCAAACACAGTTAAAGCTTTCTGTTAAATACAATGTCCTTGAAAAATGTATGTATAAATTAACTTTGTTTGGAATTATGAAGTCAGATACTTGAGAAGAATAGATAGAAGCCAGTGGAGTTGAATCCAGATGAAGATTAGCTTCATAAACTCTTCCCTGCTTTCTACTCCACTGTTTAAAAATAGAAGGGAAAAAATTGTAGAGAAAAACAAGTTTTTTCTTTTCATGAGAGGCTTGAATTTTTCCATTTCATTGATTTTATTGAATATGAGGTTTTGGTGTTCCCTCTGTGCCCTTATCTTCTGTTCTCCCCTCTTATTCCTTCTCTTTTTCCATGTTACTGGACTTTACTTCTTTTTCTCTCTATTCTGTCCCTCTGTACACTCTCTGCACTGTTTGTGTTCCAGATAATGGGCAATCAGGCTACAGCCTCCTTCATGGCCCTATCTATTGACTTGTGCCAAAACACCTCTCCTTGACTGCACAGCACCAAGCTATATCAATCCTGTAAATGCTTTAGAGCTTCCAAGAGCAGACAATGTTTACCCTGGTAGCTGATGCATATAGCATCTCAAGTACGGGAAACCTATCCAAACAATCACACAAATCACCTGCTTCCACCTAGAGATGGAAGAAGATTAATCCATATTTAGAGTGACTTTCTGAAGCACTCTACCTCAAAAGAATTTTAAAACATGGGACAAGGCAATTACTCCAGGTTTTGTGGAACAACATGCATTGAAAAAAGACTGAGAACAGCTTTCTGCTCCTGAACCACCCTTCCATTCTTTCCCCATACTACCCAAAGCCTCTTGCAAGACTTGGAGTTGTTGTGACTGCCATCTGTCCTTGCCCTTCTCCAGCTTTTGGTCCTCTCTTCCAAGCTATGGCACAAAGAGGGTCTCAGGAGTGGATCGGGGAGGAAAGCAAACAGAAGTGTCAACAGGAACTCCATTCTGTATTGAAAGGATAATCAGACCTTGGAACAGGCCACCCAGAAGGTGGCTGAATCAGCATCCCTAGGTGTGCTTTAAAGTTATGTAGATCTGAAGCTTAGGGACGTGGTTTAGCAGTGGCCATGGGACAGCTGGGTTCATGACTGGACTTGATGATCTGAGAGGTCTTTTCCAGCCTGGACAATTCTATAATTCTTTTCCCACCTGCTCACTCTATTCTCTTTATGTGAAAAGATTGTGCTGGGTTACCATGTCTCTGTGTTGCATCTATGCACTAAGGAAGACAGGAGTGCTGTCTGCCATCTCCTTGTAGCAGGGAGATGCAGAGTGGGAAATTGCACTGAATGTCTGTGTTCCATGACCCTGAAAGATCAGAAATGGGGAGTCACTGCAAAACATTTTCTTTTTCCTTCTCCTTCATGCTGTGCTTCATAATGCACCTGCTGTCTGCAAATGCCCTTCCTCTAAATGTTAGGTACAATTAAATCAGTCTGTGTGTGGCAGTACAGAACTTCTGTGTGCTGCACTGAAAAGGCTAAAACCCCTTATTTTGTCAGGAGAATGTCAGCTTCATGATTTGAGGAAAGCAAGGGAGAGGAGAGACAATAGCTGTTGCAGTTTGAAAATTACCAGAATTTTCAGATGTAGATTTGTGCTTTCATGAGGAAAAAGGTGTATTTCGCTTTAAGAAAGTCGCCCTGGGAGAGTGTGGGCTAGGTGACAAGATAAAAGGAGCTGATCATTGTGGCCCTGACTCTTTTGGCTGGAGTTTTCCTCCCAGCACGGGTCTTTGGCTTCAGCACCTGTCCCCCCTTCCCAGGGTTGGGAGGGAAGACGGGATGGGGTGGCTCGTGGTGGCTTGCTGTGGCCGGGGAGGTGGTCCAGCCACCAGCTGGCCTGGACACAGCCCCAACCCTGGCTCCCAGCCCTGGTTCCAACTGGGACTGGTCCTGGCTTTGTCCCAGCCCGGCTCAGGGCTGGCACTGTGGACCTGAGAAGCAAGAGCTTAGTGCCGATCTTCCCCCTCCAAGGAGCAGCCATTTAGCAACACATGGTGAGCTGAAGGATTCTTCCCTTTGCCCCTGTAGCTGAGGCAGGAGTAGAAGGGAGACGAGAGGGTCATGGAACCCTCTCAGCCATGTTTACGGAGTGGGGGGCCCCCTGCTGATGCAGCAGTGCGGTCGGTCTACATCCTGAATCACACACATGGCTGGGGCCATGTGGCTGTCACCGCCATCCTAGAAAACTGATCAGCAGGAAGAGTGACTGTCACTTCTGCAGAAGGACTCGAGAATCGTTAAACCTTGGACATGAAAGACAGAAACTGGGTCCTATTTGAAAACATGTCTCCTGCATCGAGGGATGCCGTTCAGGTGCTGAGGAATCAGGCCTGCTTGATCAGTGTTTTGCTGGAGAAAGCTGTGCTGAAGAATTGAAGAGTTTGCCAGCCTGGGCAGCTGAGGGTACCCTTGTCTGCAGACGACAATGGTGACACAGTAATAATAGAGAGAGTGGTGGTACCCATCTCTGCTTGAGTGACATGTTCTTTCTCCAGGTCTCTAATGTAAAAAACCCAAGGACTGATACAATAATGATCTCCCCTTGTATTTTTCTCAGAATGTGTGATGGCATTTGTGACACAGCTTCTAGTTTGTGTGCACTAACTTGCTTCACCTTTTCTTCTTTTCTATATGCAGTTATAGAGTTAATAAACCCTCTTCCATTTTCCCTAAGCTATCCATTGTCTGGCAAATTCTACCCCAGATGCTGTCAAGACCTAACTGCTTTGTTTTCTTCTCCTTCATCTTTAATTGTGGTCTTGAACCCACCACAATATCCTTTATTATTTTTACCATGTAAAACATGTGCTGCAGAAAGATTTTGGATGCTTTTACATATCTCTGAGAGCAACACACGTCCATCTTAGCCAGCCAATACAATATAAATGTGCTCTGGATTTCTATCTCCCATTAACAGTGCTCTCCCTGTACAAGGACTGGAGTAGCACAGCAGATGTCATGGTTTGTTTTGTCAGGTTGCCCCAAAATGGATGGGCAATTCCATCAATAGGTGGACATTTGGTACCTGCTTTCAAGCCTGGAGGTTGGTGCTGTGAAGGGTCACGTTCTGTGCATGTTTTACTTAGCCAAAAGTGCTACAATATTTTCTTTGACTTGAACAAATGACAGACCTATAAGTCATGACAAGGTAGCTGCTGTAGTGTTTTGCCTTGAAGTTTCCAGCCATAAATGAGAATGGTTTTGAATTTGATGTGGTTTTATTGATGTGCAGTATAAAACAAATACATAAACTGTCTACAGGGATCATGAATTCACCCTGGAACTGAAGGTAACCAGAGTGGGTGTAGCAACTCTTTAAAAGCTGCCCTAAGTTATACAATAATACAAATACATGTGCATGTGTGTGTGCCACTGATCTATCTATTTATATGTCCAAATGCAGAACAGCTTGCTTTCCTTTCTTACTGTTTCTCACCTCTCATGAGACAATCCATACTCAGAAAGGTCAGCTCAGAAAACATGGCAGCTATAGAGTCCCTACACCAAATAAACATCAAAACACAAGAGAAAGAGGTAAAGGCAGAAGAAAAGTGATTCAAAATCTGAAGCTGGAGAGATCACTGTGTAAGGCAATCAAGTGAAATAAGGAAGTTCAGATTAATCAAGATGCATATTGAAGTACCCAGTCACAAACAACCCTTCAGCTGACAGGAAAGGACTGAAGCATATGGAGACAGGGAGGGCTACAATACAAACAATAACTGAAATCAAGGAATCTGATGTCCAGCTCTAAAAAGGGGACCAAAAAAACCACCATGCATTCTGAATGCTGACAGGATTATAATTCCAGTAAGCTCCTGCTGTGATGCTCTACTATGTGTTCAGTGACTCCGTGGGCATCTGTGGGCTGGGGTAGGATATAGGACCATGAAAGTTTCTCTATTGGGTGTGGAGGGCTAACATGACACCTACCAACAATTTGGCCCTGTGCTTTGAGAAATCAAACATCCAGTGGCAAAGCTGAGAAGGAAATGATCTTTCAGTGCCACTCTGGCCAATGAAATATGCTGTGTGCTCCTCTGTGGGCGAGAGGCAGTATTTGTTTATCTATGTGTTTCATTCAGCAGAGGTCCATTATCTGACAATGATCCAATCTTCCATCATAAGTTTTATGTCTCTTTTGTTTTCTCTGATGAAAATGAGGAGAATGAGTGGAGGAAAACCTTTAAAAAATAAAAATTCCCTCAATGTCTAAGATGGTGGAGTTTACACTGTATTCAGTCTTTGGTTTGGACTGGCATCCAAGACCACCTGCAGTTTCCTAACTTTGGACATCTTCATCTTCTATCATGTTTTAACCTGCTTTCAGCTCTGCCACACCTGATTGTGATGAGAATTCAGCAGCAGGTTTAAGTGTGATGACTCAATTACTGTCCCCAGCCACTCACATCAACCACCCAAAAGCCCACAGAATTTTCAGCTAAGACAGATAACACAAAATACTGCCTTACCCACAGAAGCCTTACATCAGTGACACTAATAAGAGAGCAACAATTCAGGCACTACTGTACCACCTTTTCAGCTGTCCTTGATAGTTAACCCACCACAGTGTACCAACTCTCGTACGCATATGAGATGGACAACTGGATTTAACCTCAGCAGCTCCAGCTTATCTGTTTGTGATGTGTGTGTGTGACGTTGCATAAAGCAGCTGCAGTTCTCTGGGCATTATCCACTCACATGAGCAGTGGAGACAGGAGTGGTTACGTCTCTTCATTCATACAAATCTCATAACTGGACGTGAATCGCAGCACAACTGCTATATTTGCCTTCACGTTTCATTCTATCTTATTCTCCTACAACAAAGGCACTTACCGTTCTTTACTGTGTCTTTTGCTCATGGTTGTAAGATGGGTCTCTACTCCAAAGAGAAACCTCTGGGCTGGTTCATGCTACAGTTCAAAAATGAATAAAGCAATGGTCAGGAAACATCATGACCCAATGAGCACAGTAAACATCTTGTTCCATCCTTCAGACATTATGAACACAAGCTGTCCTAAACTTACAAGGGAAAGGCTCACAGTACATTCTTATAGTAAAGCCTCTGCAGACCTAGAGGGTCAGTAAAAGAAATAACCTGGGGCATCTTTATGTTCCTTGCAGGAACTATTGGAATTGCTTAGATATGTGCCAAGAGCTCTAGGCTATGAACAACCAGAAGTTATTTTCCTTTAGGTTAGGCTTAGGAAATTCTTAAATTTATGGCCTGCAGCAAAGTAACAGGTGTACAAGTGTGAGTTAGCTACACTGTGGTGTTATAAACAGGCCCCATCTCCAGTTATTGCTTAGATCAAGCTACATGTTCAGTTTTCTGGGTCTGATGTTTACTTCTAGTTGACAATTAAATGTTGTCAAAATAAAGCCATTACTGATGCCATGTGTAAGCACTGTGTTTAGCCTTCACGCTAATTTGATGGGTTTAGATTAAGATGCAGACTGCACACTAAAATAAAAAATCCCAGAGAATCCTCAGGGCAAGAAGTGCAATGCAGCAAACCTTTGCCCTAGGTTAGAACTTTTTCTAACTCAGACTCTTTTCGCTCCTTGTATTTCAATGAAGCTGTGCCTCTTTCTGCGAGATGCTAATGCCATTCTGGCTGAGCTGCACATTGGAGCCAGGTGAAGCCAGTTACTTCGGGATGTCTGTACAAGTGTATGTGTTCATGCCAAAGAATAAATGTTTGGTGACTAGTTAGAACAATGTCAACATACAGCTACACTTCCTTGTTAGCCTGCCCTTAAGTCCCATAGTTAATATCCATGTATGCTGCCCATAATAACAGTAACGCATTTTAAAATTTTTAAATTAACTAATAGCCTTTCCTTCCTTTTGTGTGAAGCTACACTGTATCCAAAACTATCAAGATTATCTAAATCCATTAAAACAGCAGATTCTGCCAGGGAATTGAAAAACCTACAAGCTGTTTTGTTGTTGTTTTTTTAAATCCCCTTCCATGAGATTTTCTTTCACTTTAGCCATCTAAATATGTCTGTCCTACAGGCTCATTTCTTTAATCAGCCTGAGACCACTGGGACTTTTCAGATACAGCTTTGTTTTGCATAAGGAACTGCAAGCTTAGATAGGAAGTCTGGTTTTTGATGACAGTTAATCTTTTTGTAAATGTATCCACAATGACAGTCACAACGTGAACACACGCTTCAAATGTAATTTTTGGTTTCTCAGCTTTGGTGTCACAGAAACTGAATTTTCAAAGGATTGTTCTAGAGATTTTTAGGATTTCTACTTAGGTCTTCACAGTGGCACTGGAATCATAGGTAATGGGAGGAAACATGAAATCACTATGCAGATAGACAACAATTATAAAATCACAGGGCTGGAAGCGACATTCAAAGGTCATCTAGTCCAACCCCCCTACAAGCAGGAACACCTTTAACTAGAACAGATTGCTCAGAGCACCATCCAGCCTGACCTTGAAAGTCTCCAGGGATAGGGCCTCTACCACCTCTTTAGACAACCTGTTGTACTGTTCTCACATTAAACTACTTTTTCCTAATAAGAATGTAGTGTTGACTTACAATCAATAATTTTACCTACAGTATTTCACTGAACTTTTCTATTCTTTGACAAGAAATGGTCTGTGGCTGTGGAGACATCCTGTGTTCATCACACGCTTTGTTTACACAGCGCTGTCTTTATGATCTGGAGTAACAAGGTCGTACTTAGTCTGCTCTGCTACAGATGTCCCTAAACAGCCTTCCTACCTGTCCAACAACCCTCATTACGCAGGACAAAAGACAGGCTGTTTGAAGAAGCAGAGAATCACATGGAAAAAAGGTATTTTGGAGGAAATACCAAGTGCGCTCCAGGGCTGAGGCTCTTATCTCTAGGTATATTCACTGCATTGGAACTAGTGACCCTGTTCTTCCTTTGTCTTCACGGTGAAAAAGAAGCATCTCTAAAGTGTGATTTATCTGCCCTGTTTTAGATGTCTGTTTTAGCACAAGATGAATTGCACTGTTAAAGGGTGTCCTCCTCCTCTCCATTGATTATCAGGGCAGTACGAGACGACAAGGTGAAGTGCAGTTACCTGCAGAAGGAATGGCCACATTTGGTCAGATTAATTCCATCCCTGATACCTAGCTTTCAAGTCACCACCACACTTTTCAACCTGGCATCATTAGTTCCACGAAGCATAAAATTGGACCTAAGGCTAACACAAATGATGGATTTTGGATATTGTGTCTTGAGGTTCTGAAATAAATCTGAAGAGCTGTCTCACAGCTGAAGGCCTGGTTACCTTTATGATGTAGATCAGAAGCTCACCGTTGGGTTCCATGCCATGTGTTTTGTTATAGTTGCTACAAGCAATACAACCATGGACAAAAAGAGATTCATGTGAACACATACACACCCAGACACACAATTGTATCTTTAACAGGCTCAAATATGACTCACTTCCTCTTCTGTCTTTTATGCATTTAAGTCTAAGAAGCAGCAAATAAGTACCAGAAGAAATAGCCAGAGATCTAAAACCTACCCTGTTCTGCATTATAAGCACAGTCACCATAAAAACTACCACACAGAACTGATCACAAAATGTGAGTTCTACCTATCACAGACTATTGATACCAGCATTTGCGTTTGAAGAACAAGGATGATGATGTGCACCACAAGCCATAGGAGGTTTGGGGGGTTTTATCAGAAAGTGATAACACATCAGTATGGAAACACCTATGGAATTGCTGTAATCCCAGCAGTCAGCTACAAGAGAAGAAATAAAAAGCTATATATAAATAATAAAAAACTTAAATTTCTATGCATGCTTGGTATATTAAACCCACAGATCAGTACGGCTTGTCTATCCATACCAGCAAAACTTACTGCTGGTGTTTTTTGCGAGAAAAACATATCCTTAAAATCAGTTTCTATTGTAATAGTCAAAAAAGTAGACTGTCATAATAACAGACTGTACATAATTTTCCAGGTCCACATATCTGCCAAAACCTGCATAATTTAATTTCTCCGATACAGAACTCAGAATTGTTTTGTTTGGAAGAGACATTTAAGGTCGTCAAGTCCAACCATCGACCCAGTATTGCCAGGTCACAAGAGGATTCCTCACAGATGTGAAAGAATGACTTCACTCTCTCTCGCAGGTGATGGCAGTGAGTGTGCCGGAGGCATGACTGGGTAAGAATGCGGCTTTGCAGACCTGATGCTTTTCCCACTCTTGGCAGCAGGAACTACTCATGGTTACAGCCATACCTTAGAACTGAAAAGATACCACTGATCATACTAACTATGGCAACTGAGGGTGAGGGTACTGGAAGGGTATTAGAAAGGTGAAATAATGGGAGAGATTGTTGATGCTAATGCATTTTAAATCCCTATTAGGTGACCAGCAACGCAGAAATGTGCTAATTACCTTGACCAGCAGAAAACCAGATAAACTGTAGCACCTGATGGCTTGTGACCATTTAAATACACTTTGAACCAAGCAGGACCCACAGAATTGAGTTCTTCAATAGGCTCAGGCATACCTGAGCTATGTCATGGCTGATAATTGAACACAAGGACTTGCACCATTCAAAAGCATATGCAATGCATGCCTCAGCAGCTCTCCTGAACTGAAGTTTGTGCCTCGAGTCCACTACAGTATTGCTATTCCACCCTCCATGATTACAGCTAGCTCAGGTGTGCCTATTGCAGTCAGTTCCCAAGTAGCAGCATAAATACACCCAAAGTCTGTAGAGAGGGCTTATTTATGGCAAAGTGTAGCAGCAGAATAAAGGAGCAGCCATGTCTGTGTGCCTGCCTAGCTTCTAAATAACCCCCTCTGCAGACGTACTTCTAACAATTTCAAACTCAGCAAGAAAAAACAGCCTGTGTGATTAGCCTGATGTGGAGGCAAAGCAATGTATGAGAAGTACCCTCCAAATAACAAGCTTTGAGGTCTGTGATTATCAGAGAGGTCATTGGTGGTTTATTGCCCAATTCCCAGATGCCACATTAATGAGTATAAACTCATTTAAGAGATTTGTGATAAGTAATTAGGCTACTTTAGAACTGTTTCAGCACATTCCCCATCAGTCCAAGGGCAAGTAACAAAGGACTGATTTCCTGTGTGAGGAATAATGCAGGAAAGGTGAGTCATTACTGGTTTTTGTGTGAGTGTATTGGTGGGCTGGTTTCTTCCTCTGCTGTAGTTGCCATGCTGTTTGTTAAAGTCTGGTGTGCTGTAAGTGACAATAAGCCTTTATGAATGATGGCTCCAGAGGATCTCAGAGCCGTTGTGCCTTGTGAGAACGAGACGCAAGGAGACAGGACAGCCGTGTGTGTCACACATCTATGTAGAGCAAGGACATCTCATAGAAAAGACAAGGGGTGATGGATATAAGTTGCTCCTGGGGAGATTCCAAAGGGACTCCAGAGGACAATTTTTCACTGTGAGAGTAATTAGACACTCAAATAGTCTTTGAAGGGAAGTGGTAGATTCTGCGACTTTAGACAGTTTAAGGCTCAGCTTGACAGGGTGCTGGGCCACCTCATTTAAACTGTATTTCTTTAATGTAATGGGTGGGACTCAATGATCCTTGGGGCCCCTTCCAACCTGGTCTACTGCAGTACTGTGGCATCTGGGTCATCGACTGAATCCAACAGACGGGGTTGCTCTTTAATGAATTAAATCAGAGTCAGTGGGACAGCACATTTAACCAATTATCTTGCACTTTCTTCCTATTTTACACCAGAAAGGTTTAAGCAAATAAGGAATAAAATAAAAATTCAGATTAGTTCAGCCTAAAATTGTGATTTTTGATGGTTATTTGAAAACTAAGACATTTAAATTGCTCAAAAGTGTGTCTTTGTAGATATCTTCTTTGAGGTAGAAGGTTTCAACTAAAGCAGTTTTTGCCATCTCTTTTGGGGGAAAAAAGGCCAAAAAGCTCTATCTTACATCTAAAGCACCAATATGAGCTAAGTTGCACTCTCCCTTAGCCCGCAAGTTGTGGATCAAAACGGCAGCTGTTTCCTAGAAAACCAGACTGCATGAACATGGGGTTTGCTTCATAAAACAATCATCTGCTCAGCCAGCACTTTCTAGGTTTTCTACAAAGAATACTGTGTGGTTTTTCTTCTTGAAAGAAAGAATTCCCTGTGACCTCAGCACAAGAACCAAATGCCGGCTGGATGCCATGTTGGCCTCAACTCCAACATGCTTTCAGATGCTGTCCCAAATGATGGCCATGGAGCTGCTGTGTACTCACTTATTGGCCTTGGAGGGGCACTGATTCACACAACCTCTTTTGCATCTGATACAGCTTTCTGCATACAATGGTTGGTGGGTGGTCTGGTCCACTGCTTTTCTTCAACACTCAACTTGGAGTTGTTCAGGGCAGCTGAGGGTGCTGTTTTCCATTCCAGCATGAATCCATATATTTGGCCTCAGCTTCAGCCCAGGAAAAGTGAATTTGTACATTGAATCCATTTTTTTTTGTGTCTGCTATTGAAGAAAGACAATACAAATGTGCTGAGCCATTAACTCACTTGGAATGTGTGAGACAAATTTACTGAGTTGTCCTCACCTGCTTTGCTGATATCTGTGTAGAATTACTATCCTGTCAAGTGAGATTTAAGCTGCATTTTCACTGTGGCTGACTAGAGGCAGCTGCTGGTGAATTTGGGCGGTTGAACTTCAGCTGAAGTATTTACAGGCTTGCAGAAAAGTGGCTGACATTTGCAAGTGGTGTGCAGTATTTAAGGACCTGAGATTTAACGTGTTTTAAGAGATCCCTAGATGTAGATACTTTCGAGTTAAATCCTGGGAGTTTTGAAGTTGTTGGATTTGTTTAGTGAAACAAGTCCTTTCTGGTTAACATATGGGTACTTTTCAGCCTAATTGGTTTGCAGCTGTACTTTACTTCGTGTTACAGAGAGATCTGATAAGGGCTCCAGGAAGTTTTTTATTATAGTTTATAAAGCTCTGTCTGTAAAGGAAGAAAAGTGCAGTGGTTATGATGCTAGTGCGACACCGAGTTCCAAATTAATTTATTCTTCAAAAGTCTGGATGAACGATTCTTGGCTAAGTCACATAACCTCGATGCGTGTTCATTCTTCTAACAGAAAAGTGGTGGTATAAGACACTATGCTCTGTTGGGACACACCATGGAAATAAGGGTTGCATCAGTCGTAACTGAATCCACAGAAATATACCAGATAGATCTTGATCTCATTTTATTCTCAGACCGTGCTTATTAAACTAATACATCCATTGATGTCAATAGAACAGGCTGTCCAGGGAAGTGATGGCGTCACCATGAGATACCATCAGAAAACATCACTCTTGACCAATATTCTGGGCAGCAGGCTGATATTGTAAACACAGCTGCTGTATAGAACTGTCTCACTGTGAAAAACAAGTGGATTTGTATGTAGTATTAATTTCTGCCTCTGTTGCAGATAAAGACCCCGCACCATGGTGTGTATGTAGCAAAGACATTGCATTAGAGAATATTTTCAGCATTAACAAGCACATAGTTCAGAAAACATCTGACTTAGTGTCTTTCCTAGATCAGCACCAATGAAAGCTTATTCCACAGTTACTAGTTTTCGCTAAAGCTTCTCTCCAGTCAGCAGTAAAACAAGATTGTTTCAGAGATGACACAGAATCGCTGTGTACTTTTCACCCTATGAAATTTGTATATTAACACTTCCTCCAAAGATTTTCCTTATTTAAGCCCACAGAAATATTTTGATGGTCTGCTTTTCAGTGTCCATAGCAACAAGAGTTTTTATGGCATCCAGAATGATTTTCTTTTGCTTAAGTATGAAATATGAGCCACCTCGGTTTCCCTTTTACTTCTGTCACATTAAGGGAGAAGGGAATAATCACTGAAATTATGCAAAGTTGGGGAAACTTAACAATGCACTTGTGAAAGCAGAATTGGAAAAGTGGTCACTCCAAATGGAAGGTCATCTACAGGTCCAAAAAAAAAGTCTTTAAACTCAGCCATGCAGTCCTGGCTCCTTTCAACACAGAGAAAGAGCTGGAGGCTGGAGTGCTCTGAACGTGCCAACTGGCTTTCTTATATTAAATCCATTATGATGCTGATTCTCACAGGCATTTCCTTTGCATAATTTTCCCCTCCTAAGATCCAGTTCTGGTTCAAGAACTCTCATGGGGCATCTCAACCTCTTCACATGGTCTATATTTTTCAAAGAAAAGTTGGAATCATACAGGAAGGAAAGAGAGCCCAAGGTATTTTCCCACTGTGTGATGAATTAGAGCTAATGTACAGACTAAGAGTATTTTCAAGTGGACTTCTATAGTACACCAGGAACCAAACAAGAGCTCTGAAGATAAGGCTTATATAATATGCTTGTGATTCTTGTCACATAAAGACCATTGCACCTCATGGAACTTTTGTGTGTCTTGGTTCAGATACCACACCCAAATTGTGAGAAACAGGTGACTGTGTGACAGCAGCTATTTTGGACAATACACGTTTGACCAGATTAGAACCTAAAATTGTGCATTTCCATGGAAGGAGCTGAAATAAATATATATCTATATATACTACATTGCCATCTGTAGCAGCCTAAAGCTTCTCTGAACGAACACAAGAGAAAGATTGAGCAGGTCTTGTGATCAAATCTAATGGTGCTCATTTTGGAAACAGCACAACGCTGTTCAATGGCTGTGAAGGTACTAGTGTACCTTCTTGTTTATCTAATCACATCAAGTTCTTGTCACTTCATTGAAATGCTTGTGTTACATATCCTGAGTTTTTATTCATCATTGTTACATACAGAAGACAACTTAGAATTCACAGAATCAGAGAATGTTAGATGGGACCTGGAAAGTCCAACCCCCCACTGCCAGAGCAGGGTAAGCCTACAGTACTGTCTCAAGATGACCTACACGGGCCTCAAACCCATGACCCCAGGAATTCAGAGTCCCATGCTCTACCAACGGATCCAGCAATTCCCCTGAAGAGCTGCTGGATCTGGTAACAGACAAGTACAAACACACTGGTTCAGAGCTGTTAATCCAACCAGGGATGAGCAGCTACCTGTAACAGGTCTCACTGGCAGCATAACGTGCATTGAAGCTGTTGCATTTGGAGAGTAGGCTGTTAGAAACTTGTGCTATAGACATCAACTCAAACTCTTCAGCCTGCAGATGCAAATTTAGATGTTTGTTTAACTGGAAGTTAGCTGAAAGTTAAGCAACTGAACTGCTGCACAGTGAACCATCTTGCAGTTGTAAGCAATGTCCAACCAACCACATGTGTTCTTGCAGGATCAGCATTCTGCAAAATGGCTTTGCACAGTAAGGATAAGGGTCCCAGATCACAGCTGTTCATGCAGAGCAGAGTACATCATATTACAGTTTTTCTGTGTTTACGTTTCCCACTGCTGTAGTTTATGTGGTCTAAATAGTTTTTAAACAGTTTAGTTGTTTCTGCATTTTCTGGGTTTAGAGAGGCTTTCGCTCTCCACCAGAAACACTATTCGGGTAATCAGCCTGTTTTGCAAAACAATAGCACAGGGGCTTTAATGACAGTAAGAACCTTTCAGATGAAGGGGCTGAAAGGGAATGAGACTTTTACAAGAGATGATGCCTGATGGACTAACGCTGGAGTGGTAGCTGAATCATCCTTGTCTTCTCTAATTAGAGTTTTTCATTTCCTGATGAAAATTTCTTCCAGCATCCGAGTGCTGGACACTGTGCAGTAAAGTAGTGTGCATAAAATTGTTTTACTCAGCTTCAGATAAGGTCCTGATGGGTACTCATCCACTTCCTTTTCTGTAATGGACAGCAAAACAGACACTTCTAGGATTCAGATGTCTGAAATGGGTGAAATAAACGGCTTCTGAGGAGGACACACTTCTCTCCGCTGATTAGAAAGGGACTCCAGAGAGCAAGCTCAGTTGCAGATGTTTATCCTGAGATATCTAAGCTAATTGAGGAGACTCTCCACACAGTCTGCGAGTTCCCTTATCATTTTCCCTAAATCTTGTCCCCTACACATATGTTACAAGACTGCTCTTTTTCAAGGTTTCTTTCAAAGCTTTTTTTTTCTAGTTAAAAGATTTTCCATCATCCTCTGCAAACTTCAGAAGCAGCAGTTTGTATTTAAGGGAGTTGCTACTCCCAGTAGCTTCTGCAGTGGCTCTGATACTGAGCTTCATTTTGTACAGCTTATTGATGCCAAAAGAATTTTCTTTTTAAATAATTTACTATTCATTTACATAAAAAAGTTTGTGTTATAAGTTAACACAGTTGATGCAGACACAGAGATACCATTAAACATCCAAAATGAAGTTGGCTTGTCAGATTTAACTTTGTTCCTTGCATACCCTGCTGAGTATTTAAATGCAGCTGATGTGTTAAGCAGGGAAGGAAGAGAGAGCGAATCAAAGTGAATTGTACCTTATGAGAACATTTTCTAAATGTGTTTCGTGCCTCTGGACATTTGTCTGTTAAATATCCGATGATGACCATGTCCCAGACATATCAATTACAGCAGGAGCAAGGAAGTATCCTGAGGAATGGAAGTCAGTGAGGTCATGCTGTCGATGCTGCAGAAACTTAGGAAAGTTTTGAGAATTCCCTTGTAATTTCAACAAAGTCACGTATTGAACAAGGCTCAGCTCTGAACTGTGGAGGCAGCCCCTTGGTAATTACCATCTACAGTCCTAGCTTTTCTGACATGGAATTAACCTCCTCCTATTTTGCAGAAAAGTCAGTGTAAGAGCCTGGTAATTAACAGGTGCAATGAAACTCCAACCTCTTTTGTAAGCACCAAAAACTCATCAGAGAGAAAGTATTAAATACTCTAAAATACACAGCAAACTACCAAGGTATTCCGTATTCCAGTTGGTGCGCCCTGGAACAATTCAATTCAATTTGCAAACGCTTCCTAAGGAAAGTAGCTGGGACATTACCTAATTCCATTGCAGAATTAAAAACAAAATCCTCAGAATTAACACTGCAGTTCACTGGAGTGATTACAATTTTAAAGATGCATTAGACCTGGTCATTCTTATGTTACTTTTATATACCTCCTTCTGAAGTCCCTTACATACTGTGGGCTTGGAAATCTTTGGGAACATGGTACTTTTATAAAATCTGTGACACTGACCATGTAGGAAAGGAGTTAACATCTTGCCTCCTCACCTCACTCTTTGTATCTGGCATTGCTCTCTGACCTGCAGTAAAGACTGTGGCAGCAGAAGCAGACTGTGGCAGGGGGTTCTGCAGCTTAACTGGATCACACTTCATTTTACTTTTCATCCAGGAAGCTTTCCCACTTTCTACCTTTGGTAACCTAAAGCCGTGTCCCCTGGAGCTTAGCACTGTGTTTTACAGACTTGCAGAACACTATATAGCAGGGACACTGCACCCTCAACTCCCTTCCCCTATTACAGGCACGATATGTCTAACACAACACAGGACCAGCAGCATAGGAGTGAAGGGGCATCAATCTCCTCTGATGTCATGGGGCTGACAGGAGCATAATGCTGATTATTGTGAGATGCTAACCTTCAGTGATGGAGAGGTCCATCCACCAGCAATGGCTGATCTGCAGCCAGTGCCAAGCTGTCCACTGCCTGATGCATGCTTGTCACCTGGAATCCTCAGCTGATGTAGCCCTGATGGACTTTTGTCCTTATCAGCCACAAAACAGTAGCCATGATAGAGGTGTTTTTGGTTTGGTCCCTTTCCAGACTCTGCAAGTGAAAGAGAGACAAAATGATGCCATCACTGAAAACTACACGGTTACACTGAAGAGATGAATATTGTTTCAGTGAAGAGATTTTTTTTTGTTAGTAAAATAAAAGAACATAAAGATGGGTTTTAGCAGAAACTTGTCATACTCAGATAGGAAACAATTTTATAGGATCTGAAAAGTATTTCTTTGAACTCAAGCCTCTAATAAAAATACTTTATTAAAAACCATAACACATACATTCACAGTAAAAAATGTAAGATCCCTGAAATTTAAATGTTGTGTGGGGCTTTGGTGGGTTCAAGACCACAGTGAAAAATAAAGGAAAAGAAAACAAAGCAGTGAAGTCTCAATGAGATCTCGGGTAGAATTTGCCAGACAATGGATAGCTTAGGGAAAATGGAAGAGGGTTTATTAACTCTGTAACTGTATACAGAGAGGAAGAAAAGGTGAAGCAAGTTACTGCACACAAACTAGACACTGTGTCACAAATGCCATCACATATTCTGAGAAAAATACACAGGGACATCACTATTGTATCAGTCCTTGTGTTTTTCACATTAGAGACCTGGGGAAAGAACGTGTCAGTCACACAGAGATGGGTACAACCACCTTCTCTTCTATTCATTTGGAGAGACCCTTCAGCACCCCCCTCCATGTGTCCCCCACTCTTGTCTGCGGACAAGTGGGGCTGCAGCAACCTGGAAGTGGCAGGGGCGAAGCCAAAGCTCTGTTGCTGGTATGATGGGGCAAACCCCCCATTGAAAGTGTCAGGGATAAACTTCTGCCCCATATCAATTACCTTCAAAGAAAAACTATCAGAAAGGAAGGCGGATCCAATATACAGCCGCTAATTTCTTGCCCCAAATATCAGCTAATAGAAAGGTTATAGTCTAGATATCAGAAATGTAGTACAGATGCATCAATGAATATTTTTATGAAGTTAAAAGTAACATAAATCTTTGTCTTCAAACCTACCAGCCCATAATGTGGTAGGTTATCATTATTGACCAAGACTGTTGGATTTATTAACTAGACTAAAGTTTGATAGCTCTGCACATATCACTTTAGTACTGTCCAGCTATATCACACATCATTTTCAAATGCATTCAAGTTCTAATGTTGATATCGGAGCACAAAAACTAGTTGTCACTTTTTAGAACAAAAGGAAAGAGATATTAGAAACAGGGTAAAATAGAGGCTTTTAGAATATGCTTTTTCAGTAGTAAAAACAGGCTAGAAGCTGCTCACTTCATCCTCTTAGATGATCCCTCTGCATTTTAGAAATTTACAAATAATAAAAATTACAGAGTATGGAAATAGGAAAATGCACATCTAAGCTGCATCATCACTTAAATTTTCTACTAATTCCCTGCTATAGTAAAAACCTTTCACATATTCAACCCTTTTAGCCTGCCTGTTGCTGGGTTTCCCATTTGTTCAGCAGTTTTAGACTATTTCAAAGGAAGTTAAATAAGTAACTGCCTAATATAAAGTAGAGATACTTCTGAATTTCTTAGAAGTAGTGCCTGAAGATTGATGCTGGGATCAACCTTCATATGATGCAATATATAGGGCATTACTTCTGTCATTTCAGAGAGCTCTGCAGAACACACAGACCATTACAGCAAAAGACTTCCCCTGTTGATTTGTTTGCATTTTTCCTACAGAGTGTTCCAACACCTTTTCTCTCACAGTCCAAACTTATTAATGCTTGAAGCATTAGTAAAACAGCTCCTTTGAAAATGAATGTGATTATTGTTGAATAGGCTATCTGAGATTCAAGTTTGGTCCACAACGTGGCACTCCCATGAATGAGATTCAAAAGGCCCATAGGGATGATCCTTCAAGTCTGTGGGTTCAGGCACAAGGTGGAAAGTAGTCTTCCTAAGCAAAATAAAAGTTGCAACTAAACTGGAAAATCAGCTCCTAGGTTTGAGAACATGAGTAGAAATGCTTCATCTTCCAAATGGTAAAGGAAGTGCTGTGAAATCACTGACCATGAGGAAGCAAGCTGTGTTTGCAGTCTCTCCTGAGGAAAGCAGTACATTGATTTTTCCAGGCTAGTGTAGGGGAACCCATGTTACATTTCCACAGAGGACCAGGTGAAGCAATTTTGACACCTGACCACTTAAGGGAATTAAATTTGGGTGAGCATGTTACACCCACATGGCTATAAGACTGCCCACCCCAACTGTTTGAGAGCTTCTGAAGCTTTTAGGCAACTGAGAAGAAACCTAAGCTACTGTAGTAATTTAAAAGTTACTAGATTTCTGATTTTTTTTTTTGAAAACCTGTGCCCAGGTTAGAGAGATGAATTTCTATTACCAGCTCCACAGAGAGAAGGAATCCAATGTGATGCTACATTTTGGATGCTGGAGAAGCCACATCACAGCAACCCCGATGTTCCCTGAGGATGCTTTCGCTAGAAAGTTCACTTCGTGATGATTTTTGGAGTCCAGCGTGAAACTTCAGTGTTTAGGAAAAAGGCTTCACTAGCTGCATTTCTCAGGAGTGGTTTTCCCCCTCAGCTCCTCTTCAGCATGAACTTTCTGCAGAGGTTACAGGTAAGGGTCTGTGAACTGATTGTATTTTTTAATATTTCCCTGACTTTTCAGATCTTATTTAATCTGTGGCTGAGAGCTTTGTGGGAGGCACAGTCCCTTGGAGGTCTTTTCATGCATTTTGCTCTATTCACTAACCACGGGGGTGAACTTGAATTGTCCAGAGCTGTTTGTGGGTGCTGTAATTAATTTCTGACACTAACAAGAAAGACTAAAGTGATGAACACTGCATTAGTTTTTTTACCATGTTCACTTTTTGTACTGATTTGCAAATGATGTTAGTACGGACTAGGTAAAAATACAAGACTAATGCAGACTTAGAGTTTGTATAACACTTCAGCCGTAATACGTTTGTCATGTTAACTCGGCACAGAACCAATAAAACCATTAGATGAAAACAAAGGTTTAATTTCTGTGCAGCTGGTGGTCAGATGTTGTTCTTCACCTGGCAGAAACAAAGTGGAACTGACTGTTTTAAAGACTTGACATGAGAACACAAAGCGGTGTGGGACAGAAATCTGGGTAGACATCGTCGTTTTAAGTCCAGGCTAATATTCTTACCTCTGACTCAAAAGCATTTTGGTACTTTAGTACTGTAAATGTTCACCTTGACAACACAGATAGCTCCTTCTTTCAGGCAAGTTTCTGAACAAGGTGCTGCATGTGGTTGTAAGTGAAGTGTGAAGGGTGCAACATGTTATGTTTGTAAAGAAACAGAAACCTACCCTGCTCTTCTGCTACAAAAGAGAAATGCTGCGGTGCCTCTGGTATGAAAGGGGCAGAGACTATTCTCCTGATTAAATTACTTCATGTATGAAGAAGTTTTTCTAACCCATCTCCACTGGACTTTAGAAAAGATGACAATTGTAGAAGTAATCATTGTTTCTACAGGCAAGAAGCCCCCTAAAGATGGGGATTCAGTTTAGATGACATTTTATTTTGTGGAAGTTTTAGGACCCTTGGAAACAAATCTCAGCCTAAATATTGCTTTTCTTATATTGTTCTAGAAGAAAATGGTGTCAAAGATCCATAGCTGTTAGGATCCAGTTATTATTCCTTCCCTGTTATTTTGCCTGGAGTGGTATAAAATAAACTTTAGTATTAAGCATTTTGTCAAGAGCTAATGAAAAATCTATGTATTACCACAGAAATGGTGCTTCAGAGGCCGTGTATTGCTGAAATAAATTTCACTTGAAAGAGTAAGAACAAGCTAGTGAGATAATAGTTTTCATCTAGTGCTTAGAAAGAAAAGGAAGTGTTAGATCTCCAGGGTTTGTCTGTTGCTGTACTTGATGACTCTTCTTGGACAAATAACCACAACTCACATCTGGAGTATTGTGTCACATTTGCAGTATTGTGTCCAGTTCTGGGCCCCTCAGTTCAAGAGGGATGTGGAGCTGCTGGAGGGAGTCCAGTGTAGGGCAACGATGATGATGAAGGAAGTGGAACACCTCCCTTATGAGGAGAGGCTGAGGGAGCTGGGTCTCATTAGCTTGGAGAAAAGGAGACTGAGGGGTGAACTCATTAATGTCTACAAACATGTGAAGGGTGAGTGTTAGGAGGATGAAGCCAGGTTCTGCTCTGTGTCATCTAATGATAGGACAAGGGGCAATGGATGTAAGCTGGAATATAGGAGGTTCCATATAAATATCAGAAGGCAATTCCTCCCAGTGAGGGTGACAGAGCACTGGAACAGGCTGCCCAGGATGGTTGTGGAGTCTTCTTCACTGGAGACGTTTAAAACCTGCCTGGATATGTTCCTGTGTGACTTGGTCTAGGTGATCCTGCTGTGTCAGGGGGATTGGACTGGATGATCTTTCCAGGTCCCTTCCAATCCCTATAAAAACTCTTTCTGTTAGGTTTACCAAGTCCACGAATGATGTGGGTGCATTCTAATGACATGTAAAGGGTTTCATACTTTCAGAAGGAAAATGTTTTGAAAGCCTAAGCACACAGGATAACTATAAATGAATTAACACTCTGTCTAAAACAATATAATGTAGAGATGTGCAAAAGCTCTACTGGAGTAATTAACACCCTTATTTGCAGAAGTTATAGTTCTAGAGAAGGTGAGCATGTGCAAAGGATGTATTGAGATGGGAGCAAGGAACTTGTGAGCTCTGGTGATTCTCAGTCACTGAAGTATTAGGATACTCTGTACTTCTTACTCCTTGAAGTCAAGCAGTATGCAGAGGAGAAGGCTTTACTTTGGATTTTGTCATCTCATCCCAGAAAACAGTGTTTTTGCAGGTAACTAAACAAGATTCTGTGACAAGAGAAGCCCAGATTTGTTTAAGTGTTGGATTTCTTTGAGAGAAGCTATCTGAAAGGTGATGGCTTATTACAAATACCCACGTGTACTGGTTTTTTGCTCTGCCTTGAAGATTTAGTGGTGGGATATGGCACATTGTTCTTGTCTAAATTTATTAATCTGTTAATTAAAGGAGATAATAAGGTAAAAGATAGCAGATTAAATTTAGGGATGGGAAAGTATTCTGCCACACAAGAATTACCAGATGTAGAGTCTTGTATAATGTCAGAACGGTGTTTCAAATCTGTTTGCTATGTGAGTTTGCTGGATTTCCAGTGAGTATAAACTTGCTTCTCCTTCCCCTCTTCAGAGAATGGCTTAGGTTGGAAGGGATCTCAGATCATCTATTTCCAATCCCCCTGCCATGGGTAGGGACTCCTCTTACTAGACTAGGTTGCCCAGAGCCACATCCAACCTGGCCTTACACACTTGCAGGGGTGGAGCATCCGCAACCTGTTCCAGTACCTCACTACCCTCACATGGAGGAATTTATTTTTAAGATCTAATTTAAATCTTCCTTCTTTTAGCTTGAAAACATCTCCCTTGTCCTGTCACTGGAGTCCCTTGTAAAGCTATCTTTGCTGTTTTCCTCTAGGACCCACTGACCTTCATACTAAGATACTTTATAGCTTGGCTCTATATCAGTTAGTCTAATATCAGTCTGAGTGGCCAGTTTCTTCATGCTCAAAGGTCTTGAGTGTTCCCACTCTGTTTTGGGAAATCACAGCTGCAGATAATCTCGTAAGGCTTCCATTTTTATAAATAGAGCTGCCCATAGTCTGAACACAACTGAGCATACAAGAGCTCTGCTCTTCCTACTTGCTCTACAGCTCAGTGTTTCTAGGACCCAGGAAAAACTGCGTGCCTCCTTCTCATATTGTTAGAAATATTATAGAAAAAAAAAAAACAAGGCAAATAATAAAACTCCAACAAATTCAAATCTGGAGAAACAGACTATTGCATTTGTTGGAGAACAGTGTAGGAGAAAGGGACCTGGAGGTCCTAGCGGACAGCATGATGGCCAAGAGCCAGCAATATGCCGTTGTGGACAAGAGGGCCAACAGCATCCTGGGGTGGATCAGAAGTGGGATGGTTAGCAGATTAAGAAAGGTTCTCATCCCCTTCCACACCGCCTCGGTGAGACCACATCTGGAGTATTGTGTTCAGTTCTGGGCCCCTTAGTTCAAGAAGGACACAGAACTGATGGAGAGAGTCCAGCGCAGAGCCAACAAGATGATGAGGGCAATAGTAGAACATTTCCTTTATGAGGAGAGGCTGAGGGATCTGGGTCTCTTTAGCTTGGAGAAAAGGAGACTGAGGTGGTGATCCTGCTGTGGCAGGGGGATTGGACTGGATGATCTTTCGAGATCCCTTCCAATCCCTAATGATTCTATGAATACTAACATTCACTGAAGATGAAGACCCTGAGATACCCTGAGAACTTCTCAGCTGGGTTTAATGTAATTATAAGATGAAATAAATGGTATTCATAAGAGTCCCGAACACTACCACAGAGTGTAATGAATTATTCATGATAATCTCCACTATAACCCATTGCTTTTGATTTTTCTCTCATTTTTTCCTGTTTCAGTGACGAAGCTTCTAGAGATAAAGTAATAATTTAAATTATTAAGGAAGAAAAAATAGAAATCCTTCTCTTTACTTCTGAAAAAATGTTCCATTTGGAAAACAAGCAACAAATTTTGCCAAGTTTTGCCGGTCTGCATTTCTCTTGTACGCCCTATAGAATTAAGGCTTTTCAGTCACATTATTTTGCTTCCACAAACAAAGTCTATGTCTTTGTTTTCTGACTTGGTTGACGCTTGAAGTTTTTCAAAGTTTAGTTTCTCACCCAGCACTTCAAGTGTGGTTGATGCAAATATGGGCTGTAAAACTAGTATCAGAAATAGTGAAAGACTGGGATGTGCGCTACTCCTTAACCTTAACAAAAAGTGGTTGTGACTGGCTGATGGTGTCAGGGACTGGAAAGAGTAAATTCTTAGCTTCAAAAAATACCCCTCAAAAGCCAGACTAAGTTAATAAAGGGGTGAGGTCTTCAGAGTCTCCCAAATAATGACTGTAAGTTATTATTTAATTGTTTAAAATACAAGCACATTCCTACTAAGTATCTAAGAAGGCAAAGGAGACCAAATACCTGAAACCAACCAGAAAAGCAACTAGAGAAGTAGAACCTGTCCCTAATATTACAAATATTTAACTTCCAAACATGAGTGGAAGATCTGATGATTTTTTGTGCATCAGTAGTCTAAGTGCAAATGTAAATATTGCAGGATAATGGCTCCTGTTCAGAGTTCCTTCTGTTCTTGTTTTAACAGCAGAGCAGATCAGAGTTAGAGTATTATGGCAACAATAGCAAACAGATGTGGAATGTTATTTTTAATCTTTTTACTACTCCTAATCCATTAACCAAGCCCTAAAGCACAAGAGTAAAGCATTAGCCAAAGTTGTATTAGTTTCTGCTTTTGACAGGAGGAAACTCAGGGATCAATCCCTTAGTTGTGCAGAACTAAGATTGTGTCTGTGCTTGAATTTTTCCCTGCTGATTTCAGTGACAGAAGTCTATAGGAGCAGCAGAATTCCTACAGTAGACCCTTCACTAACATAATGCTAATAATAGGTTTTTGTGACACGAGTATTCCATACCTTCAGCAGGTATTTTTTCTCTGCTTTTCCCCTGATTTTAACTTATTTCTGAGATTAGGGTTCAGTGCTTAAATCCCAGCAAAAACCGAGCTGCTTCTGAAACTGGTATGCCACCCTGTGAGCTGATTTAAGAGTCTCATAACCTGGGCAACCCTATACTCCATGACTTCTATATCATTTTGTTGGTTTTGTCTTCCCAAGGTCATAAAGAAGCTGTTACCACCCCTTCTTTCACTCTTATTAACTTTAATAAAAGTCTCTCTTCTTGCTGCTTCCACCCAGTGTCTGGGCAGCAGCACTGAGAGCATTCAGATGTAGTTACCTCTGCTCATTTGAAGTGTTTCCCTCCAATTAGCCCAGCTGTGGTTCTGCTGTAGCTCATAGCTCACAAATTTTGGACAAAGACATGAAGGTGTTCACTAAAGAACCACAGGCAGAATGATTTGTGACCTATTTATTCCACAAATTGCTCAGAAAATGAGTTAGAGTTGGATTCTACTCGGACTGGCTAAGGATGGGGACCTGTAGGGTCACTTAAGGCAAATACTAAGTAAAGGCTGCACAAGGAGTGTGTGAACTGGGCTATTACATGTAGCCACAAAAAGGATAGAATCAAAATTAATTCCTTGAGACCTGTCTGCTGCCACTGAACGGTTGTTAATGATCTGGTCTGTCTGCAAAATTTTTCAATCTGTATCTCAATCTGTCTTGACCAGGCTTCGGTCACCACTGCACATGGATGTGGGAACCCAGAGGTCCCCCTCTGGAAGTTAGCGCAGAAATTGACAAGAACAGGCAGAGCCCCGGTTAACTTCACAGGTTACTTTTGTGTATTTTTTAAAACTAAATTTAATTAGAAGTTCTGGGCCCCTCAGTTCAAGAGCGACTCAAAACTGCTGGAGAGACTCCAACACAGACCCATGAAGATGATGAGGAGAGTAAAACACCTGCCTTATGAGGAAAGACCTGGGTGTCTTGAGCTTGGAGAAATAGCATCTGAGAGGTGATGTTTAAAACCACCTGGACATGTTCCTGTGCACTTTGGTCTAGGTGGTCCTGCTCTGGCAGGGGGATTGGACTAGATGGTCTTTCGAGGTCCCTTCCAATCCCTAATGATTCTATGATTCTATATGTGTAAAATGCAAGCCTATATCTGAGATACAAATATTTTTGGACTGAGAAACTGGGGATAAGAAGTAAGAGATGAGATGGGAGAGAATACCATAGATGTTTGTTGTGAGTATATTTTTTTCCTCCAGTGACCCAGAGCAAAAACTTCTTTCAGAAAATTCACTGAGCTGGGTGGGCTTTTCTCTTGAAGGGTCACTGTCACATACTGGGGATGATGTTAGAGAAAAAACTGATATTTTTGGGCATGTGAAAGTATTTATAAGAGTAATCCTCTAGCTAGGCTCTCTCGCAGCTTAGTTTCTTAAATTACATAATCTTCAGTTCCAGTCAAGTACCTTGATATGCAATTGCAGGTCAGTTCTCTATTTTTCTGTTATTAAAGGGTTTTTAGAGTAAGGACTAAGTTTCCTTTTTCTTTTCATGCTATACTTTTTCCAGGCTGGTGTATTGGATCAGCTATAGAGCAGCTCTGCTTTCCTTCTGAAAAGGCGCAAATGGCGCTATTGACATCTCTAAAAGCAGGGTGTGATGTGGCTGGGGACACTTCAGTCCCAGAAAGGTTTCTGTTACTTTTGGTGAGAATAGTCAGCGAATTGAGGAAATGTGTCCTTTTGGAATTTTAACCTGCCTGTCTGATCCTGCACACCTGTAGAAATGTTCGTTTTGTGTGCCCTGCTTTATAAATGCGTTATAAAGCAGACATGAAGAGTTTCACAAGTGCCATATCATTTGAAGGGCTTTCCTGGATGCTTCTGTCTGGATATTTCCTTGCTTTCATGGGAAGGAATTTATATGTTAATTTCTCTCCAAACACAGCTTGGGAAAGAAACAAGCATAAAGTAGGGAAATAGCTCGAACAACAAAGACTAACAAATACCGATGTTAAACTGGTGCCTACAGTTAGCCCCAGGAGCATGTGTGCTTGGGGTCCTAGTCCCAGGGGTGTCTTGGCTTAATTTGCAAGCTCCTCTGCCAAAGCATAAAATGCCAAAATGTGGGTAAAACTAATACTGGAAGTCTGTGGTTCATGATTTGTTCTACTGAACTTTCCTCACTGGTCGTTTAAATATTCTGAGTTTAGTTCCTAAAAGGGCTGCAGCAGAGACTCGGTCCCTTTCTGGATGGCAATGTGATGGCAGTTTATTTGTACAGAGGGCTGGAGCGTTAATAAATTCTCTGTGCCCACCTATATTTGAGGTTGGGAAGCACCAAGATTTGCAGCCGATTCCCTGGTCCTATTTGCAATTTAATACAATTGTCAGTCATGCTCCAGTGTGTGTCTTTGGAAAAAAAAACAACCAACAAAACACCAAAACACGCCCCTCAAAACAAACACCCACAACAAAAAAGCTAAACTGAACACTCCCTCTGTTTCCTCCTGCTTTAAAACCCCAACCCAACAACCCCCCAACTTCCCTGTCACTGACTGCACAGGATTTTGGTGCTGCTGCTCAAGTACTAATGTACTGAAAAACAACCTTTCTGTTCCAGTTCTGGGGATCATACCTGACACAAACACATTCAGAGCTGTGAAATGCATCTCTTTCTCCACTCTCTTCTTAGTGACTCTCTTGTGAATAGAAAACTTTAGTCTTAAATGCTGTTTCAAAGAGCAGAGTTGCCTGAAGTTTTGAAGTGCGTGGTTGGCATTCATAGCTTAGAAACTACATTTCTGATTTGAAAATTTATTTGTACTGTAAATTCACAGGGTGGAGGCATCACAAGGCTGTATTTCATCTTGGAAATTAGGAGGGAACAAAGAGAAATAATAGTCGGACTGGATTATGCTTTGCTGTAGTTCACTGGCAAATACAGTTTTACCGGTAACAATTTTTTCTCCCATCTATAAACTCCATAGTATCTTAAAATTTGTACATCTTGGAAATATTGTGAATCACTCAGCTGAGATTTTAACCACCAGTATCAGAAGAACAGAGAACCTTTGAATTTATGAGGGTACCAGTGGTAGAGGAGACACGCAGAACTGCACGGTACCCACCACACCAACTACGCAGGCTCCTATGGTGGATGTGGACTGATGTTCCTTGCCTTGAATAACTGTCATTCTACATAAAGAAAATTAATAATTACCCATGCAGAATCACTCTGGTTGGAAAAGACCCCTGGGATCATGGAGTCCAATCATATTCCTTAACACCTCATCCAAGTGATCTTTAAGCACATCCAGGGATGGCAACTCAACCACCTCTGTGGGAGGACCATTCCAGTGCCTGATCAGCATTTCTGTGAAAAATGTCTTCCTAACATCAAGCCTAAACCTACCCTGTTGTAACTTGAACCCATTCCCTCTTGTTCTATCACTAATTGCTTGTGAGAAGAGACCAGAACCAACATCTCTACAGTGTTCTTTCAGATAGTTGTAGAGAGTGATGAAGTCTCCTCTCAGCTTAATCTTCCTCAGCTCTTTCAGTCTTTCCTCATAAGATTTATTGTCCAGGCCCTTCCCCAGCTTCGTTGCCCTCCTCTGCACCTGCTCCAGCACCTTCACATCTCTCTTGTATTGAGGTGCCCAAAACTGGACACAATCCTCAAGATGTGGCCTTGCCAGTGCCGAATACAGAGGGGAAATAGCCTCCCTACTCCTGCTATTTCTAATGCAAGTCAGGATGCCATTGGCCTTATTGGCCCCCTGGGCACACTGCTGGCTCACATTCATCTTCCTGTAAATCAGAACCCCCAGGTCCCTCTCTGCCACACTGCTTTCGAGCCACACCTCCCCAACCCTGTAGCCTTGCATGGGGTTGCTGTGGCACATGTGAAGGACCCGACAAACAAAAGATCTAAAGGAGGCCTACAAAAAGCTGGTGCATGCTTATCAGGAAGGGTTCCATCAAGATGAGAGAAATCCTACAGATTAAGGCTGGTTTTGGACGCAGTTGTGAGGATAGGGAGGTAGGCAGGAGGTAATACAGACAGGAGCTGGATAAGAACACAATTAAAAGTAGGTACTGTGAACTCACAGAAGAGATTTATTATTCAACACAAGACATTTCTGACACAACCAGAAAACAAATAACTCTTGGTTATGGCTTCCCCAAACTCCCAGCTTCATTTCGTGGGCTGAGGGAGATTGAGTAGCTTAATGATTTAGCAGTTTGACAAGAGTCCCTACGGAGGGTTGGAAATCCTAGAAGATTTTAAGAACTGTATTTCCTTGGTGCTTTGGTTGATTACCTGACAGCACTTAGACTGCTGTTTTCGTGATGGGTGTAAGGGTGGCAAGGTTAGTTTACATCATTTACTTCATGGACTTGGGGTAGAATGAACTGTGTAGGAAGGGAATACTGATGGTTTTTACAGCAATATTTATGAAATTAATACAGAAGACTACAGTATAGAAATGGAAAAGAAATAAATAGCTTGGGCTTGCTGTGATCTTCCCTGTTGTGGTCACCTTTGTGGAACACTCTGGAGATTAGAGGTTTTCAGTATTTTAAAACTAACTGAAACAGAGAGGGGTGCTTGTGGTGAGTGAAAATATAGTAGGCGGCAAGTAAATGAAGGGTTGAGGAGGATTTAATTTTTTTATTTGTATACATTAAATTCTCAGTTGTTGATATTCTTTGGTTTGTGGCAGTACTAAATTAAAAAAAAAACCCACAAACCAATCTGTTTGTTTGTTCTTTTCTTTGGGGTCTGGGGATGTGGCAACAATCTAGGATCTAGCAATGGATTAGCCTAGAACACAGCTATGAAGTCCTCTAAGAAAAAAGGTGGCTGAGAACTTGTAGAGGATCTATCTTGGACTTGCCTGAATCGTCTCAATGTTCTTTTTCATTGGTGGATCACACATCTTATTCCATCTATTGAGATTATGCTGATATAACCCAGTCTGGAAGGGTTAAGTGTGTGTAAGGAGGAGGCCTTTCTAGATGCCATCAGGTATTAGTGTTCCATCTAAACAAGACTGTTTAATCTTTGTAGTCACTTGTATCATACGAGAGTTTCACCTGGCTGTGAGCAGGTGGGATAGGAATCGGATATAAGCTCATCAAAATTCTTCCGGTTGCATTGCTGGTTAGGAATCTGCGGTGCTCAGTTCTCTCCCTATTTTTGTAATTTTCTGTGGAACCATTTAAACCAGGTTCTTTCCTCTGTTTCCCCTCAAATATTTTCTACTTCCATGAAGTGACAGCTGTAAGGATTAGCAAAATAAGCAGCTACCTCTGCTGGCATGAATTTAGGATTCGCAGCAGAAATGCAAATAATTCATCAGCATTCTTTTCCTTTTAAAATCTGACAAAGGGATGAATCTGAATCTTTTAGTGTATCACTAGGAAGCAAAAAATAGCTTTGGTCTTTTCCATACTGCTCAGTAAAGGCTTAGATGTTTGCTATTTGGATAATAAACACTGTGTAATCAGGTCGTCTTTGTTTGAACAGTTGTACAGCATCTGAGCACAACAAGGTATTGATCTCGGCAGGGGGTGCAGTGCAAATAGTCACAGTATTAAATATCTTGTCTGGAAAACCTGATGCAGAGAACACAAATGCCAGTGTTTATTTGACAATAATATTCCAAATTCAGATTCTTCTAACATCTACGTGAACTTACGAATACCTTATTTACATGTGAATGGCCCAAGGAGTGGATCTCTGAGGATCTTTGCTCCTGCAGCTTTGCCAGAAGCCATAGAATGTTTATTATTCTAGCTTCAGCTTCCATTAATTAGCAACAAATGTCTGATCTTTGCTCAAACTAATTTGAAGCAGTTACACTTTGCACTTATATCAAATTTATTACTTAAAACCAGCAGTTCTCTTTTGTCTTCTGTGTTTGTATGTATTAAGGACTCATTCAGTCTCCTCTACAATCTCATTCTTTTCTACTTTCCCACTGGGTTTGCTCAAAAACTTACAGCTATGTAAAATATTAGAAGTTTAGGATCATATTTATAATGTTAGATCAGCTTAATTGCTGTCTGCTTTGTCTCCCTAATTAAAGGA
The DNA here is from genome assembly GCA_013400115.1 of Rhinopomastus cyanomelas. Classification (NCBI taxonomy): domain Eukaryota; kingdom Metazoa; phylum Chordata; class Aves; order Bucerotiformes; family Rhinopomastidae; genus Rhinopomastus; species Rhinopomastus cyanomelas. Next base: position 294,014 of record VXBP01008935.1, on the reverse strand, counting down.
AAAGCTTATCATGAAGAACTACTTTGCTCTAAATGGCCTCTCTGTGAAAAGGAAAGTCATATTTCAGGTGTGCAGCTGGAATAATTCACCTAGGGCATGGCACACCAGTGGGGAACCCCTCCACGTACTTAGCCTTTATCTTTTTTAAGGGTTGCACATGATATTCAGAGTATCTCTAAGGGAAACCTTTGGACTCAAGATTGGACCAGGTTTCAATTCATAGAGGATTCTGTTCTGTTCCTCTAGTATTCTTCACTCTGAATTAACCTTTAATTTTCAGACATCAGTATAATTAGTCCTTCATTCTTGCAAAATGGAGTAGTCAGTCTGTGATTCCTGAGCCACTGTTCAACCACAATCCAGGTTTCTGGCAGGAGTGAAGCTGCTTGTCAGAGGCTGACAAGGCCAATGTGATTGAAATAGCCAAAGCATCTAATTGGATAGCTAGCCCTGTCCCCCTCTCAAAGTGCTGCTGAGGGACCCTGGGGATGCTGCTGTCATCTGCAAACTGAAGCAACTCCCAAATGTTCTTGTCTTCTCAACCCTGTGCTGTTACTGTCAGAGTCTTTAGCTGGTGCTTCTGGAGAGGTGGTAAAAGGATTATATTTCAATCCCAGAATAAGCCATCTCAGATAGCAAAGATGAAGAGATGTGTACAGTCAAGATTCGGAGATGTAGGCATGCAGAGCAAGAGTGCTGGGTTAGAATTCTAACACTTGCAGCACTCAGGGAGCCAGACAGGGCACCTGAATTTTGTTGTTTGCTGCCCATTTCCAAGGTCTAGAGGGTGTGTTTCTTAGTCTGGCAGAATCATTACCGGAAGGAAGCAACCTGCATTCTTTGGTTTCAGAGGATACTTTTTGTCTGAGTGTTTTGTACTTTAAAATATCACAGTCCTGCTCGGATTGTGAAAAAGTACTTTGAAACCTGAATTTTAATCACTTGTATCCCAGAACTTCTTCAGGGCCACCAAAGTTTTGTCTACCAAAACAAAAGGCAGCAAAACAAGCAAAAACAATTGCACTCCTACCCGCCAGAAGATTTTCACCAAACAGAAGGCATCTGTGAGAAGTCTGACAGAGGCAGTGTGCATTTCTGGGTTTAGCAGATCACAGGAGGTGAAAGGCATCCTTTTCAAAGATAAAAGCAAATCCAGAATGATTTATTTAGATGTTTCTCCACAGCTGAATGCCTTGGCGAGAAGCTCTTCTAGACAGGAGGCAGAAACAAAGAGGTTTCTTTCTAGAAAGTCAAACGAAAGAAACTCTAAAAGTACTAATATGAAGAGGAACAGAACGGATGAGATTTGTTGTTAGGGTGGAACAAGAAAGCACTCAGTGAAGTGCATCAGATAATGAATAATCCAAGAGAGAAATTTGGAATTTAAGTCTTCTGTGATCCATAACGTGAGAGAGGTGATATTGACTGAAACTGAAAAACAGCACATTTGAACCCCGTAAAATGGAGTGTTTTTTTCATGTGGCGTGTGATTTCGCTAGGTACCTAAGTGCCAAACAAGTTGCTAAAAGAAGAATTCAGGATGAGAGATGGGGAAGAGAATTACAGAACCAGCTACACTTTAAGGACTCTGGAGTATTTGCCATTAAATAAAGGAAGAGGGAGGAAAAAAAACCCCAAACCACCCAAAGGTGGCTTTGGAAGAAGAGGGCTGTCCTATGATTTTGTGCTTGTGATGAAAACAGCCTCTGTTTCTTGCACTCTCTGACTTGTACTACTGTGCAAAAGCAATGACATGTTTCTGTTGGTTTCACAGCTGCCCAGGTATTTATGTTATGGATAAATAAAGGATGTTTGGCATCAGTTTTTGTGTGAACAGGATAACAGCCCGTGTCTGCAGTGGCTTTGATCCTAATGAGCTCATGGGTCTCGGCCCTGCTGGTGATGATGCCTTGAGTAATGCCTCCTTTTAATGAGGTGCTTTACAAGGTTGTCAGGGTGAGGGAAGCTACCAGGGTCTGCCTATGATCAATGAGGTGGAGGATTGTTAAGGATCTACCTCTAGAATTGTGACAACAGTCAGATACACCATGGGCTAGACAGGTAGACTTTGTGTTTCAACACTTGTACAGGCATCTGGGGAAGGAGATGCTGTTTGCTGAGGTGCAGAAATTTCCCAGTTCCTCCAACTGACCCCACCCCTAAAGACACTGTTGTTTCTGAGGCAGAATGATAGTCGAGATCCTCTAATCCTGTGGCACAATGAAGAGAAAGAGACATTCTCACCAGATTTTCTTGTTCTCCAGAACTTCTGTAAAACCCAGATGATTTTTTTTTGGTGTATTGCTAGTGTGAAGAAAGAAAAACTTTTAAATCCAGAATCGTTTCCCTGTCTCAACCAGCTGCCACAATAAGAGTCAGGTCATGAGAGAGCCTTCTTCTGTATCACGCTGTACCAGGTGTATTTTGTGATAATGTTTATTGAGTGCATCTTCTGAGTGCTGCACTTGTAGTACAGCACTGAGGGGCAAACTCTCTCAAGATGTGTGCACCTACATCCATTACACGCTTTTAAAATTCACTCTCCAAACTAATTGTGAACAAAGATGAAGATCGTATTGGCATTTCAGAAGACTGTCTTAGCTCCTGTCGGGAAGGAAAAATGCTTTATTGCTCCTATTGACTTCCTGCTCTTCACACTGAGTCATTTTAAAGAAAGGAGGTTCAGATTGTCCCACCCATGCATGGATTTTCTCCATCCTTTTATCTGCATCTTCCAGGATGCTCAGCGATAACTGAACATCCCTGAATTCTCAACGCTGTTTCCAGCACAAATCCAAAGCATAGCATTGCACTAGCTACTATTAACCCTGCCCCAGCCAGAACCACCACAGATGTTGGAGACTGTAGCACCCAACTTAAGCAGAGCTCCAGCTCTGCTGTAGCTTGAGTTTTCTGGGATTTCTTGGCTCTGTCAGTGGTCAGCTCTGTACAAGGGTTGTCTCTGATTGGTCTAGTTTTCTTATTCTTGAAATGACAGGTTACTAAAGGAGCCAAATTTGGGGATGTTGCACTGTTTCCCTGGACACAAAATCCTTACCTTTAACCTGGAAAATTTCTCTGCAAATAGGCCAGATATAGGGATTTCAGAACTACTAATTACAGTGAATCTTGGGCTGCCAAGCAGACCATGGGCACCCCCAACGTACGCAATATAAAAATTACGTATCTCATGTCCACAAATATATTAACATCTTACATATAAAATGTATTTTGCATATAAAATAGCACCTTGGGCTAAAGAGGGCATAATGCAGGAGACACAGGGTTTTTAATTAGCAGTGATGTGCAGTGATAAGCATTTGTGAAGTTACTCTGACGTGATGGGTTGAAATGTGGTTTGCGTTTCTTGAGAGTACTTGTACTTTGGAAACGGATTTTGATCTATGTTGGCTTTACTTACTAATGCTTTTCTCAGACAGATGAATCTTTAAAGCTTCAAGGTTTTTATATTAGTCAGGGTCTACTTCATTAATTCTTATGAATTTTATTGTTGGGGATGAACAGGAACACTTTGAAGTTTTACAAGGCAGATGGTGCCTTCGAGTTCTGTATTGTGGCATAATTCAGAGCAAGGTAGGAGCGTTGTTCTTACTTAGCTCAGTGGTATGTGTGACCATGTTACCACAGAGCCAGATTCACCTGGCTCGTTTTCATGAGCTGTTTCATCACCAGCCCCAACTGCATGCAATAAAGTTTGAGAAGTCCAGCTGTTTTTGTCTGTATTGGCATTCCTACCTAACAGCTGCAAAACTCATCGAAGAACATTCCAGAACAACAGGAGGATGCCAGCTGGAGATCATGTGCAGTGCTGGGACTTTGCTATGAACATTGCGATTGATTCAGACTGGAAAAGGCTGCCCTGGACTTGCTGGACCCAGGCCAGCTTGGCAGCTGCAGTTATGAAGGCCCTGGATATGAGGGGGAAATGAAACTCTAAACGAGGTTCTCCACACCATATGTTTTGGGACTGCTCAAGGCCTTAGACTTTATGTAACGCAGCAATTCCATGTCAAGCTGCTATTAAACCGTATTTCCTCCTTGCATTGCTCGTTGGGGAGGACTGAGCTGTTGCAGGCAGTACTTCCCGTGATCACAGAGGGTGCATTGCCCAGTCACTGCTAATTACCAAGATCTTAATTTGCTAGCTCTAGGAATTCCTTTCAGGCCTCCAACATTATTGAATTAAGTCCTGGCCAAGGACAATTAGCTACTCTTGAAAAGGTCTGTTGCAGTCTCTGGCCAACACACGGATGCTCTTTACTGGAGTTCAGCATTTTTTCTGTTGCTCTGAATTCTCTGCAATTTGTTCAAAGGGATATATTTGATTTTTGTAGGACTAGTCATTGCTGTGGGGAAGGAAGGAAGGTTTGTTACTTCTGGGTTGTTCTTTCCCTTCACAAGCAGTCTATATGTGTGACTGACACCTAAACCTGCTCAAAATGAACTAGTAAGCCCCTTGCTTTTGCCAAATCTTTGTTGAGAACTTAACTGCTCTTGGGACGTGCTTATCCATTCCAATTTTCTGATGTGCACAGAAATGGGAGGGCAGTATCTAAATTGTACATAGTTGGAGAAGAGACACATCTCTGTCTGCAGGAGTCTTGTTCCATTTCTTTCTTGAGACCTGCCAGTGGCCCTGCAGAACGAGCAGCAAAACACAGAAGATTAAAGTCATTGCACACAAGCCATAGAAGTGTTTGTTTGCTTGGAGGAAGAAAATCTGATGAACAGTATCTGAGTGTCTGAGGCAGCAGTGAAATTATTTCCAGTTTATCTATTCCAACTGTGCCTGGAAAAAAGAAAGTGTGGGGAGGGTTGCTTCTGGCTTGTTTCCTGCTGGATGGAAAAGCTATATATGGACACTTATATCAAACTAAAACACAGCAATTAAAGCACCTTGACCTCTCAGTGTTTGCCATTAATAGGCCTGAAGCACAATAGAGCCATTTTCCTTTATTCCAACAGTAGAAGCCTCTGTAAGTGTGTCCAGTGGTTGGACATGAGTACAGAATACAAGCGCTTTTTTTGAAGGCTCAGAGAAAAAGCCTCTAGAGAACCTTGTTGAAGCAGCTGTTGCCAGGTTGTCATCCCACTGAGCTGGCAGCTGTGAACACAGCCTTCACTTCAGCATAAACTCCTCTGAGTGAGCATAACCTACTGCTGGAAACGAGCTTATGCTAAACACTGGTCTAGCAGTTGGGCTGGCTGGTGTTCAATTCTGTCTTACCTGTGGCTGCATGTGTACAGAAGCTTTATCTTCCAGCAATTGGTCACTGCCCATCTGTTTCAGTGTCAGCTGTTTCCTCAGCCAGTGCAGATCCAGCCTCTCTGATGTCTCACCAAGTAAAGGGGTAGGAGTTGTGGTGTCATGCAGTCCCTTGGGAGAACATGTGCTGCTCTACTGAGGATTTCCCCTTTATGGGGAATATAATGAGAAAGCTTATTCCTGAGTTTTCTGCTGAGTGGGAATTTCCTATCTTGGGCTGGTGTTCTAAAATCACTTTAAAAATTGAATATCTAACACTTCTGACAGTATTTTTGTGACTACTATTAATATAACAATTATTCAGGAACTCTCATATAATGACTGTGACTTTGATTCAGCATTTCTTCAGCTACGCAAAGCACTCCTATTTATTCCTATCCTTTTCTCCTGCATGAAAGCCGGAACGTTTAGATATGAGTTTCCGCACGGTAGCAGTATCCACTGACATTGTTCAGCACTTACATAATGTGGATGTATTCGTTGGTCTCTCTGGGTTTCTCTTGGTGGAATTCTGTAATTGCTTGGAGGATGTTTGAGAGAGGAGTTGTGCCTTACGGCTGCGTGCGTTCTTCTCTTTTCATTTTCATAGCGGTAACGGTAACAACTCATAGCTCAACACCTACTAGATCCAAATTCTCTGTTCTATACGTTGGGCTTGTAAGAAGATGGGAATGAATCTTGTTCAGTTGCTGGTTTGCTTGGAGGACCAACTCATCGCTGAAATCCAGAGGGTGTTCAGATCCATCTCTTAAAATTGGTATTTGTCTCATTCATTAACAGCCAGAGGGCTTTGATTCAGAAATCCTGGCTGTTTGTGGTGCATTTCCACTGTGGTCTAGCATTGTCCATGAGTTATACCTGAAGTAATAGTGCTGAGCAGTCTTGAAAGCCTGCCTCTAGGCTATGTTCTCTGAAATAGTTTATCTGTTCTTACATGAGAATTACTGCAAACTGCTACAACAGAATCACAATAAAGCTCCTCTGTGTCAAACTCCATAAGGAAATGAACTACATAGTTTCCCTTGTAATAGGACACAATAGTAACTAAAACATTACAGATTTTAGGGCCATAAAGGAGAACAGTCATAACTCATTGATCTAGATTATTAAAATCCTCAGGCATTTCTGTGACCCACCCAAGTTTAATGAATAATCAAAGTAAATTGCTTTGCAGACCTGTATTGCAAAAGAAGGACTAAAGACAGTTTTGATTGACCAGAAATTCTTCCATTCTCCAACTACGTCTAATCATTGATTCTTGTCTATAGTTTTAACTTTACAATCTGTTAATTAATTCACAGGTGATTATTAATGAAAACGTTTGCCTGCGCAAAGAATGGGCAGTGATGTTTTCCTGACAATTCTGAAAGGCTTTTGGGTGTTTTCAGAATACCAAGCAGAATATATTGTTTGTTAAATTGTTTATAGAATCATTAAATCAGTACAAATACAAGTATTTCCATGAGCCAGTAATGTGCTCTTGTGGCCAAGAGGACCAACAAGATCCTGGGGTGGGTCAGAATAGGGATGGTTAGCAGATGGAAAAAGGTTATTCTCCCCCCTCTACTCTGCCCTGGTGAGACCACATCCTGGGCATCTCAGTTCAAGAAAGACATGGAGCTGCTGCAGGGTGTCCAGCGTAGAGCAACAAGGATGATGAAGGAAGTAGAACACCTTCCTTATGAAGAGAGGCTGAGGGAGCTGGGTGTCTTCAGCTTGGAGAAGAGGAGACTGAGGGGTGATCTCATTAATGTCTATAAATATGTGAAGGGTGGGTGTCCTATCTAATGATAGAACAAGGGGCGATGGGTGTAAGCTGGAATATAGGAGGTTCCACGTAAATAGGAGAAGGAACTTCTTCACAGTGAGGGTGACAGAGAACTGAAACAGGCTGCCCAGAGTAGTTGTGGAGTCTCCTTCACTGGACATGTTTAAAACCCACCTGGATATGTTCCTGTATGACTTGGTCTAGGTGATCCTGCTGTTGCAGGGGGATTAGACTAGATGATCTTTTGAGCTCCCTTCCAATCCCTAGACCAGTAAGAAAAGTTACCTTTATCTCTTCCTTTTTCACCTGCCAGGCTTCCCTGGAAAGCACAACAATGAGACTGAACTGAGATAATTTTTATTCTTGTGAAACAGCAGCAGAGCTGCTCAATTACAGTCTGGTGGACCAATTTTGCTTTATGCTACTCCCTTTTATACCTCTTGTAGGCAGGATGGTTGCATGAATGAAAGCAAGAATGAAATCTGTCCAGCAGGACATTTATTGATGGTGATACACACCTAAGAAGGAACGGGACTTTCTGATAGGAATAGTAAACACACACTTCCACATACAGTTCGGTGGTTTGAGGGGGCAATCACAGTAAATGGGGTCATGCTGTGTTATATTTGAAGTGATTTTTCAGAAATTTGAAGTGATATTTTAGAGCCTGATGAGTCTTTGGGAGGGCGTTAAGGAGAGATTTAGTCAGAGAATATGTAAGTTTGCAAAGCTGACCCTCCAGTTTCTTAAAATCAGATTAGTTCTTTTAATTTCCATGTAATTTTCCAGTAAATGTCAGTTGTTTTCTTTTTAATGTTTTTCTCCTGAGCATTTGACAAAAAACTTGGCAAGTTTGATGAAAATATGTAATCCATCGAGGAATTTAAGATCTAGTCTAAACCTACTGTCCTTCAGTTAGAAACTATTTTGTCTTGTCCTATTCATAGACCCTTTATGAAAAGCCCCTCTTCAGCCTTTCTGTAGGTTGCCTTCAGATATTGGAAAGCAGCTATGAAGTCCCGTTGGGGTCTTCTATTCCCTAGGATGGACAATCCCAACATCTTCAGCCCAACCTCATAGCAAAGGTGCCCCAGCCTTTGTATCATTTTTCAACTTGCTTCAACAGTTCTACATCCTCCTTATGTTGGGGGCACCAGAACTGGACACAGTATTTGAGGTCTGCTTACAAAAGCAGAGTAAAGGGGTAGAATTATAAAATTGAATGAAATAGAAGAGAGTATGGTCACCTCTGTATTACATATATTACAGCACCATGCACTTTGGGAAGCTTGTAAAAGCCTGAATATCTGTAACACATGATTCACAAATTATTGATGAGAAAAACACTACTGTGAGGTAGCACATAAAAACCTTCCTCAGAGATGTCACTTAGCCTGATTATCAAAAATATATTTTTCTGTAGTCTGTCCTGTTCAGTAAAAACTGGACCATGGTGGGAATGATCACAGGTATTAGGAGATGATAATATAATTGCACTATTCCATTATGAACTAAAAAGGTAAAAAGACAAGGGTTTAGTCAGCTTCATTTCTCTCCATGCTGAGAATACTATTGCATTTTCCTGGTGCTGCAAAGAATTTCCATGGAGTAGCCACATCTCATTATTTAAGTATTGCTGAGCCCATATTGTATTTGGAGCTGTTTACTATTTAAACTCTATAAATGCCTACAACAAGTGTTTTATAGTCAACAGGAACTGCTTTTTGTCATTGAATATGCACTCCTTGCTCCAAAGATAAAAACTGTGCTGTGCCCAGTAAACAGCTTCCCGCTTCATTATTAATTGACTGCAGTTTTCTTCCCTACTTTATAACTTGATGTCAGGGTAGGATTTTAAAACTCCCTTCAGACTGTTAAATAAAGGCTGGGATTCACTAAAAGAGAGAGGTTCTCCTCCCCCTCTACTCTGCCCTGGTGAGACCGCATCTGGAATACTGCACCCAGTTCTGGGCCCCCCAGTTCAGTAAGGGCACAGAACTGCTGGACAGAGTCCAGTGCAGATCCACGACGATGATGAAGAGAGCAGAACACCACTCTGATGAGGAAAGGCTGAGGGAGCTGGGTCTCTTCAGCCCGGAGGAATGAAGACTGAGGGGTGACCTCATTAATGTCTATAAATATGTGAAGGGTGCATGTCAGGAGGATAGAGCCAGGCTCTTCTCAGTGTCATCTAGTGATAGGACAAGGGTCAATGGGTGTAAGGTGGAACATAGGAGGTTCTATACAAATATCAGAAGGAACTTCTTCACGGTGAGGGTGACAGAGCACTGGAACAGGCTGCCCAGAGTGGTTGTGGAGTCTTCTTCTCTAAAGACATTCAAAACTCACACGGACATGTTTCTGTGCCACCTGCTGTGTCAGGGGAATTGGACTAAATAATCTTTCGACTAGATCCCTTCCAATTGCTAATGTTCTGTGATTCTGTGAAAAGACCATGGCATAACTGGATCTCTAAAAAAGGTAACTGAAGGCAAGAAGATAAAAACAAGATGGGAAATAATTGATGGAAAAATAAAGTTAGATTTGTACTGTTAGTAATGAAGAAGTACTATATGCGCTAAAAGATATTACTTCTAACGATCTACAGAAAAGTAATGTTGAAGTTAATATCAGAGAGAAAAGGTAGCTGGAGAATGGATGAATTTTTCTTTTTAAGATGGTACAAAATCTGAAGGCAAGAGGTTCTTGTATTACATACATCAGCACAGGAGAAGGAGCTGTAATAAAAGCTGAAACCTGAAAATTTACAGGTGCCCATCAAGAAAGGAGCATACTGGAGCAGACAGCTCAAGTATGGCAGGAACAGGACTAAAATGAATAATGCATTTGGTATATGAATACCTGGACGTGTTCCTGTGTGACTTGGTCTAGGTGATCCTGCTCTGGTAGGGGGATTGTACTGGATGATCTTTTGAGGTCCCTTCCTATCCCTCATGTTCTGTGAATCTGTAGCAAACCAGGACAGAATCCTTATTCTTCAAAAGAATGAATTAAAGAACTCTTCTGAAATGCAGGAGCTGCCCAGGAATGTTCCAGTGAAACAGAGAATGCTCTTTCAGTAGCCTTTGTGTAGCATTTTGCTTCTCTGTCATAGGGAAATGATTGAGATACGGTTATCTAGCCTCCTGGTAAACTTTCCTACCTGTTTCAAGTGCTTCCTTCCAAACCCTTCACAATCCTTGCAATCTATGTTTGTGATTATAATTTATACCTCATGCTGGAGCTTCTTTTTGTTTCTGGGTAGTTACCGGAGGCAATATGAGGAGACATGACATTGAGGCATGGGAGCCCAGCTGTGAGTAAGATGTGCTGTTCTAGACTGTGCTATACCGGGTAAAGAACTGAAAGGAAAAAACAGAGAGATTGGGGTTTTTCTGAAGGATCCTAGCAGACTGGTCATATTTTTTAGTGTTGATTTATATTGTTGGGATTTATGAGGATGGTAGGAATAGTCCGGGATGTGTCTGATGCACTGTTCATCTCTCAGCATTCCTTTTATTTGGGTTATGGTAATTTATGTGAATTCTGACACACTGGATGTTATATGGATCTGATTATTATAAAATAGGGCAGGTAAGAAGCAGGAAAGCCTGACTGAAGTGACAAAGAGATAGAAATACTATTTGTTCAATACAAATGGGATAGTGAAATCTGAGTTGAAAGACATAAGAAATAACACTAGCAGTATTTCTTCATAGATAGAAACTTGTTGTAATTTTCTGGTTACAACATCACAGTCTGTCCTAGACTAACACCTCCGAAACAAAAACCACATTATAATACTTAGAAGGATGTGTGATGCACGTCTTGGTGCCCATGCATGACGACACAAACATGGGTGAGACAGATATGTATCTGAGTATCATAGAATCATTAGGGATTGGAAGACACCTGGAAAGATCATCTAGTCCAATCCCCCTGCCACAGCAGGACCACCTAGACCAAGTCACACAGGAACACATCCAGGCAGGTCTTGAACATCTCCAGTGAAGGAGACTCCACAACCACCCTGGGCAACCTGTTCCAGTGTCTGTCACCCTCACTGTGAAGAAGTTCCTTCTCATACTGATGTGGAACCTTCTATGTTCCAGCTTACACCCATCGCCCCTTGTCCTATCACTACATGACACTGAGAATAGCTCAACTCCATCCTCCTGACACCCACCCCTCAAATACTTGTAGACATTAATGAAGTCACCTCTCAGTCTCCTCTTCTCCAAGCTAAAGAGACTCAGCTACCTCAGCCTCTCCTCATAGGGGAGGTGCTCCACCTCCTTCATCATCTTCGTTGCCCTACGCTGGACAATGCTCAGGAGTCATGTTTGCTAACTTGGTTCTATCTTCTCTGCCACCTCCTACCTCTTTGATTTTCACGCGCATTGATGAAATCATCTTTGTTGTCCTTCATTAGACTTGCTCCAGTATGTCCATATACTCCTAGTGCTAGGGAGCCTGGAACTGGAGAGAGTGCTCCAGGTGTGTTCTTAACTGGTGCTGAGTAGAGGGGAATAATAACCTCCCTTGATCAGTGGACAACCCTCTTTCTTAATGCAGGCAGCCTTTCTCACAAGGGCATGTTGCTGGCTTGTGTTCAAGGATGCCCAAGACACTAAGGGCCCTTTTTGCTGAGCTGCTTTGTAGATGGTACATTCCCAGCCTGTACTGGTGCATATTCCTTGCCAGGGGCAGGATCTTAATTTTCCTTTTTTGTACTTGCCCAAGAGCCTGCACAATGACCTGATGGATTAATCACTCTTCCCAACTTTGCACCATCTGCAAACTTTCTAAGGATGTCCTCTGTTCCACCCTGGTCATTGCTGAAGATATTAAGCAGTATTGGCTACCAGCATTGAGGATACATTGCTACTGGCTGGCCTTTAGCTGAACTTCATGCCACTGATCACAGTTCTCCAAGCATAGCAGGTTAAACATTTTTCAGTCTGCCTCACCAACAGTTTCAGCAGTGTGTCTCTGAGGTAGTTATGAGTCCAAGGCTTTGCTTAAAGCAAAGATTGTGCTAAGAAAACTGGTGCATTTGTGTAATAACTTAATGGAATCTCATAGTAAATAGGAGACATATTATGCTATTAAGATGAAAAATGAAAGTTATGATTTATGTGTTCATTCCTCGATGAGACAGAAGTGTCTACTGCAAATTTAATGCTTATTTATTTATCAGCCTGTTGGCTGCTGAAAAGCATCTGGCTACAGTTTTCATAACACAGTGTAAGGCTTCTCTAAATGTAAACCAACTACTAGTTCTGCTCTGTCAATTCTGAAGTTGGGTTGCAGAAGGACAGACTGCTTCACCACCGTGCTCACTGTGGGCTAGAGAGGAATATCTGCTCTAGCACCTGGAACGCCTCCTTTCCCACCTTCACTCACCTTTGTGTTGACCTTGGTGTTGCAGGGTTGTTTGTCTCACATATGCTTGGAGAGCTGCCCAGCAAAGTGGTTGAATTGACATCCCTGGGTGTATTTCAATGCAATGTAGCTGTGGTGCTTAACGACGTGGTTTAGCAGTCGGCTTGGTAGAGTTTGGTTAATGGTTAGACTTGATGATCTTGAAGGTCTTTTCCAACCTGAAAAATTCTATGATCTTAATGATACTGTCAACACAGCTACAATACGTAATACTGCGCAGTCACTGGACACTCCCCAACACCCTCATTGCAGAAGAGTTAAATAGGCAACAGTTAGAATCCTGAAGGAAACTATGCTGAGTGGTAGGGAGTTCCTGTGTCTTTGCAGAGGGGAACAGGATTGGTTTTGTTCTTTCATCTGCTCTTTGTTGTTATTCTCTATTTTGAATCAGTCACGTTAGACACTTGCTATTTAGAAAACGCCTGTGTGTGGTTACCTCATAGTTTTGTCTCTAAGTATGGGTCTACTACATTGTTTTTATGCTCTAGGATGTCCAATATTCTGTATATCAGGAGTATCAAAGGAGTATCAGCAGCAACAGAGTAAGAGAGGCTTGCTTTCTTTCCAAACATGCACTCACAAATCTTTGTCTCTACATATTCTTTTGCATTTACGATGCCTGTTTAACTGGCTCCCGCTGTACGGTAACCTCGTGCCACACACAGTCGTTGTTGCTCTTTTAAGTTACTGATCCACATTATTCATTTATGTGTTTGGGCTTGGCTTTCTGTGGCTTTTCCTGCCGGCTTATTAGCACTACTACATGTAGCTGGGTAGACTGCACTCCCATTCCCTCCTACCTGTGGTGACAGCAGCTTCCTTTATTCTTCACCTTCTCTCTCAGTGCTGGTGGAGAGCAGCACAGTGAAGATTATATGGAGCATGAAATAGCCCAGGAATGGCTTTTCTCGCGCTACTTAAACTTCATTTAATGAAGCTGAAATACAATGCCATCAGCTGAAAAATGTGATGGGAATTCACCTCAATGGCTCAGGGAAGCATCTGTTGTGGTGAGCTGAAGCTGTCTTAGCTAAAGGCTAAATACTGCTATTTTTAAAGCGCATTCCCATCATGGAAACAAGGAAGTCAGTGGAGCAGAGCTCAGAGGAATGATCTGAACTCTGAGATATGTGTTGTAGGGAATGGTTCAGTGCAATGAGTCAGTAAAGCTAATGTTTAGGTCGCATTGAAGTCCTAGGAAAACTGTTTTCAAAATGGCTTGAAGTATCTCACCCTCATCACTCTGTTTTTGATTAAAAGGTTGGCTGTTTCTGACGATCTCTGAGTCTTCTCTATCTCTTATTTAGCAGGAGTATGGGGTGGGCTTGGTGCTTAGGTTAATGGTTGGACTTAGTGATCTTAAAGGACTTTTCCAGCTTTTAAAATGCTAAGATATCTTGTCAAGTGGAGTAGTGCAGTTAAATAACCATCAGGCAAAGTAGGAGTCTGAGACTGTTTATAACACAGATCCATTTTAAACAAACCCCAAATTAACATTTAATATCCGTGTATGGGTTTTAAGTTTTCTCACCCACCACATGAAGGAAAACAGTTAGAAATGTACTGATCCACTGAAATAACTAACTACCTGCATATTACGAAGGACTAGAGCTGCTGTACAACCATGAGGTAAAAACAGTAAGAGCATCTGGAAATAAGGAGAGATTGTGATGTATCCCAGCTGCATACAAGCAAGTGGGGCAAAAAGCATTTACTATTATTATTAGAGCATTGTTATTTCCCTTCCTTTTCTGGGTGACCATTTCACGTTTCAATTCCTGAGAACATAACATGTTTTTTCCTAGTCCGTGTTTGTTATGAGCTGGATACTCAAGAATGCAGATAGCTAAACAAGAAATAGGCAGGGGGTTTTGACTGCAAGTTTCCTGCTAACATCAGTGAGGGAAAAGTTTTGCTTTAACTGAAATGTGCTGGATATTCCAACCCCCAAATCACATCCTTGTTTATGCCTTGTAAGCAGATGCACATAAAGCATTTGCAGGTGTTTACCTGTAACTGGGAAATGTGCCACGTGCTATTTCAGGTCTGGTAGTCCTATAAACATTTATGGGCACCTTTAACTTTGCATGTGGCTTGCAAAGTCACCAGCACAGGTGACAGTGTTTAAAATTAAGCAGGTACCTAGGACTTTGAAAAACAAAATCGTAGAACCATAGAATCATAGAATGCATTGGGTTGGAAGGGACCTTCTAAAGGCCACCTAGTACAACCTCCTAAATAGAGAATTGATCTCTAAATTTTAAGAAAAACATATGGAATTTAATTGCACAGAGTCAACAGAACAATTAAAAAAAACCATAGAAAATTACAATCCTTTGCATAACTCCTGCAGAAAAAAAAATCCTTTAAATTAAGAATAGGTAGGGTTCATGTGGAATGTTGGGTGCCATTAGATATGTCATAAACTTTTATTTCTCAGCTGTTTTGAGATCCTCTTTCTCCCCCTGCACAGACAGGAGACCACAATCTTTAAAGCATCATGCATAGAACAATTTAACTAGTGAAAGATTGACTCATATATCTTGGACCTCAGGCTAAACTGATGCTTTTTATCACTGAAATGAGAAAAAATTCTGTATTTGAATAAAGAGGGCAGAGTTTTGTCATGTGGGTGTAACTTTTAAAATGCCAGCTGTTCAGTGCCTCTTGTATTTCCAGTCCTGGAAACTGCTCGTTACTTGAAATCTTAGAATAGCCCCTGATGAAATGAAATGGGCTGTGAAATGATGAACTGGTAAGTTCAGTTCTAAGGTGTTAGTCTTGGGCTAAAATGGCTATGGCTGTATGCTGCAAAACACTGAACTGGTGTAGAGTTGCTCTCCTGGCTCAAATGTGGTCAGCAGACTTCAGAGAGAGAACCTTATCCCTTCTAGACTTTGCTTTATGTATTGTTCTTTGATCCTAACTTTAGGATCTCCCTGCTTGCATTTAGTACAGAACTGACACTGACCAACTTGATAAATGTCTATGATGAAATGATCGGTCTGGTAGATGAACGGGGAGCAGTGGATGTTTTCTACCTGGAGTTCATGTTCAGCGCTGTCTACCTTAAGATAGTCATAGACAAGCTGCTGATGTGTGAACTGGATAAGCAGACACTCAGGTGGATGGAAAACTGTCTGTGGGGTTAGGCATGGAGGGTGGTGGTCAGCATCACAGTCTAGTTGGAGGCCCATGACTACTGGTGTACTCCAGTACTGGGTTACATCTGTGTCCATTCCTGTTTAAAATCTTCATTAATGGTCAGGATGAATGGGCAGTGTGCCCTCGGTGACTTTGCTGATGACACAAAGCTGAAAGGAGTGACTGATAAGATAGAGGGTCATGGTGTCCTCCAGTGGAACCTCAACAGGCTGGACAAATGGACTGACAAGAACTTCACGAAATTCAACAAGAAGTGTGAAGTCCTGAATCTGGGGCAGAATAATTCCATCCACCATTATGGCAGGTGCAGCCACCCCAGTGCTTTGGCCAGAGTCTGACAAAGCCACCCCATCTACGGTACTTGATGGCTAGTTTGTTTTGTTGGCACCCTAGAATCTGCGGTCCTTCAAGCCTAACTTTGTCCATGTTTCCTGGTCACTACTTAGGACAACCACAGGTCACACGCTACTTGGGGTATAAAAGGAGTCTAACAGGAACCAAATTTTGAGCTGGTTTTCCTTGGAGCTACAGGTCCTGCAGTCAGGAGACTCTCCCCATGGGCCAAGATGCTGCCCATGGTTACTTCCCTGGGACTGAGTGATTCCTTGCCTCCCTTTTGGTGAGTGGCTTTTTGTTTGGGTACCACTGAGTGGGAGACCTCTCCCTTGTATGTGAATGCATACACATTGTTGGATCATCTTTCTTACAATATTCCTTAAAGTTTAGTGAATTTTTCCAGCGTAGTAGCATGTAGGCTGCTTCTCCCTAGCGACTAGTGATAGCGCAAAAGGAAAAAGGGTCAAGTTGTACCAGAGGAGGTTCAGATTAGATATTAGGAAAAGTTTATTCACAGAGAGAGTGGTTGGTGAGGCCTTGGAACAGGCTGAGGCACCCTCCCTGGAAATGTTCAAAAAACAGGTAGACATGGTGTTTCAGGAGATGGTTTTGTGTTTAGGGGTTGTAGGGTGGACAGTTGGACTTGGATCTTGCAGATGGTCTCCAACCTGATTTTATTCTATGATTCTGTGATGTTCCCGACCAACATTCGAACTTGTGCGTTGGAGTGCCGGGCAACTTTTGTTGCAATAAATCCACATGTTTCTGGTAGCTACTGTTCTCAGGGTTTTTTTGGGCGCTTCCATGACATTATCAGTGTAGCCAGCAGGTTGTCACTAGAGGGATTATTAGTTGGAAAGAAAATTGGGAAATGGAGCACACGGGTGAGTTCCTGGAGACTGCACTGAATTATTTTAATTAATTTTTGTAATTAACTATTTTAGTTCTGATGAAACTGAGAAACTGGAGAAAAGAGAGGTGCAAACTTTATTAAAATAGAGAAACGAGGGGCTGCGTGGTGGGAACCCCCTACCCACAGTCTGTACCGGTCCCTGGTTTGAGGCTGGGCTGGGCCAGTTCCCGCACAGATGTTCGTGTAAGCTGGGGAGACTGAGTTTTTGGGCGAGTCTCTAACGGGGACATAGGATATTGTTAAGTAAAAAGGCTTCAGGGTTTTGAGGTCTCCCAGTGATTTGGAGCGACAGGATGCCGGATCAATGACGTTTCGAGTGGCATATTGATTGGGCTGGGGTGCGCGCCCAGAGGACGAGAGCCGCTTCCTGTCCAGCTGCAAGGATTATCGGGGCTGTCCGAGGGGATGCAAACGGTCACCTCTGTCCAGGCGATGCACGAAAGGGGCCGGCATGGGTGGGGGACATCACCGCGCCGGTGGATTCCCAGCACTTCAGATCGCGAAAGGGCTTCCGGATGCTTTAAAGATCTGTGGCCAAACTTTGAGGGAAAGGATTCAGAGAGCTGCAAACTGCAATTGGCAGACCCTTCATTATCCTCCCGCACGCCTAATGACCTGGGCAGAAATCCTTAGGCAGGAGAGTCGCCCACGGGCCATAGATGGGTTGGAATGAGACAAGCGGCGGCAGGGAGAGCCGAAGGTCCGGCGAGCCAGGCACGAGTTGCGTCCCGATTTGCCCGCAGCCACCTCCGCACAGGGGAAATCGGATCGGCCCTTATGACCCTTAGGTGGGGAACTGGACAAAAGCGGTGGCAAAAAGCGATAAAGCCATGTGTATCTCGGGCCTTGGTTCGATTCTTGGTTAAATTGACAGAGGGGATGGGGCAAAATGCGGGGAACTGCCGCTTGGCCGGGCCACGGCGGGGTTAACACTTTCGCGCCCCTGCGGGACGAATGGAGGCAGTCGCAGTGTGGGGCAGGGGCCGCTCACTCCGCGTGGGGAATTTTGTCAATGGTCCGTGAATAAAGAACCTTATATCCATATTCCTGTGGGGCCTAAGAGAATACATTTAGAGTTGTAATTGATAGAGGGGCTCAGCTCAGTGTTTTTTAAAAAGTAACAAACCGAGAAGCTGGGAAGTAAACCGACAAGGAAAGAGAATAATGGGAGTGAATGGAACAGCAGAAAAACAGCTCGAATTCAGTTGTGGCTGCCTGGGAAAAAGCGGACGACAGCCGCGCCGGTGTCTTTAAGCCCTTGCAAAGGAATGTACTGACATTACATACATTAGCAGGAAGGAGGTGGTTGCTCAGTAGCCGCTTGTGGGGTTTCAGTGGCTACGGCGTGATGGTCTTTAGCGCTAGGACCCTGCAGCAACCCCCGCCCGCAGCGGCTGTTGTTGAAGCGATTACCCATCTGGAGAAAGAGGCAGGTAATGAGCTGCACCCCTCTCCCCTTACAATTTTCTAGTCTGGACAGTCTGTAAACTTGGTGAGCGATGGTGTTTAGCAATTGAATAGTAACCTGCAGTCGCTGACCGGTGCTGTTAATGTGTAAATAAAGAGTCGTATTTCCGGTTACACTGTTTAGTTAAACGGGACATTTGACGGGTTGTTTGTCGTCAGCAGAGTAGCACTATTAGAAATCTCCATATCTGAGAGTTTATTTGTGTAGAAGTGTTAAAATTGCCATGTGTGTTTCTGCCAGCTCAGCCCTCCAGCTTCTTTTGAAACGGTGATAAATTATTGTTAAAACATCAGGGGAATAATGCACAGATGAATGCGTCGCGTTTATTGGACAACGGTATCTATGAGTCACTCTCTTAATTCTGACACTGAAGCATCCTCTGTTCAAGCCACAGTGATGTGTAGAATTGAAAGGACTCTACTCTTGTGCAGAGAAGTTATTACGGATTCACAACAATTCTGCAGCACAAGCTGTTTGTTTGAGATGAAAAGACACTATTACACTGTCATGCTGAAAGATGGCTCCTTTCTGCTAGGTCTGTCAGAGAGCAGTTTTGTCTGAAATGTATAAAAAAGGGGATGTTTTTATAGCTTTCAAATGAAAAGCGGTGTGTAATAATGGCAAGCCGTTAGAAACAATCGAACCAGTTCACCTTAAACACCTCTCTTCAGAGTCCGCGATTTATGTTACCTGAGGGGTAGGGCACCCACCCGTGTACTTCTGAAGTGTGTAGTGTCATCCATATTTGTATTTATGGCCTCTGTTGTTACACAGAGGTATGAAGCATGAATGAAGTTGTGATGGATGAATGGCTCTAGTCAGCCACAGGACCCATAGGAAAACACAGCAGCACCATCACTTTGCCTACTCCTTTGTCTGACGAGGATGATCCTGCCATGATGAATTGGTTCATCTGTTTTAATACAAAAGCCTTGAGGCTCATGGTCTTGCCATATTTCAGCTAGGTTCATTTCAGAGAGGGCTGCATCTGAATGTTAGTTTGGCTGATTTTCAAGGGCTAATCCGATTATAAACAAGATCTCAAACTATATCCATACTGTATTATCTTTAGTCTCTGACATAAGGGTATACATTTACAAGCCTTATGGCTTCCTTATGGAAGCTTATGTATACAGTGCAGAAACACCTGCTGTTATCAATGAACTACTTAATGTAGTGAGAATCAGTCAAATGACAGAAGCCAAGAGATCACAGAAAGCTGCTTCGATCTGCTGGGAAACTTGTGTTAGGGACCTCCTCTCACTTCAGAGGAAATCAAACTTTCAAAATGCAGGTAAAGATACAGGATCTGGGAGATGTGATGCAATCCTTAATGTTGTAGAGGTCTTTCACGTATTGTAGACACATCTACAGAAATAGGAGTTGCATCACTGCTGTGTACTTACCATACAAGTTCTAGCATCTAGCTTGTAACATTCTGGGGACAGACTATATGTCTGAAGGTATGAGCAAAGGAGCACGCTACTGAGCATATCAGCCATTTGACAGAGGTCCCCTGCAAGCACCCTGACGTTGCATGCCACATCAGGAAGAACCTTATGTACTACACTTCTGTGGGCTACCTTTCTGTCTTGCGGGCATTTGTTCACAGCTGTGCTGGAAGTGCTTCTGTTTGTTTTGGGCAAAGCAGTCATCACAATTACAGCCGGCTACAGAATTGATGGCTAATTCTCACTACACAGCAGTAGGTGTTTCCCTCCTTTCTTCCCCGTTTACAACAGTTCTCTGCAAAGAGTAAGGAGAGCAGGTTTCACTATGTCTTTCAGTTCTTGCTCTTCTTTTCTACCTGTTCAATCAGTCTGCATCCCTGGAAATGGGCCTTTGTCAAAGGGAAGAGGTATGGCAATATCTCATTGTTTTTGCTCATGCCCCGTCATGTTGGCAGTAAAAAAGTATCAGGGAATTGCATTTGTTTGGCAAGCTAGACCAAGCAAGATCTGGTCTGAATGTCACACTGAGAACAGCAAGGTATTTTGCTCAGCTGATCCCTTTAATCCACACTTGCAGTGCAAAATCCAGCCAATTAATAAACCTTGTAAACTCTTATCTCTTTCTTTTATGAAAAACATCCTCGCTGTGCTTAAGCTTCATCAAGACAATTGTAAAAACAATCCCAAGACATTTTACTTTGTGATTGTGTCCTGGCTGAAGTGCGGTGTTATGGCAGATAACTGCCATGATATCACTGGACTTCTATACAGTCCAAGAACCTCTAGTCAAAGCATAATGGTGAAGAGATTCATGGCAGCACAGTTGTGTTCACAACACAGGAGAGATGAGAAGACAAGAGGCAATCCTGTCACAGGAGTTTGTTTTCAGTATGAAGTGGTTTTGGTCTGTTAAAATGCAAGTTGCAATATCAGCAGTGCCAGGGAAACACAAATCCAATATTAAATCTGTTGTTTTAATTCTGAAAAGGGAAGCACACTAGAATGTTTTCATGGTATTTATACATCTACATCTGTGAGAACATTTACTGCAAGTTGTGCATTGTTTTAGTATTTCCCATTTTTGATCATCTGGGGTTTGATTTTTTTTTTTGATAGGTGTCTTGTAGCCACTGGTTATTTGAAGTTATGCTCTTCATGCTTCCATCCCGTAGCTGGTCCAGCTGTCTTCTGAATGTGATTAAGTTGCATCAGGGGAGGTTTAGATTGGATTTTAAGAAGTAGTTCTTTATTGAGAGAGTGGCTGGGCAATGGGACAGGTTGCCCAGGGAGATGATGGAGTCACTGTCCCTGGAGGTATTTAAAAAATGAGTAGATAGAGCCCATGATCTCATGGTCTAGGGCTTAGGAAGGTGTTGTGATGAGGGGTGGACTTGATGATCCTGGAGGTCCTTTCCAGCCATGATGATTCTATGATTCTATTCTGTGGTTCCTAGTTTATTTCTAAGCTGTGAGTTCCAAGAGTGCTTTGAGTCTCTACATAACCTGCTTTTATACTGACTCCATGTCAGCAGTTAAATCCACTGGGAAGACAGTAAGCACTGGAGAGCTGTGACAGCTTTCCTGCTGTCTCCCAAGTAGACAATCCAGAAAGTAGGACCTTGTGTGCAGAACTTTGTTGCAACTGTACAAATTCTCTATCTGGTAGTGTCATAGGAAAAACATTCTCAGTTTAGAGAACTTCACTTAATATATTGGCTGTTAAACTTCAGAGCACTGTCTCTGCTCTGGTGTTGTCATCCATCGTGCGGTCTCTCTAGGAATGTAACTGCCTCAGCACAAGTCTCCCATGGGCTGTGTTCATCCTCAGAGGTGTTCCTGCCCTGGCATGGATTACCTCTTTCCAAAATGACCCCAGCTGTGCCCCTAAAAGTGTCAGTTTCCATGTCTGTTCCATTCCAGCCACCTGGCTCCTCCATCTCTGTTCCCTAAGTAGCTGTCACAATTTCTTAAAGTGCGTTTGAACAGAGGTGCCTCATGTTCTACTGGCTGGTTGAGGTTTGAGTGGCCAGTGGGCTGGTTAGCCAGGTTTCAAGAGTGATCTGGAAAAGGCTTCTACACAGATCACCTCTACAGGCCCCTGCTACTGAAATCCCACAGTTTTTGCTAAATTCTAGTAGGCAAAGGAAAACGGGTTCTGGACTACAGCGTTCCTGCTTATTACCAAAACTTAGGTTTGATGACTTCCCACAGAAAGACAAAAGAGAAGATAAAATACATGTCTGTTGCTCTCATACCAGCAACTGCTTCACAAGTTGTGAAACTACATCATATAAATGACGCGTCATGGGTGATTACTACGTACCCTGTAAAAGAATGACGCAGAAAATAATGAATGCTTTAAAACTGTCCTTTTAAACTTAGTTCCTAGAGCTTTTATAGAGGAAATAATTTGCTTTTGTCATTTAAAAGGAGCTACCTCTAGGTAGCTGCATTTGTTGCATCTCAGGAATATGTTTCTATTGGCCATTAGTAACCTAAAGGCCGTAAGAACCTCAGATAGTCTATATAAATCCTCACTTTTATGAGAATTGAAACTGCCAGATCAGTCACCTTGTCACAACGAGGGGCACAGAGACTTGTGAAATGGAAATTGATATTTTGCAAAATGTTTTGCTTTATTTAAGCTGAACGCCATTGTAAACTTTGAAAGAGCTACAAAGATACTTAATTTGAAAACATAAAGGTCACTGAAGGCCTAATAAATGGGAAGCCTTGGGAGAAAATGTGCTTGCTGACTTGAGCACTACCTCTGAGAATGAAAACAAACCGATATATGTTATAATCTATTTGAATGCACAGAAGGACTCTGGGTGTATTTCCTTTCCTAAAGTGGGTGAGCAGATACACTCTAGGTGCTCTTTCAGACAGCCAAGCTATTTGCTTTTGTTTGATGTGTGGGGTTAACAGTGAATAGTGAGAGCAAATGCTGATACTGTTGAGATGCTGATACAGCTGGGGCTCTTTAACACCTGCAGCAATAGCTCAGGTTGATCTTCACATACTTCACATTGAATCTACATCAGGCAACGACTGTCTTCTGAGACTGGCCTAAAGGATTAAAGACAGTACAGAGAGTCTCACGGTACCCATGGCCACAAGCACCAAAACTAAAGTACGAATCAGTCATCTAACCTTAATACATTTTATTTTATGAAAAACCAATACTAGTAGAGCACAAGCAAATAGAAGAGAGAAGAATCTGAAGTGAGAATAAAAAACATCCTTTGATGAGTGGAAGTCAGGAAACAAGCCTACCCCACAAATAAGCAGTGGAGAAATACATTCATATATAATTATGCATGTAAATACACTCATATATGTACACGTATGTGTTACATAACTTCTAGGTACTCACACATATTAGCAAAAGGTGTTTAGTAGTTTCTGGTACATATTAGGCTAATTCTTAATTGAGAATAAGAAGGCAAAGAACGCTTTTTGAGAAAGATATGTTCTGTCCCTACAGTTGCACTCCTAAAGCCACATCTAAAGCCTCAGACCTTCCTTGAAAACTGGCATCTGAACCTGGATAAAGATAGGTAGAATTTTTTTCCCCTGCAAGAAGCAATTTGGGAAGTGATTTTGTTATGACAAATATCCGTCTGAAGTTGACCACTGAGGTGACCCCTTGCTCATGGTCATTAACGTAAGATGTATATGTCTGTTTGCTGTGTATTACGTTCATTTCCTTTTATGTTTATTCGAGACACGTCTACTGTGCATTGGTTTCATACATGATTCCTGTTATTTCTGTTGCACTGTCATGCACACATCATGCTACGTGCTTATCACAGTATCACAATAATGATAAGGCTGGAAAAGATTTTAAAGATCATCCAGTCCAACCTAAATCCAAAAAACCCCAGTAATCCTAACATCTAACATGTAGATCATGCCACTCAGCACCTCATCCAGCCTAACCTTCAACACCTCCAGGGATGGTGACTCAACCACCTCTGTGGGCAGCCCATTCCAAAACTGGATCACTCTTTCAGTGAAGAATCTTTTCCAAATATCCCCTGATGGAGCTTAAGACTATGACCTCTTGTCCTGTCTCCAGTGGCCAGGGAGAAAAGACCAACCCCTGTCTGACTACAACCACCTTTCAGATAGCTATAGACAGCGATAAGGTCACCCTGAGCCTCCTCTTTTCCAGGCTAAACAACCCCAGCTCCCTCAGCCTCTCCTCACAGGGCTTATCTTCCAGCCCCTTTACCATTCCAGTTGCCCTTCTCTGGACTCATTCCAGCACCTCCACATCCCTCTTAAACTGAGGGGCCCAGAACTGAACACAATACTCCAGGTGTGGTCTAACCAGTGCCGCTCAGAGACACATGGTTTTTTGCTTTATTGCCATTACTGCAGTTGTGGCCTGATTTTCAGAGATGTCAGCAATTAATTTTCATTTATTTGGAGTAGCTTCAGAGTACCGCCTTTTTTAAATGCCTGACTTTCACCCTAAGTGATCAGTGTAAACAGCTTCCATCATATTGCTTTCCTGGTTTTAAAGAACTTGCAGGATCACCTTGGAGTCTCTTACACTGCTCTCCCAGGTGTCCCAAGCTGTCTGCTTTCGTGCTGTTGCAAAAAGAGAGCACGTCTGACACATTATTTGGGAGCTTGAGGCTGCAGTGAGGAGGTGTCATATGAAAAAAGGGTTCGAAAGCTCCACAGATTATTCTAGAAAGGATCAGTTTTACCAGTCTGCACAGATGCATTTATCTTTCTTTGAGGAGATTTTTATTTTGATGTTGCTTTGTTTTCCAACCCAGGGACATTGAACTTGCTATTACGAAAAATTCGTGTCAAAAGAGCAAAGACAGCTTTAATGATTGTATTTTAATGAAGTGCGTGGGCAGTTCTCCTAAGATCAGAAATTATTGTGAACATCTAATTCAGCACTGACTAGAAAAACGAGCTTGTTGGTTTTAGCAAGATTTTCTTCCCCTGTTATGGGCTTGGTAAGTAATTATAGACATAGCACTGATACTGCAATTGCGCACTGCCAGCCCAGACGTGCTGTACTGGCCGATGGTCATCTAATGTGCTGGAACAGGGCTGGTTTAGTTGCAGGCTGTAATGAGCCTATTGGAACAAAGAGCATTCATGTGAGGAAAGTGGCTTCACCTCACACACTGTCCTTGCTTTTAAACAAGCGTAAGCAAGATGGTGTTTACACGTTGTTAGTATAACCTCCCCATCAGTCTGGTAATATTTGAAAGTGGAGGAAGTGTGAGTGTTCGGTTGCTGCTCACAGAGCTCCTTATGCTGAGCGTAGAAAATGAGAAAGTTTATGAATGCAAATTCTATTCTGAATTGTTTTCCTAGTGGAAAAGCTAAGGTTATGGTTTAAGTATTAACACATAGAGAAGAAATCTGGTAGTAGAAGGCTTCTTGCTCTTGCAAGAGAGATGTAATTGTTCACGTGCGCCTGCACAAACACAGGATGAGCCCAGCCTAGAAATAAATTTGGTTGCTGGGAGCTGAGGGGAATGAAATGTGGAAACAAATTTCTTTGGGACTCAAGAAGGTGTTGTGTGTACTTTTCACCAGAAGAGCACTGGAACAGGCTGCCCAGGGAGGTTGTGGAGTTTCCTTCACTGGAGATGTTTAAAACCCACCTGGATGTGTTCCTGTGCAACTTGGTCCAGGTGATCCTGCTGTGGCAGGGGGATTGGACTAGATGATCTTTCAAGGTCCCTTCAAATCCCTAATGATTCTATGATTAAATGTCTTTCCAAGAGGCAGATTTTAATTTCACATCTCAGAAGGGTGCTGTGGCTTGTATCTATGGTAATTACAAACTTTTGAGCGTATAAAGACCATGTGTCTATGAGTTAAGTTCAAAATGGCCAGGCACTGAAAGGAGGGGGAAAAGGGAGGAGACATTACGAGGTTAAAGGAAAATACAACTTAATAGATTTGGTTTGCCAGGATAGATTGTATTTTAGAAAGTTGTTCTTAAGACCAGTTCTGGAAAGTTGCTACACTGAGTACCTGTATCATGAGTCCAAATGACTGGGCTCACCTTGTCCTTTTTAAGAAAAAAAGGTTCTGGTCACCTGTGTGAAGATAAATTATTTGCAAAGCAGAGAAACAAGAAGGATTTATTTAAAGTGAAAGGGCAGAAAGGGAGGTGATACTGTATGAACAAAAATAAACTCTGGAGCTGGGACTCTTCAGCCTGAAGAAAGAACACTGAGGGGTGAACTCATTAATGTGAAGGGTGGGTGTCAGGAGGATGGAGCCAGGCTCTTCTCAATGTCATCTAGTGATAGGACAAGGGGCAATGGGTGTAAACTGGAACATAGGAGGTTCCACATCAATATGAGAAGGAACTTCTTCACAGTGAGGCTGACAGAGCACTGGAACAGGCTGCCCATGGAGGTTGTGTAGTCTCCTTCACCGGAGATGTTTAAGACATGCCTGGATGTGTTCCTGTGTGACTCTATTGTCCTGCAAGTGACATCAAATCACTACAAACTGGATTTCGGGTGGAGGTGGTGATGACTACCTGTGCTCCTCTGCACGTGGGTATATGGCAGCCAAATTTTAATAGCTGGAGATCAGAATGCTTCCATTCTACAGAAAGTGATATGGCACAGCTGAACTGCACTTCTTTATCCAAATCTAGCAGGAGCTGCTCTGTCATATGAGCTGGTGGAAATCAAGTCACTGCTGCAACAGTTCAATGAAAAAAATCAGAAGTAGAAATATTTTTTATTAATTTGACTTTTAGTCCCCCTCCCTCTTGGCGGTTTTTCTTCTGATAACTGGAGACCATTGCTTTTATATCTGTGGAAGCCGCACCGAAATGCCACAGATACGGTTTAAGCACTTTCACAGAATCACAAAACATTAGGATTTGGAAGTGACCTTGCAATATCATCTAGTCCAATCCCCCTGACACAGCAGGATCACCTAGACCAAGTCACACAAGAACACATCCAGGTGGGTTCTAAACGTCTCCACAGAAGGAGACTCCACGATTCCCCTTGACAGCCCATTCCAGTGCTCTGTCACCCTCACTGGGAAGTTCCTTCTCATATTGATACGTTCCAGCTTATACCCATTGCCCCTTGTCCTATCACTAGATGACATTGAGAAGAGCCCGGCTCAATCCTCCTGACACTCACCCTTCACATACTTAGAAACATTAATGAGGTCACCCTTCAGTCTCCTTTTCTGAGAGACTCTGAAGAGTCCGAGCTCCCTCAGCCTTTCCTCATCAGGGAGGAATTTTACTCCCTTCAACATCTTCGTGGCTCTTTACCAAATTTTCATGAAATATGACAACACACTTTAAAGGAAACAGTTAATCTGCAATGATATTTTAAATACACGTGTCAAGGGATTCGGCTGCCAAACCTTAACTACGTACATGCATAAATTAAGGCCTAGATTGGTAAGAGATGCATCTTGTTTAGCTGGTGTGATGCGTGTTCTGTCCCCAGAGGTGACTTTTCCTTCCTATGACATGCGTTTTAGTGGGTGGAAACAACACAAATGAATTAAAGACTTGCGGCACGAACAGTGTTACTAGTGGTGAGAGGCAAAGATAAAATCACTTTAGAAAGAGCCTCACACTTGTTTTTCTGGCATAATTTTAGTTCAATACATATGTATTATTGCAAACATGGGTCTCTGGTAGTCCATAATTGAAAAAGAAAGAGAGAAAAGTTTCATGAAATTAAAGATTTGAATTAATTATGGTTCAGAAGTGTCTTAAGAGCCTCTTCTTTGCTTGACATTAAATTAATGATATACCTACACTGTAATTTGGATCCCTGTCTCTCAGCTGGTTCCTGGCTACAAGCTTGATTGTGTTTCTCATCAGATATCTTAGACATTTGCTGATGTTCATCACCAGAGACTCATACAAGGAACAGAAACAACTAAGCCATGAAAAGAGAAATGATCATACGTCATGGGGTATAATGTCTGGTCAAATCAATTTGTGTGAAAACACTAGTGAAAGAATATCCAGATCTAAACCTTTGGACCCCCCTCCTTTGGGAGGAATGCTGCTATCGCTTAGTTTGATTTCTGTTCCTAGTGCCTTCCAGTAAAATGGAACTATTTTTTGACATCACAGTACCACAAAGTGGTTTTTGGTGTGAGTGTTAAGCGTTCTAGTTGTTGCTTTTTCTCAGAAAATTGAAGTTTAGAGAAGGAAAATCTACCTGTAAGAACAGCAAAAACCCAACGTATCCTCAAGTTGCCCAGGCACACCTCATGCACGCTGCTTGCAGCAAAGCATTGCAGTTGGTGTTGTACGAGGTTCAGTTCTTCGACTGTGTTCAGTGGTTATCTGAAAGGAGACATTAGAAAGGGGAAGACTTTTGGGTTTTAACCATTTGCTTCTGAAAGGAACCAGGAAAACTGATTTGGTAGATTACAAGGGTGCTCAAACCCCGGCCCGCTGGTGTTTACCCCCCACCCACCCCACCGAGCAGCTGCAGTTTGCTTCTTCCTGCCGACTGCGTGGCCAGGCTGAGGTGTGCGGCTCGCTGTCTCTTCCCTCCCGCTCCCAGGCAGGACAAACTACAGCCCGATCCCCAACACTGTCTGAGGGACAGGACCCAGTGCCCCGTTTAAAAAGTTTGAGGACCCCTGTTGTAGAAGGTGTCCACTGAATGCCCCTTAAAGTTCTAACCAAAGGTGGCTGTTGCCTCTCCTCATGTCTTGACATTCTCAGTAGTGCTGCTACACGTTTCAGACCCGTGCGAATGTTTCAAGTACCACAGGCATTAGAGGTAACTGTGGAATCACAGAACAGTAGAGTTTGGAAAGGACCTCTGAAGATGTAGTAAACCCTCACTGCTAGAACAGAATCAACCAGAGAAGATTAAGAGCCAAACTGTGCGAAGCTGAATACTGGCATACATTTCTTTCTGAGATGCTTCCATCGATGACAGAAGTGTTAGAAGTTTCCTAAATGTAGTTGCTTGATTATTTCAGTCACAAGTTACTGAGATGAACTGCAATATGTTGATACTTTGGAAGCCAACAGCAGGCTTGTATAAGCACTCCCTGCTCATATAACGAAATAGCACAAGATACTTTGAAGAGCTTATGGTCCACATAAAAGAGGAGATGCATCTTGAGGGTGCAGCAAAGTGTCCGTGGGGTTCAGAAGCCTACGGACAGTTCTGCTCTGAGTTGCAAGCAATGAGCACAGCACATACACCCCCTGTGCATTGCACTCTTGTGTGTTTATTCCCCTTGAATAGCATGGCTAGTTGAATGAAAGCGGGGTGATGAAAGCCTTGCTTTCTGGTCGTGACCTACAGCAAGTGCATTTAAGAGCAGAGTCTGACTCTGTTTCTCTACAGAAACTATTTTCCTGCCACTCAGGAGATTAAAAGGGTAGTCTCTTTACATCCAAAGGACAGTGATGTATATATTTTTTTATAGAAAATACTGAACACTAAAGGATGCACCTTCCCTTCTGTATCTTAAATTTCCACTAGGGATTTCTGACAACTGATTTTTCAGAGCATCAGTTTTTGGTTTGTTAGTTTTTCTTCCCCCTTGGGAAAGTTTTATTGTTACGGTTGTCACAGGTCTTTTCTTTTCGTCAAGATGCTCGTGGAGAAGGAAAAGGAGACGTAGTACACAGGCAGTAATGGAGGCTGAGAACATCTGACAGAGTGCTATTGTGAGGAAAACATTTTATTGTCATCTCCTGGTCCTCTCTATTTTGTTGTTTACCTTTTCCTGAACTTGGAGAAAGAAGCTGACAGTGTTCCTGGAAAGGGGACTATTATAGGCAGACATAGAAGAGAAGGAATGGGATAGTTAGTCCCTCCCTGGCCTACCCAATATCTTCTTGGCCTTGAAGGTAAGCTGGTGTCCTTCATGGTCACTTTTGATGACTTCTCAGTGTTTTAATACATAAAAAACCCCCAATGCATTCTGCATAACAGAGCCCGATTCAGACTCCTAGAGATGAAGGCAACATTCTACATGGTGTCCTACCAGAATGTGAATGCTCCTGGTTACTGAGATACAGCTGCTTGGCTTCAACAGAACAGAGCATTTGTTTGCTACTCATATGTGTCCTATTCTGGAGTCTGGAAACGAAGCACAGCTATTTTTAGAGGTTTCCTATAAATAGAGCCGCACAAACAGCTTGTTTTCTGGACCTGAAATCTTTCTGCAACTTCTCTCTAGCTCAGTGTAGTCATTTCTCAGAAGTCATTTGAGCGACTCTGCCACCAAGACAAACTTATGCTGAGTTGTGTTTGTTGGAGATGGAAGGCTCAGCAAGAAATTGGCAAGTGCTTCGCAAGGATTATCTGTAAGATAACAGCAAGAGAGAAAACACTGCTGTGGTGCAAGATACCAGCCTTAGAACGTTATATGATCGGTTGGGCATATTTTCTGATGAGTTTGGACTAGGTGCTGAAAAATATCTGGTAAAAGCATTGCTTGCACCCCAGTCTTCTGTTTCATGAGTTCCTTTCATGAGTTCCTTGCTTGGCATGAATGTAGTTCTGAGAAGAAAAAAGTTAAACACTCTTAATTTTCTGTGTTTTAAAACTTTAAACTACATTTCTTAGTGAGCAGTGAATTTTCACAGCAGAGGTAGAATTCAAGTCCAATTCGTTGATTCTTGGTGCCGGAACAGTACCTGCTTACAAAACAATTTTCCTTATTTTTGCAGCTCATATTTTTGATCTTGGTAAGTACAAGCCTGATTTCCTTTAGTTTACAGGAAGAAGCAGTTGCCTCTTATCTCTCAAATTCTGCTCTGACCTTTAAAAACATCCTACGCAATATATTTGCCACTGTCTCCTTTCAACAAAACTGGGTTAACGATAAGTCTGTCTGGGCTGAGCTTGCAGATCTACATATTCACGTTTCAGCTGGCAAGTAATGTAAAATAAAGTGGGTTGGGTTATCTGAAAAGCAGTGGTCATGACTACTGGTAAAGTGAAATGGTAGGAAGGCTTTCAGGCTGCACAACTTCCTCACACTTAGCTGCCCTAGATAAGGCTTTTGTGGTTCTTCTCTTCATAAAATTCTGGTCACAGCTGGAGACACTTAACCAGCTTTAGTTACTGGCATTGACACTGGAGCCTCTGCAGTTTCAGTGCATCAGAATACTCTGCTAAATCTTCTGCAGTGAAGGTAATTCTTTCACTTTTGCCCTTCCCACTGCTTGCTCAGACTCTTAAGCAAATCCAGCACGTGAGCCATGCAAAGGGCTGAGCTGATGAAAGGATGGTGGGAGAAATCGGAATGCATCACCAGCAATGACAGCCACCTCATTGCATCCTGTTCTGCAGCTGAGTCAAAGGTTGTGTCAGGCTTCATTTGCTGCTTAATTAAAAAAATCTTTCACAGGTTCTATCTGTGACAGTAAGAGCAATGTAGCATGAGTGCTAATTCTAATTGAATTTTCAGGCTTACGAAGTCGAAAGAAGAGTGCAATGTGTAGAGACATCTATCGGCCCCTATTAGCTGAAAGACCCTGTCGCTGGGGACCCTCTGTTACACAGAGAAGTGATGTTGAGCTTCTACCAGTGCCCCACTGTCAGGTTTCTGAGGCACAACCATCTGGACCAAATAAGATTATGCTAAATGATGCTAATGAAATATTTAAGTCATCACCTATTTTTAGGTACGAGTAAAGAATTCAAAAGAATCACAGAATGTTAGAGACTGGAAGGGACCTTGAAAGATCATCTAGTCCAAGCCCCCCTAGGACTATCTAGACCAAGTCACACGAGAACATATCCAGGTGGGTTTTAGACATCTCCAGAGAAGGAGACTCCACAACCCCCCTGGGCAGCCCATTCCAGTGATCTGTCAGCCTCACTGGGAAGAAGTTCCTTCTCATACTTATGTGGAACCACCTATGTTCCAGCTTACACCCTTGCCCCTTGTTCTATCATTAGATGCCACTGAAAAGAGCTCCATCCTCGTGACACTCACCCTTCACATATTTATAAGTATTAATGAGGTCACCCTTCAGTCTCCTTTTTTCTAAGCCAAAGTGACCCAGCTCCCTGAGCCTTTCCTCATCAGGGAGGTATTCTGCTCCCTTCACCATCTTTGTGGCTCTGCACTGGACTCTCTCCAGCAGTTCTATGTCCCTCTTGAACTGAGGGGCCCAGAACTGGACACAATATTCTAGATGCAGTCTCACCAGGGCAGAGTAGAAATTTATTTACACTGTAGAAACCTTCTGTCAAGGTAACAACGAAAGGAATACCAGTGTCTCACTTTCCCTCACGTTAAGTGGGGTGAAGTCCTGCGCTTTGAATGTGCTTCTCTAAGTAGACACCAATTCTGATTCTTTCAGTGTTGAGTAGTTGGCTCTTGAGTTCTGACGAGCACTTACACTCGCTAACTTTCAATTGCGACTCTACATACAACTAATCACTGAAACATGAATTCAGTGTTTCTCTACATTGTGCACTTGACTTGACAGAGCGCTGCTCTGTGTAAAACGAAAAACAAACAGCTTTGTGCAAATTTCGGGAGCCAAGCTGCCAAACTGGGTTTTTCAAAGGGATAGATTGCTTAACTTTATCTATTATGATAATTTCCCTTTCATAAAGTATAAAAATGGCAACTGTGGGTGCTTTGTGCTGTGTTCCCCCTCCCTAAAGTCTTTGATTTGTAACAGACTTTAAATTCTACAAGTTAGTAAAGACTTAAAGTTAACTTGAGGCTCTTTGCAGAATGGAGAATGCAGAATTCACACCTGAATCTAGGCTTTAGATTGTCACTAGAGACAAAACTGAGATATGCTCTCTCTACCTCACCTTTCCGTGTCATTTAGAAATCTTTCTCCATTGCCACGGTGGGCTCCATACTGAAGGAGTCATATGGGTCTTACTGGAAATCAAAGGCAATGCATATGGAGAACCCTGTGTGTTTGTAGCTTTGAGAAGAGAGACTCTAGATGCAAACAGCTCTCAGATCTTTGAATTATTTAGCTCTGTACATTTCTTACTTGTGCACCTGCATCTGTGTTATTCACATATGACCTTTGACTTGTGAAATCTCACAAACAAGCTCAGTAAAACAAGCTCAGTAGAAGCAAGACATGTTCTCTAGCTTGTCAGTGATTATCTGGAAGAACAATAGAGACAGTCTGGAAATGATCCAAAGAAAACAAATTAGGAAAAATAAGACTTGAAAAAATGAACTACATCCTTTATTTTACTGCACTAGAAGCTATTTGCTAATAACTTTTATTAAGCTTGTTTACTGCTTGCTGGTGCTTAATTATTGTTTTTAGGAATTTAGGCTTTATTTCATTATTTTCACATAACAACTGTCGCTTGAGTTGAAGAAACAGGGTAGAATCTGCAATGCACAGCATACAGCTGGTTGAACTGTTCACAGCAAATAATTTACTGGCTCAGTTAAATCTTATTATCTCTTTGAAAATTGTCCAGAAGCAGACTTTGGTTATTATGAAATTGTTAATTATTCTAAGTTGTTTGACAAACAATTTGTAGAAACAAAGTCCAGCTTATGGACTGATCTCAAGCTGTCTGTTATTCATCACCCTGAGCTCCTGTTGTGCGCTGGTGGGTCAAACACAATCTCTGGCTGTTTAGACGCATTAAGTCAGCGTAGAGAAGCCAGTAGATGGTGCTCAAGGATGTGAAGCCAACTGTTAGAGAGGAGGAAAACCTGTTGCTAAGCACTGCAGTCCTCTTTATTTGTTTGCGTTTTGCATCTACACTTAGGAGGTAGGTCCCTTAGTTCTTTAGCTTCCCACTCACATGATCTAAAATATTTGAAGCAGTTGAGGATCAGGAGCAAAGAGGTTGTTGGAGAATTGTGTAAACTGTCTTTGTGAGCTCATGTAGCCAGGAATATTCACAGCACAGCTCTGGAGAGGAAAATCCCCAATGTGGAGGAAAGCTTAGAAAGGACAGAGACAGACTGCATGCAAAGATTATAGCGTTCTCTTTTTCCCTTCTGCAGAGCTACTTTATTATAAAAATTCTCATTTGTATGATGACAGCAGTGGAAATCTCTTCAGTCTGTCCTCTTATACGCTTCACTCATTTCCTCAAAACAATTCCATCAGTGATCATTGCTGAGGGCACATATTTATGTTAGCACTTCTCCTAAAAGAACATTACTTTTTGTAAATCACCATAGCTGAACAGTCAGACATCTGTGCTGGGAACTTCCTCAGCTATATTAACTCTCATTTGCTTCACTGCTGGCCAGAAAGATTTGGATTTACTTAGTCTAAGGTAAAGAATAAAAGGATCTTTTAGGTTGGAAAAGACCTTTCAGATCATTGAGTCTAACCATTAGCTCTAGTCCAGGGTGAGCTTTGGCAATACTCTTCCAGTGCATAAGATGTTGCTGCTAAGGCTAAGCAGGCTGCTGTAAAGTCTCTCTCTCTGTTCCACACAGCATAAGGTTTAATAGGCTTAAGTTAAAGCAATGGATATTTGGTCTCAATATTAGGAATAATCTTTATAACTTGAACGAAGCATTGGACTAGATTTCTGAGCAACAACTGGTGGTGATTTTTAGGCAGAGATTAGACAAACTGTGTCAGTTACACATAAAGGATCTTCTGTTCTTGAGTGTGTATGTGCATGTCTGTGGGGTTGACCAAAATCTTCTCCAATCTACTGGCCAAAGGTAGATTCCATTGGCTGCTTTGCCACAGCTCTGCAAATGGATTATTTGGTTATAAAATGTGGGCTGTACTGGTTCTGTCCATATAGACTTTGTCCTGATGTGCCTCTACTTATCAGGTTTGGGTTTTGGTCCTGCAAGCACTCTGAAGTTCCAGCTTTTGGTAGGTAGGTGGAAGGCCTGCTTGTATGCATCAATGATCTCTGCTTTTTACGGAAACAAGATAAAAGACAGATAAAACATCGAGCCTGTGATTTGGTCACATGTATATTTCATAAAGGCAACGCACTGAGTAACGCATAGAAGGCTTTTGCAGGCTGTCTTTATGGTGCAAGCTCCATTTTCTGAGCAAAGTACTTGCATTATTGATTTTAATAGAGTTTTGCACAGTGAGGATAAATTGTGGCAATACTGCATGATGCAGCAGGAGAAGACTGAAATGGCTGTTGGTGTATATTCTGTGAGCAGAACACTGTTTTATGACCGATACAGGCACTAATTCCATAATACACAAGGTCCAAGTGCAATAAACAAGGCTCTGGTATCTCAGTTTTCACCAGGACTTCAGCAAAACAAATGCTTATGATGTGGAGTAGCACAGCCGTACACTGCTTAGGGGTCAGGCAACAACAAGATGATCGTGTTGACAGCAGCATTTTGGAAAAGCTGTGTTTTGATCAGAGAAGCACACATCCATATCATAATGTATGCCTGGAGAGCTGTGTGTTCCCATTACCTTTAACAGCCTCTTCCATACACTTTGTCCTGCTCTCTTCTTATTAAGTGTTTTCCAAATGTAGGCATGCGTAGGAGGTATGGAATGCATCTTCCTGTATCTCTGGGTAGGCATAATGCCTACCTCAACCCCCCTCCTGATTTTCATTAGGGATTTTCACGTTAATTTGAGAATTAACTACCAACTGGTGGTTGCTGCCTATTTGTTTGCTCACCACTGTCACTGTAACAAGATTTTTCAACTCTGCCTTTAATGAAAATGAAATTAGCCTACAACACAATAAATCACAGAGTGGTAGGGGTTGGAAAGGATGTCTGAAGACACTCTGTGTTCAGTAAAAATCCCCAAACTATGCTGAAACCTGTATTCCATTTCATTTACTGGATTTTGAGGTGAAAGCTGGTACAGTAAAGGTGCCATGCAAGACTGAAAGTGAGATTTGTAAGACCCTCTGCATGAAAGGGAGAGAAGTGCACAGAGGTGTGTGTTCACTCCGGTGTTATGTATTCTAGAGCAAGCGCTCTTAAATGGAACAAGAGCTTGAATGAAATACATGAGACCGATGAAAGAGAAAAGCAGCCTCAGAGAAGTGAAGAGATTTACCCATATTGGTGCAAAATTTAGTACCTAGGTCATTACCAGAACCTACCTTCCCTAAATCTCTAGCCACTCTGTCTTGTAAGAGAGGAGTAGCAGTAGCAGTCAAACAGCCCTGAGTGCCAGAGGGTCTCTGACTTTGTACAGCTTGTCTGATAAAACCATGATTTTACACATCAAGCAGACTTATGGCAAAAAAAGTGCACAGGAGAGGAAATCCTGCTGTAAAAGTTGGTTGAATCCAGGCTTCTGTAGTCTTGAGTTTTAACTATAAATCTGTTTTATTTTAGCTTTAGTATTAATCATTTAACACCAAAAAGCCAAAGAGAGAAGTAAACACTGAATTTGTAGGAAAAAAAATATTGCCCAAGAGATAAATGGTGGGGGCATCAAACAGCACCAGAAATCAAGACAAAAAGGCCAGCTAGGAAGG
The DNA here is from genome assembly GCA_013400115.1 of Rhinopomastus cyanomelas. NCBI lineage: Eukaryota > Metazoa > Chordata > Aves > Bucerotiformes > Rhinopomastidae > Rhinopomastus > Rhinopomastus cyanomelas. The sequence continues at coordinate 257,763 of VXBP01008935.1, read as the reverse complement.
GTGAGTTTTTGGATGAGCAATGAAAGAAAAATGAGAGTGAGGGCAGAAAGCTACACGGAGACACCACCTGCCTTCAGGCCAGAGTTAAGAATATAATTCTCTTTGATATTAAAGGTGGACTTTGGTGCTGAATCTGAGTGAAGGAAGAGAGAGACAGCTAGTTGTCTTGACTTCTCTACTGAAGGAGTTGGTTTATATTTTGAAGGCTGTTTCTCATGCTACAGTTACTTGACATGGATTTTCCAAGGAGGATGAAAGCAGCTCAGGGTTGTGACATGAAGGAGTAGTGTTGCAAACTGCCCTGTGTGTGCTCTAAAATTTTGTTCATGAACTTTAAGCATTTCCTCACTTATTCCCTGGATTACTTTATTGGGAAGAGGTTAAGATGTCAGTCCCACAAATTTTCCTGCGTGTCCCTCAGCCAGTTGTTTTTGTCTTGCAAGCCAGTCAAGGAGGGGTAACAAGACCTCTGCAGTGGGAACAAACATCTCTTTCCTGTTTCTTGGGTGCATTCTGAGGACAGAAATGCATTTGCCAATTAGATTTAGAAATAATTCAGGTGCCGAAGCCCCAAACTCATACTCTTGAGTCATACTTAGACTTCAGAGAGTTCATGACTAGGAACTGGGTCCCAGGTCCTGCACAGTTAACAGACCAGTAAACACAAGGAACCTTTTGCCAGTTAGTTGCTTAAGCCAACATTCCAGCTCAAGGGCTGCACTGCCATGCAGCCACTGCCTACCTAGGAGAGCTCAAAGGCAGCTCATGTAGGCAGTTGTAATTATGGGATGAATAGTTTGGCTTGTAGTCAGACTGTATGCAGTGGGAGAATTATGCATAAAAATGCTTTCACCCATAACTTACAACTTTGTTCGCCCTGTTCCTTTGTCGGTGTTCTGGAAGAGTTCTTGGACCTGCTGTGTCCATCTACGTCCTCTGAAGTCTAGATCAATCTTCTGGTAGCTTGATTAAGAGGTAACTTGAGTGCATCCATCACAGATGCTCACTACATGAACTTTGATTTAAGCACGTTCTTCCTTTGGAAAGAAGACTGCAATTTGGATACTGTGTTTTTTGTGTCCTTCTTGGGCATTTTACAAGTCCTATGTGACTCACTTCAGAGCTGCATCTATTAGTGATCTCTGTGCAATGGTACGTTTGGTCAATAGAAACCCAACTCTAGTATTGGATAAAGCTTTGCGAAAGTTTGATGTTCTGTAGCTGGATACCAAATAATTGTGTAGATACAACTTGTAAACCCAAACACAGTTACACACTGTTTGTACTTTTATTAGAAAAGGAACTGACCTTGTATTCATGGAGCTAATGCCTTTGTTGAAGAGCAGTAGCACGTTTTTCTTTATGAGGAACAGGTGGCTAATACTGAAAAACCTGCTTTCATGTTGTGAAAGATTTATTGTCCTCAAAACTCATCTTGGAATACTTGTGATTGGCTATCAACTTCTCTCTGAAAACCCGTGTAGTTACACAATGGGAGCACATAAGGAAGAAGGCATATGGAGAACGGGAAGAATAGCTTAGCTGTTTTGTCTTGGAACACATTTTTGTAAAAAGATTCTCCCAGTTCCCCACTGGAAAAACAAGCAAACAAACATAACGAATAAAATTACAGCTTGGAATTTTCTTAGCTTAGACATATTACAATTCTTAGTTGTTTTAAATTAACCATAAAAATGGAAGGCAAAAATCATCTTGTGTGGTCTCCTACAAACACTTTTTACTACAGCACATAAAACTGTGCAGTATTTTAAGAAAGATTATTTTTGTGTACTCATGGCTCTAGCTGAAATGCTGAACTAGAGACTTGCTCACCAGTTATGTGTTTAATTAAACTTCTCCATATATTTTAATATCCTACCTTCTCATTTGAACTGGAAGAGAGAGGAGATTGATAAGAGACACTTGAGATACTTTTCTATTCTTCTTACCCTAGAAAAAGTTGTTCTTATTTCACGGTACTTTGATTCAAAATACTTGGTCAACACATTTAGAATGTGTTAGCAGGATTTGACAGATTTCCTTGAGGCTTCACAGCCTTACTTTGTCTATTGAGTTGACGTGGTGTAATACAAATTATAGTAAAAGAGAAGGTAGGCAAAAATTATCTAAACCTAATTTATCATTGTGTTAAGTACAATTGAAGTTTGAGCTTATTTTCTGAAATTTAGCTAGATCTTGAATGAGGCATTTGTTGTAAGAAGGTTCTCTAAATGCCATCTATAATTTGTGGAGAAAGGTAATGTTTAGATTTCTATACGTGGTGTAAGTAATTCTGTCTACCTGCTCTCTTTTAAGCATATTTACACCTTGATATGGACACTTGCTGACAATTAACTCAACCCCAACCTATGGAGTTTAAGCAAAGAGACAATTTCCCCTTAGCAGGTGAGAAACTACAGGACAACAACTCATGCAGATCTCCACCTTGTGACATTGCCAGCTTTAGAGTTTCCTCCATCTTCATTGGAAGCCTTTGTGCTCAAACAAGGTTGCAAAATATAGCTGATATGATTCTGATCAGGCTTGGACTAGATGATGTTTTGAGGTCCCTTCCAATCCCTAATGTTCTGTGATTCTGTGAAAATTTTGGGATTTAGCTGTCTAAAATTGTAGCTTCTTCTCCCACAATAAATTACTTTGCTTGTTCATTTGGTTTTAATCCTATGTAGACTTTAGAATGAAAGACCTCAGGAAGACTCTTGTTTAAGCATCCAGGCAAAAAAGGGAGTTGTTTTGTGAGGTGGGACATACATATAACAAATGATAAATGAGACTGGAGCTTGCAGGAAAGACACTAAACAAATCTAAGTTTGTTGTGGGTTTCTTAGTTTTGTTTTTTCTGGATGTGCCTTGATTTTCCATCAGAGCTTCTGCACACTCTCATTTCCTTGTGTGGAAAGGCACATCCTCCCCGCCTTCATCTGTATTCAAACACTAATAAACAGATGGTCAAATTAAAGAGACCCTATCAGCCAGAAAATTAAATGAATTAGAAATTCTCCAGAGCTTAGTTTTCCAAACCATTCCTTCTTCCATTAAAATAAACAAACCAGCTTACTTTTCCTTCTGCTTTTCTTCCAAACACTTTCAGAACCATGCGATCAAACAATTAAGCTGGCAGAAAATCCCTTGTTGGTATTAGAAGCAGCCTCTACTGGGAGGAAGACTAAGATAACAGCTGGTTATTACAGAACAAGATATTTCATTACATTGAGCATGTCTGCTCAAGAAAAAGAAAAGTCAGACTTTGAACTTGTTGGATCAGTGATTCCAACAGAATTGGGAAAGACTTGAAAAGATGTATTTTGCATTGTGGGAAGAATAAGGAGATATTCTAACAGGATTCCCTTGTTATGTGAAATGCAAGTTATAAAATAATTTAAGAAGGAAGGGGAATCTTCTGTTACAAAAGGAAGGCGACGTGGAACTTGTATCATAGAATCACAGAAAATTAGGGATTGGAAGGGACCTCGAAAGATCATCTAGACCGATCGCCTTCTCAGAGCAGGACCACCTACGAGGGCAGGAATGTATTGCAGCCTGTTGCAGCAGGCTGGTGATGGTACTGACTTCATCTTGCCAGCCACTAGTGTTAATGACTGGATCACTCCAGCCAGATAACAACTGTGATAGAAAAAGTCATTCGGGTTGCACCTACATTAACTTATTGATTTACAGCTGTGGTGCAGTTTTGAAGACAGTCCCCTAATTGTCACTACCTGCCTTGGTTTCCTAAGTGATTACGGTCAGTGGACAAAACTAAACTCTCGGCACGACTGCAGGAAAGCACAGGTCCACCTTGTCATTCCCTGGTAATCTTAGAGCCCTTGGTGAGCAGAGTCTCACCTATATCTAAAAGAAGTTGAGATTAAATCATTTCCCCACATTTTTGTTGTAGCAGTTGAGCAAAAACTAGCTTTTTTCTCAGAACTCCTTTGCCCTAAGCCTTTTGTCATTCGCTGAGTGTGGTAGAAGCTGACACTTCAACAGGACCTGGGAATTGCATCTAAGGTTCTTCTGTCATCTCAGTGGCAGTAGGCAAGGAAAGGCAAGGGCCAGGAAAGGTGTTGTGAGACAATCAAGAGCAAGATGTGGAGGTGCTAAGGATAGGGAGGCCTTGCTAATGAAAGGGAAAGTGAACAGTTGCTCTGACAGGGCTGCTGCCAGCCAGCACTCACAGTCCAGCCACTCTGAAGAGTGTTAAATTCAAAAGGCTCTGAAGATGGTAAATCTCTTTAGTTGGATAGTTACTGAATGAATTCCCACAGTTTTAAGGAATGATGCTTACTTTGATGCTCGATACTAAGAGCAGCATCAACACATGGATACTCCTCCTGCGCTGCCAACAATACATGACAAGCCAAACAAGCTTCGCTAGGTAGCATGTTTCAGCATTTTCTTTTACTATCCTCTGTGCACCTCCTAGCTCTCCCTCCTGCATGTGAAGCTGTAACCATCTTTAGACATACTTTTCCTCTCAGTCTCCAGTACCTCAGATATACTTTTAGAAAAGGTATCATGGCTTTCCCTTTCATAGATATCTCATATTTTTCATCTTCTGACAACCAGACCGTGAGATTTTTAGGAGTTAGAGAGCCCTGAGCACATTATACACAACAAAGACTGGTTTTATCTGTTCACTAATGTTTGAACATCACAGTGTTTGCTTCCCCTTTGAAACATCCTTTGCGTCACACTCCTCACTTCCTCTCATTTGTAACAGCCTCTTATATGTGTTGTTTTGTTTGGAGAGCTCTGAAATAAGGCTGGAGGGGATTTTCCCATCAGTTTCAGTAATCCCTTAATTAGGCTCTGTGAGTGAAAGCAACAGTCTAGGCAATAGGTCATCAATTTTCTCTCACAGTCCCTTTTATTTAGTCACTGCCATCACCTGCACTGTGATGCTGCACGCTGATGTACCCATACTGTGCCAAAGACATGACTACAACATGAGGCACAGGGGTTGCTCTTCAACTCAGTAGGTCAGAGTTCCCCAGAAGATTATTGAGCCATGTCAAATGCTTTAGTTTTTCTCCCTTTGTATTCTCATATTCAATAGAGAAAGGAGTTCTTAACCTGCTTAAAATACACAACAGCCTTCTGGTCTCTCTTTGTGCTGATCTTCTTGTTCTACTGAGCTACTTAAGGAGACATATCTTAACTGTATTCATAACATTTTCATTCCTTCTGTTAATGATTACAAATTTCAGGCTACAATTCATCTAGAAAATGCTTTTTTTTTTTTTTTCTGGAAGAAACATTCCTACCACAGGTAGCAATGATGTTTTTATTATCCCACATATGACACAGAGCTTTTTTACAGTCAAAGACTGCAAAATAGCTCTGTGACTGCGTTGAACAATCAACGGATTTCTTCTAGATTGCTCCTGAAAGGAACTGTGTCTTTTAATGACTGATCCTTCTTTTACCTATTACTTGAACTACTGTAACGTTTGTAAGTCATTAAGATTAGGCAACTATTTACAATAAACCATTCCATAGTAAAGTGGAAACTCGGGAGGCTCATCTTGGAAACGTGAACGCAAAACACTTCATCATCTCTGAAGCAAATGGTGGTGTCTCAGCATTTATCAACAAAGTTTTATCTCAGAAAAAGTTACCTGCCACTCCCAAAAAAAGCAATGTTTTCATACCTTTTCCCAGCTAAATTAATGTGCTAAATTTTGTGCGTGATCACGAGTAATTCTGTTCCTTGTAAGACTGAATTTTTAAATTAATTCTGCCTTTTTCAAAAGAAAAACCCATCGTGTCACCACTGCTTCTGGAATTACTGCTTCTCCCCCACTTCCAGCAATTTGCTAGGGAAAACTGAAATAATTAGAAACACAACATAGTCTAAAAACCTCCCTCTTTACATTATGACTTACAAGCTGCAGGATTGTTTGTACATTAAAAGTGCCTGCTCTGTTGAGCAGATGAAGAGACAAGAAGTTGAAATACATCCAACAGGAAAAGAAGCAGCTGTATTTGAAACATGGCATAAGGCTTTCCACAAACCATTTTATGGTTTGTCTCTTACTGGTAATATAAAAATTACATTAAAGAAAATGTTAATTACATTTCTTTAATTACATTAGAGAAAGTTAATGGAAACATTCAGCTCTCCACCTGGAGCCTGTGGCAAACAGACATCCTTTGTCGTTTGCCAAAAGCAACTAGTAACTTTCATATCCCTTTACGTGTAAATCCTCAACATCTATGTTAAATCACAGAACATTAGGAATTGGAATGGACCTCTAAAGATCATCTAGTCCAATCCCCCTGACACAGCAGGATCACCTAGACCAAGACATGCAGGAACATATCCAGGTGGGTTTTAAACACCTCCAGGGAAGGAGACTCCACAACTCCCCTGGGCAGCCTGTTCCAGTGCTCCATCACCTTCACTGAGAAGAAGTGTCCTGTCACTACAAGACATCTATCAGTGAATCTGTCCCGATCCTAATTTGGTTTGCCAGTTCAGAGTAAAGACGCAGATCTTGGGGAACTTTCCCAACTGACACTGAAGAAGCAGCACGTTGGTGTCTTTCTAAGGAAAAATAGCTTGTCTAAAAATCTGCACATCTTTCTAAACTGCAGACCCAAACTCTCTTGTACCAACATACAGCAAGGAAATACATTTTCTCCTCAGATGCACCCCTCTTTTGAACACTCAGAGGGCTTCCTGCACTTCATTTTCTGTTTGGATGCAGAGAAAGTGAGGATGTCAAATCCCTTTAAGCATTTTCCTTATGAAATATAAGACTTCAGCAAAGTAAAAAATTGCTTTTGCTATCTACTTGCTTTTTCATACTTTTTTACAAACAGCTTCCTGGCCAAGCCACAAGATGATCAATGTGGTCTTTCAAAATCATTCTTCAATGGCAGACAGTTTGCATAAATGAAAGTTAAGGAGCGAGCACCCAAAGCAATTTAATTTTTTATGTGCCAAATGAAACATAATTGCTTCTCTACTTCTACTGCTTTAGATTTTGCCGTGCACTTACATAAGACAAACTTGTGGAAATTAATTCCTTGAAAACACTTATTTACCTTAATAAAAATTTTTAACAAATAGCTAGATTTATTATTTTAAACTAACCAGCACAATATGGGCTGTTGATAGATCAAACAACTGACTCTGCTTCTACAACTGATTTAATTCATAATTTTTCGTAAATTGAACTCAACATTTTGATTAATAAATTTCCAAAGTCTTGAGACTTTTCTTATACAGGACACTGTTTTTTGAAAGAGAATGGTAGTTTTCTAACTCTAAAGCACTTTGAAAAACAGAGTATTCAGGGACTTTTCCCAAAACTCTGAAACCTGATGAAGTTCCCCAAAAATAGACATCACAGAAAAGGTCTACATTGAAGTGTAGTGACACTCTTGTGTCTTGCTAATGGAATAAAGTACTGAAGGAAACACTGAAAATGGAAAATCACTCTGTGGATGTTTTTCAAAGTAGGGGTATCTAAGTACTTGTGTTTCTTGGCTTAACAAAATGCTTAATTCATGACCTGGAAGAAGTCTTCAAATGTTTCTGAGTCTTTGTCTAGTTACATGACCAGATCTAGAAAAGTGGTGACAGACTGCTACATCCAGAAGAAATTCATCTTGTGGTGTCTTCATGTGCTTCCTGAACCACAGCCAGAGAGTTGTAGATAGGGGCAGGCTGTAACGTTTGGAAAAATCCAGGAGAATCCTAAAAGAATTAGACCCTTCTTCCCTGCAAAACACAGTCCCCAGAGTTGAGCCCTGGTCAGAGAAGAAAACAAGTCTTTTTTACATTCAGAAAGAAGAATGTGTAGAATTTGTTCCACTGCATGAAGTCTAGGAAAGCTAGGTTTTAAAATGAGGGAGAAGAATAGTATCCAAGGACATGGTGATTGAGAGGGAGCTGGGATACAGGAAAGGGATAAACATCTAATAATTTGAAATAAGTGGTGGGACAAACCCTCAAGACCTTGGCCAGCTTGAATTTCAACATATGAGGCTAAAAAACCACTCTGCCTGTGTCAGTGATGCACTAATCTTGTCTTAACATGGAAGTTCAACTTGAAGCGTGAGCGAAACCAATGAAACTACTCCACTGAAGATCTGGGATCTTACATAAAAAAGACTTTTAAAAGCATCCTTGGCAAACCTGATCCTCACTGCAAAATCCTCAACCACAAATAAAAAAGCACATGAATTCATAACTGTGGCAACTGTGAAAGATCTTAAGGAAAATGGAAAGGAAGCTACTTTCCTGCAGTGGAAGATTTGTTAGGTGATGCCAGGGCACACTAAGGGTTTAGACAGGATCATTGCAAAAGGAAGTGTAAACGTGACTAATATGCCCCATACACAACTTGTAATTAGTATAAAATTTATGTGGTGATTTGTCCCTTTTTTATTTATTTACTTTAACAGAAAATGGACTAATTCATACGGTGATCTCATATGTCTGTTACTTCAAACTTCATGTTGCCATTTTATTCTTCTAATGAGGATCAACTATAAGCAGGGCCATCTAAGACTAAGCCCTCTCCTAAGGGGCTAGAAAATGCCACTGGTTAAGCCATATGAATTTTGAAAGGCGATAATATATTCTATAGCTTGTTAGATCAAATTACATAGCAGAAAAAATGAGAACCACAACCCAGCCAGGACAGAAAAGCCTTCTGACACAATCTCTTTCCTCAGAAAGGCGGCTGCTGCTAAAAAGTAGTGGATGCTCTGCATATTGAAAGCTCGTGTGATGAGGCACACTGTGATGGCTAATGTAAACAGTAATATTTTGCGCTTGTCATTTCTTGTAATCCTCCTACACAAACTCATAAAATTCTGTCTTTCCTCAATGAATGAGTTAAACAAATATTCACCTGCCTAGAATTAATTTTATTGTCTTAGGAGGTTTATTACTTAATGTTTGTAAAGCACTTTGAATCCAGAAACTGCCACGTGAGCATTATCAGTATGGACAGTAGAAACAACTCCAGTGGCAAATACTACTGTTTCTCACTGAAAATGGGGACTAGTTTAGATTAATTGGAGCATCTTTTGCATGTTAACAAGAATTCCTAAATTTCATGAGGACTGAAAAGAAATGTTTTAAGACAGTAATAATAATAAATGGTAATTGTTGGCAAACTCAATGAAATACAGGCTCATGTATTGCCCAGCACTGTGAAATTGTGTCAGAGTTCCTTGGTTGCACCCATAGCTCTATTTGTAAATTGTATCATTTGGTAATTATAAAAAAAAATAAAAAATACATGGCAAGTATTCATCTATATTGATTTGACCCCCATAACTTTTCTAACCTAAATGAAGCATGTATTTAGTAATAGTCACCATGGAGTGTCACCACGAGCTTATTGTATACTATAAACATATTATACTGTGATTTATTGCCTCTATTGTTGCACTGTAATTTGTTTAGGATAAATGGACTTGGCTCATCAGTAACAGTAGATTTTCTCCATATTTAGGGAATGGCTGTTCCATTAGCCTCCCTAAGTTTTTTCAAGACATCAGTGTGCTGGTGCTTATTAGCCTTTGTGCTCTTCAAAGAGTTTACACTTAATAATGTCTATAAAAAAACTCCAGTGCAGTCCATCACAATTTAAAGGAGAGGTGAATGACCTGGAGTTATGTTCCAGGGGAATCGTTTTCTTCAGTATACTGTCCTGAGCAGTACAGAGAGACTGAGTGTATGTAGCTACGTTCTTCAGTGACCATTTGTAATGTGGTTTTTATGTCTGCAGATACTAATGATTCTGGAAAAAATACAGGAAAGGCTGCAGCTATTTTTAAACTGTATTGGGCAAACATCTTTCAGGTTTAAGCAAGCCTGGAGTTCACATATCTCATGGAGAAAAATATCGTGTATATAAAACTCATGCAAATGGCTAATGTGTAAAATTATACAGAAGAGACAAAAGTTGAATAATTATGAGTGCACCAGGGAAAGCCTTCGTATTTTACATCAAATAATATGACAGATGGTGTTATTGAGTGGTAGCTATTCAATATATTATGTGCTCGTTATGTTTATTTACTATGTATCACCCGCACGAGCACGTTAAATAGCAGAACCCTGTCCCAAAGAACAAGTGAGCTAAATGGAGGGAACAATGAAGGGAGAAGGACACGAGATACTCTGCATTTATGATAATAGTATTTTGGCATAAGCTAGAGCACAAGCTTGCCAGTTTTTGGTGGCAGAATCCGAATATTTTTAATCAAAGACTACTGTAGCCTGGAAAAGAGTTCCAATGAAACCCCACTCGTAAAATAGGGAGACATGTGAGAAATTATATCGGGTTGTGGTGACAAGAGAGGTACCCTGACTTTTAGGGCTATTTCTTATTTGTGGTAGCTCTTATTAAGTAGCTGGCAGCTGCAAACATTTTAGGGAAGGTTTCTGCTTGATTCACTCTTCTCCACAAAGCTCTGCTGTGCTTTTACAGACTTGTGATCTGCAAATGGGTCCAGCAAAAACAAACACTGGTGAAGTCTGTGTTGTGTTGGAGGGATTATTTTGTCCGGAATGACAGAATAACTTTTGGAAAAGAGAGGCATCATTCAATGACAGCTGTTAGTCAGCTTGTATTTGCTGACTGACTCTTTTAGCATCTGCAGAGCAGCGTTATGTGGCCTTGAGTGGAAACTGAAAGGAGACATCGATGCCTGTCCAACGCTGGCTATGACTTTATAGACAGCAATAACTATCCTGAAGCACAAAATGTATTTTATCACCTGTCTTTTACAGAATTTGGCCCAAATGCTTTGTAATTTAAATGCATAGGCTTATGACCAGAATAACTCCTAAACCAGTGAGATGCTGGCAAAGGCATAAATCCAGCACATATCCATTGGTTCACAGCTTTACCGAGGTATAAAAAGAGCCTCAGAAAGACAAGGCTAACAGGAGAAAATGGAGATTCAGGGCTCATATCCAGGAATTCCTGGCAGAGTGTCACTCACTAAGATAAGAAAAACGGACCCACACAAAGAGTTTTTTCTGTGAGCTACAAAATACTTAATTAAGAGTTAGTGAAGGAACAAAGGTAACTTTTCATTCCTTCATGGACTGCTCTTTTTGCAGTGTAGGTGACAGAGCTCGGGGCTGTTACTTTCTGTTGAATGAAGGAAAATACGAAGTAAACAGGTCCTTGCTTCTTACATCACTGCATACAAGACTGTAGTTGAACCCTCAGTGTGGAGCTGGGGCTGAGATTCATCTGAAAAAATAAAAGTAGGTGACTGAGGATAGCACGGCTCACTTGTTCAATTATGTTGAGTGTGCTAACAAGTGTCTTCATGAAGTCTAAATAGAGCGTGGGGTGAATTGCTCAGGTATAGACCTCTGACCTGTATCGGGAGGAATCTGAGCATTGGTGTGATGTTTCAGTTGCCGTTTGAATTCTTTCTATAGTCTTAGACAGGTGTTAGGGTCTTCTTGCCTTGAAGAGACTGAATATCAAGCTATTGGGTGAGTAAACTTAGGGATAGTTTATCCTGCCACAAATTATGTCTGATAAAATATCCCAGTTTTAGATCTTTTTTTAGTAGCTCAGACTTCAATTCTGGGAACTTAGGTCTTTTCTTTGACAGTGAAGTTACTGTTTGTTATAATATCCTTGTGCTCAGCCTTGATTTTATACATGAAGGAAGAACTATGAGTGTCAAAAATGCTAGGATCTGGCTTCCAGAAGAGTATAAAAATATGCAGCCCATCCATCAAGCTGGGCATAGCAAAACTCTGTTTGTCATGACAACAAAGTAATCTCAGTGCTCTCTGATAATGACTCTTAATAAATGCCTTTGTGCATGAGAGGCATATCAGCAAAATGACAAATTGATAAAAGAGAAGGTAACACAGGAATGCAAATAAAAGCCTTTCAGTCTGTGTCAAGTATTTCTTCTTGCTTGGTAACAGCTGAACAGAAAGGAAATGAAAGAAACCCTCTTGACTGCAGGATCAAAAACACACATGCAGAAGGAAAACCTTGACGCCATGTCCAGAAAGTGCCCGACATGAGTACGTTTATGGCATTCTTTGAGGAACAAAAAAGTGATTCACACTGACTAGCTTTAGATACCTAACCTTGGCTGCAGAACTAGGAGTCGCATACACAGGCATCAATGTAAGCTGGAACATAAGAGGTTCCACATCAATATGAGAAGGAACTTCTTCACAGTGAGGGTGACAGAGCACTGGAATGGGCTGCCCAGGGCTGGTTGTGGAGTCTCATTCTCTGAAGATGTTTAAAACCCGCCTGGATATGTTCCTGTGTGACTTGATCTAGCTGATCCTGCTGTGGCAGGGGGATTGCACTAGATGATCTTTTGAGGTCCCTTCCAATCCCTAATGTTCTGTGGTTTTAGCAACAGACATATATTTTGCCCGTTTATTTTTCCTTTCTAAAGACCTGTTGATACTCTTGCAAACATTTCAGAGTGACACTTAATTTGTCTTGCCTACACTTAGTCTCTTAAACGATGCTTTCATTTTCTAAAGCTTCTCTGATTATATATCCTACTTCTTTAGATGCATTTAGCAATCTTTCCTTTAGCTTCTAAGTCTTCTGCAGACAGTTATCAGCCTCTTTTGCACCATAAACCTCCTTCCCTAAGGAAGCTAATCTTATGGGATATTGACCTAACTACAATGTTACTATACAGAACCGACCAGCACTTAGCTTTAGAGGAACTTTGATATTTTGAGTGATTCTGCAACATTTGTTTTCTTAAAGGGTTTTTTGTTTCTCCCTTGCTCTGCATTTGTTTCCGTGTTTTGTTGTGTGAAGTAAACAATTCATTGCAAATTGTTGAAATGTTATCCGTGGTGTTTGAGGAAAGTGCTGTATGGGGATAACTTCTTGGCTTCAGCACAGATTGCACTGATTTACTCAAATGCACCAGAGAACCAGCAAAAACCACTCTGCATCTTTCTCATTCCAGATTTCTTATGGGCTTGGTGTTTTATTAACAGAAGTACTGCTTCTATTGTCCTGTCTTCCTTTCACACTACACAGGAAGAAAGAACCCCCTAGCAACTACTAAGTACAGTATTCAGCATCCATGCAAATTACTCAGTTTTCAAATACAATTAAAAACAATTGAATATTTGGTTAGTTCTAATGAACATCTGTGATAGGGTTTCCTTCTGAGATTCCAGAAACTGTGGCTTTTTGTTATCTAACATCTAAGGGACAAGGCGTAAGATGGAAATTTAATTGGGTGGGATGGATCAACAGATGGTACTCCAGGAATATGAATGGTCTTGCAGTATACGCATTCAGAGCTTTATTCACAAGCCACATGGACCTGCAGATGGACCTGTTCCGTCAGCATCAAGATGCCATACCTGCACCCTATCCAACAGACCCATGTCCTTGATAGAGTTTTTTTACATGCTATTAAACATGAGATGAACAAGTGTGATGGACAAATTGTCTTGGTCACCATCTCTCCTTCCCTCTCTGCAGATTAGCCAAAATCACAGGTATGTGAGGTGGTGAGATCTAATAGACCCAAAGATGTCATTAGAGGTATCAATTTTTGACAGCTCTGGAACTGTGTGAGCTGCTCCACTGTTCTTTCCTACCCCAAGTCAAGTCAGTGACGTACTCACAGGCAGTAACTTACAAGAGTAGAGCATTGCTATAGGGCTTCGTGCATCACATGGGGCCTTCATAAGAACTTCAAAATAGTTATGTTAAATTAGACTACAAGCCTGCTTACAGTGTAAAATACAATTCTGGGTTGTGGGCTGCTTTTTTTGTTTTCTTTTTTTTGGGGGGGGGGGGTTGCTTTTAGGATTCTGAGTTTTCATGATGTTATTCAAGTTATTTTCAAGGATTAGATATCCTCACCTTTTGGTTAGCCATATGTGCTCCTTATCTTATTGCTGAGCAAGAAAGTAGCACGTCACTGGCATTTAATTTCTAGGTGAATGTCTAACTAACAGTGAATGTTTGTCCCATCAATAAAGTCCATAAATAAATTAGAACCTTTATATTCACCAAAGTCCTGAAGCCCAAAGAAGGACCATCTCTTTCTCTGATGAGACTTTGAATCAAGTAAGCTAATCCTTCAGACTATTGTGATGGATTGTTGTTGCCCAAAATCTATGCTTGTGTTAAATAATGTATCTGCTCAGAGAGACAGGCTGTAATTCTCCTTTGGCTGGGCCTTGAAGCACCTGTTTCCCAGCTGGTGTAAGAGTAACACCCTTTCTCTTATAGGGTCATGACACATAAATCTGGGGCAGATAATCTTTCCCTCTCCTGCTGTTTGAAGCCAACAGTCATGGAAGAAACAGATGGACATAGTCTACTAATGCCTGGCTCTGTGGCAGCCACAGCAATTGCCAAACTTCCAATAACAGGGTAGCTTACAAAGCACCAGGCTTGCTTACAGATCTAGAGGAGGGCCACAAAAACAGATGAGAGGGATGGAACATCTCTCAGGTGGAAAAGCCTGTTTTTGAACTCAAAGGGAGTCTGCAAAAAGCAGGGGTTGTTCTGAGAGGACAAGGGGTGATGGTTTAAACTTAAAGAGGGGATATTCAAACTAGGTAGAAGATATTTTTTACAATGACAACGGTGAAAGACTGAAATGCATTGCTTAGAGAGGTGGACCCATCCCTGGAAACATCCCAGGTCAGGTTTGTCAGCTGGAGGCATCCAGCTCACTGCGTAAGTGTTGGTCTAAGTGGCTTTTGAAGGTCCCTTCCAACCCAAACCACTCTATGAGAAGAAAGTGAGCACACATTTCCCTTACCCATCCTCCGAGCTTTCAGCAGTCTTCAGCTTGATTTGGAATTTTCTTGCATGCATATGTCTCTTTTAATTAGGCTCTCCAAACCTCCTGAAGCAGCGAGTCGCACAGTTTAACTGAATTACACATAAATAAGCTGAAAAAATCGGAACACATTGTGTGTCAATAAATACAGGAAAGAACCCTGCAGGGAAACCAGTTTGGTGCCTTTTTTTGAAGAACACTTTAGCCAGTGACGCTGAGTGAAGCTGTGCACGGAAAAGGATGGGATTTAACAAAATTAGGATGACTTACTCTCTTCCACTATGGGCATTAGCTCAAAACCTGTGCAGAAAATGCATTGGGCATGTGTAGTAAAAATTTCTTGAGCCTTCTGCATGTTCCACTGCTGTGAAGTGCAGCAGTGTAGAACACAAGCTTTCATGCCTACAGTATTTGTTTGCCTTTAAAGTGGAAATGAAAACAAGAAAGTAGCTCAAAGATACTTTCATGATCCAAATGACTTTTTGTGTACAAATAGAAAAGAACACATATATCAAACCTAAGCTCAGACTGGATGGCTCACTGAGCAACAGCTGAATTTATCCCATAATTATGTATTTCAAATATGAAGGAAGCAATGGTTTAAGTTAGAACAGTCAATTCTTCTTTATTTGCATCCTTGAAAATTCATTAGATGAAGAAAATGTTTGCAAGAGTAGCATTAGAAGGCCTAATTGACCCTTTTTTAGAGCACCTACAAACATATTAAATTTGTTTGCCTGTTTTGTGGCTGGAAATTTAGTCAGTTTTTCAGAAAAAGGTCGCGAGTGCCTGTGTTTCTCGTCTAAATTTGCACAAGTTTGCAGAATGTACATTGGTTCATCTCCCTCTATAATTGTGCTATAAAATAAAACATGCTTTGTTATCATTCTAGAAGAAAACCTTTCCTGCAGACCATAAGCTCTCCGATGCCCTTATGCAATTGTTATTCTTATCTGACAACATGTGAGACAAATTCTTTTGAGAAGACAACACAATGCCACATTCTTCACGTTGCTCTAATCTCTTGCATCTGTATACAGATGTTTAGCATTGCTGATTGATGGGAGGTATGAACTTTAGTAAGATATGGAGGATGCACAACCTTTCAGGTTCTCTGGTGTGTGGTTTATTTGACTTCCTTTGTCCCGTTTTTATTGCCAGTCACAGAAATCAGAGTGACGTTACCTTGCAGTCGTTTTCTTTTATTCTTTCCAGACATCTATTACAAAAAATTAAATCCATTAACCTAAGCAGGATAGGTTTAGTTTATTGTTTTTTCTTGTTTTGCATTTTGTGTTAATGATGGATTTGCTTTAATTGCTTCTATGGACGTGTCACTAAATGTTAAATGGCCAGATATGACATTGACAGGTAGCCTATTTATCAGTCTCCTTGGTCTCTCTACTCGAGAGCCTAACCTGAAAAATGTGCTATGGACAAATAACTTCAGGGTTGTGAGTTGCCACACATGTACCTACTTCCAGTGAGCTAATGATCTGAGTCACGTGACTTCTATAAATTGGTGTCATCAGTGCTCTCAGGATGCAGGCTATCACATGTGGGCAAGTGAGAAGGCCTCTCAGCTGCAGGATGATGGAGATAAATGGGTTCTTGATCTGTTGTCTGATTATCCTAATATTCTTATGCAAGCTTTTCTGTGAGAGCAAGTGGACAGGAGTACCTTGGTGCAAGACGAGGAGCAAGATCAGCTTCAAGTTAGACTGCCTCAGCAGGTACAGTAATGACAAACTATATTCAAATTTTCTCTTTCTGCCTTTTTTATTAACACTCCCCCCTTCCTGTTATCATAGTCTACTCTTTCCATTTTTTCTGTCTTGTTTTCCTTGTATTCTATGCTAGTCATATCTGTGTTACCTCTGCAGTTGCAGCACTTCTGGTTAGGTTAGAGCAGCTTTCAAACTCGGAGACTTTGATATTTTCTAGAGCTGTATTGAAAAAGAAAAAAGCAAAATAATTCTCAGAGAAGCTGAAACACTGTGGAGTCTAAAGGAATCAGGACAGGTCTCTGAGAAAATGGCCATTAGTTACTGTCACTCCTGTATGGATAGGAGTGCCCTACCTTTCATGCTAGTCACTGCTTTTGGGCTGGAGTGAACTTTCCAGAGCGACACCGCGTAGATGCACTGGTGTTCTGCCATTCTTAACACCCAGCATTCTGTGTCTTCCTCCAACATTCTGGAAATCCTGATATAACAACTGTTTGCCAACTGATTAATTCTTAGCTGAATGAGAAGTGGCGTTTTTATTGTTGGAGTACTTGTCTGGGGTTTTTATGAAGAGTGATTATTAACTTGACAGAATTTGAGTTTTTCTTGTCAGTGATTTGGTAATAAACATGAAATTGTGTGTGACAAAGTGAAAAAGCCTGCAGCTGTGTCGTAAGAGGTACTTGCTCAAAGAATTTGAGTTTCAATCTGAAGTAAAGCCATTCTTTCAAAAAAGGTTACGGTGCCTTGGTAGGAAGGAAGCATGATCTTCCAGAAATCAGGCAGACTGAGAAGTAGCTGGTGTGGTCAGCAGATCTACCCCAGCTGTCCACAAATGGTGCAGGAAAAAAAAAAGACTATGAAAAATCCTTGGCTCTGTGAAGAGAGAATAATTTAGGAAATGTGTATTTAAAAATGGCATTGCTGCAAGTGACAATGGAATGCTACGTCTGGATCTAATGCATTTGTACTTCTTTGTGTGTGGGCTTATCTAGTTTTCAGTCCAAGCTATGAAAGGAGCATCTTAAGATTGCCTGCCTTCTCAAAAGGCACAGTTTTATTTTATCAAGAATCCATTTTAATTCAGACCTGAAATCAGGGGCAGATTCGGAGATGTTCTGTCTTTCTCTAAAGTGTTTCACTAATCGCTCCCTGATGGCAATGAAATGATCGCCAGGGAAAACAGAAAAGTAATAATATCGTCACATAAATGAAAAGATGCCACAAATGAAAGCATTTACACATCATTTGCATGCAGAAGATCCTTGAGAACTGACAAGTGGTGCAATTGGTCTGCTGTGTCTCTGCTGGGAAACTCAGCACAATTATAATTAGTGCTTTGCCTCTTATTATTCTAACTTGGTTGTGAGAGAGACCGCAAATGATTTTTTAATAGCTCTGGATACGCGTTTTTACTTTGTTATCAGACCATAGCAGCAACAAGACCAGGACTCTCACTCTCCTCAGCCTGCCAAAATCGTTTGTGCCAGATGGTTTTGGCTTTACTAAGCTAAATTTAAATCATTAAATGATTGCACTGTATCCTACGTTATGATCTTGACAGACCTCGCAGCTAGAAGTTGGTTTCCATCAGTAGATTTTTGTCCGAGATACACTTACTCAATAGGGAGTGAATTAGCTTATCCAGCTATTTACTTTATTAGTGCTTTCCCCTGGCATTCGCAGTTAGGAAATTCCTAACTTTATTCAGGCCTCCTACAGTGTAAGATTGATGATTATTGTTTTTATTGCATAGAGACATTTAGTGTTGTCAAGGCATAGGATCACTTAAAAAATTGGAGGTGCTAATTTCTGTACTGTGCACACGTTCCTTGGTATTTCCCAGAGTGAGATCACTTGGGGAAATAGTGAAGCTAAACAAAAGATTAAGGTAGTTAGGAAAAATGAGTGGAGTAATGAAGTTCTAGTTTGACAGATATGAGTGGAGCATCAATAACAAGTAAATGCATTTGCAGCATGTATTGTAATAATCTTAATAATCTAAATAACATAATGAGGTCTCCTGTTAATAAAAAGTCTTGGAAAATATTGCAGACACAGTACTGTCATAAAAATGAGTAATTTCATTTTCATGTATTTATAGTTACTGTATTCATCACTACAAAAATGAAGGACTCTAATAAGGAGATTTGCTGTTTGTTTCCTTTCATTTGATACGTGAGCCATTGTAGACATTCACAACTTATAAGGGCTTTTACAAAGAAGATGGAGGAAAGCAAAGAGAAAAATCCTACCTACTAAGTTAAATTAAATTACATGTATGTCAAATATAAGCATACACTGTATTGCCTTTGAAACATCTTTGTGATTAGTTCATTTAATTTATTGGATCAGACTAAACAATGGGGGAGACATTCTGGGTGGCGAAGGTGTCCCCGTATGTATGAAATGGAGAAAAGTCATAGATGCAGGCTCTGAAAGCAGGTATTAAAGAGATAAAGCAGTGACACATCAGCAGTGGTGAGGGGAACTAAAATGATTGGCACGTAGATCAGTGCAGTGAATAAGAAAAGTTATTGGTTAATGATGCAGCAGACTAAAAAAACTAGGGAAAACAATCTGAAAAAATAACTTGTTTAGTGAAGAATGATGAAGAAGCTACAGTAGGATGTCCTATAGCTCAGATACTGGCTGGAGAAGATTGGAGCACATTGACCACCAATATACTTTCTCTCTGAATAAGTACTAAAATCAGAAAGTACTGATCTTTTAAGATTTGATTGATAAGGACTAAGAACGTCCTGGAGAGCACAGCAGTAACAAACTGCTCCGGTTGATAACTTCAATTCACGTCGTTCAGGTGAAATTTTGCTGTGCACCCAATATCTTTAATTCCAATGGAATAAATGTGTAGAAAATCCTCCAGTTAAACACATTAGCTTGAAGAAAACCAGATCTAAATCCAAATTTTAACCAGCTAAAATGGCAAACAGTTAGTGATGGTCTTACCATACCCACAACCATGACACTGTTGCATTTCATCTCTTTGAATTTAGCATCCTTATTGCTATTCCAGGGTCCCAGGGGTCACATTTCTAACTCTCTTAACCCTAGTTTTCTGTCTTCATGGCAACAGTTCTTTGCACCACTGTGGATGCTGATCATCTCTGAAATAGAAAAAGATAAAAGAAGGTTGTGTGGTAAATTAAGGTGAGAAGAAATAAATGAAAAGGCAAGTAACAGCAGTAATAAAAGCCCGTGTCTTTTTATAAAGATACTCAGTGTCCCTGTTCACTTCTTGGTTCGTATTGCTCACCCCTTCCCATGGCATGTCACCATATGTTTAACAATTAACTCAGTACAGATAGTTCTGTGTGATTTTTATTGCCCTTATGTCAATCCTAGGCTGTATTTAGCATAACATTAGTCCAAAAATCAGTGGAAAAAGGAATTATCATTTTAATTGCGAGTTTAAGTGCTGGGATCAATATTCCAAACGTGTTGAGCTATAATATCTGAAGCCTTACTAAGAATAACATTTATAGGCAGTGATTCCTTTCTGACAGATTTTCTGCCTGAATACTGGGCCCAATAAGAGAAAGAAGACAAACAGTGGAAAACCTCATTGTGTCAACACATCGTGATCAAGAGAACAATGTAGAAATCAAAGATGTCCCTGAGGGATGTGTTTGCCTGAGTCAGTTCAAAACCCTTTAAAAACTGGTCTTTCAAAAGGACATGATGCTCTTATTTGTTCTGTTTTGCAGCAGTGTGCTGATTAATGCTTGTGTAAATTTTGAGAAGGGTAGTCTGGCAAAGGAATTTGCTTTCTTTCGCCCATTCTGCTCCATCTGGTTTGTTTTTTTAATGGACTCACAAGCTGACTAAGCCCAGATCAAACTCAAAGATGACACACAAATTTGGTGCAAAGGGCAACAGCAAACATCGAGATCTCTGTTGGTCCTTGTTGGGGGAAGGCAGAAGTGAACAGCTGTATTATAGCTCCATAACTGCCATCGTTCACTGACATGAGATCTGCAGATCTGGAAGGAATCTGTGGGGACATCAGACCTTTCCTAACAATGTAGGAAATTGTGACACACGCAGTCCCCTCCCTTAACTCTTCAAAAGCTGTGGTAGATGTTACCAAACAGAAATGGGCTCTTTTTGAGTGTTAACCTTATAATCTCTGCTGACCAGGGTGTTTTAAATAGCACAGTGATGTTCTCATAGGAAAAAAAATCTTTGCCAAGCAGCAAATACCCAGCAGAAGAGCTGAGAATAGTGATTTCAAGGTTTCTGTGCACAAAGTCCTCCTTGTAGTTCAAAAGATCACAGGTATTTTTAGTTGAAATCTCAATTTGCTGCAAGACTGATGTCACAGCTGGGAAACTTTCTTCACTTTTTCCCTTGCCCTGATCTTTTCAGTGAAAGCAACAAGGTTTATAAAATGACTTCTTGTGACACAGCAGGAGCGGGGAAAAAAGCTTGCTTTAAAATAAAGCATGTCATATCATCTCTGTGTGAGTCAGAACACTAGGAAACTCGCGTTCCTGTGGGTTATTTACCTGCTTTGGACAGAGTTGCAAGTTTTAAGGCAGATAAAAGCTGTAGTCTGACAACTCTTGGTGGCAGAGTGCTCTAAGAACTCACTGTGAATCACTTTGAGGAGGAGCAGACTAAAAGTAAAGTGTCATTAAAAAAAACCAACCCCAACCCAACAAGAAAATGTGCCAAGAAAACTCAGTAAGAAATGACTGATGATATTTTGGGTGGAAGTGAAAATAGACCCAAGAAAGGTGGTACAGATTCTAGTTTACCCCTAGGGTGCAGGAGTAATAACTGTGCTCACAGATTTAGAGCATCTGATCCTTTGAGGCCTGGATCAGATAGAAGTTTGAGCCCAATATATAGTTGATGGAATCTTATTTGAGGCAGACTGCCAGCTCCCAAGGTGCTGCATTCAAATCCTGCTATAGGGACCCATCCACAGCTGCTGAATGTCGATTACTGAAGAGATTTAAGCTTGTTGAGTGTAAATTGTGATCCTGCTGTTGCAGGGGGATTGGACTAGATGATCTTTTGAGGTCCCTTCCAATCCCTAATGATTCTGTGATTCTGTGAAATGGGCTGACTGTCTAGGATTGGGCTAAAATCAAATATGATTAAAGCTTTATTCCTGTGGATGGAGTTACACAGGAAAATGCTGTCATCGTGCTGTAAGTCTTGATATGTTTAAGCAAGGAATCGCTCAAGTCGTTAGACCAAAAGGAAGTAGTGGAGTCAAGAAACCAACCAAAGAACAGAATGAGGTGAGAGCAGGTTCAAAATCTGTTGTAAAAGCCAAGAAGCCAGAAAAACTGCACAGAAAGCTTGGATGAGGCAGATGAGAGATTCTTCACTCTGCTCCTTCGTTTTTCTACATCTGATAACAGCATTTTTCAATACATCTGCCATTGAGAACAGTAGCTCTTTTCTCCCCTCCCCTCCCCATGGCTCTGCTCCTCCTTTCATACTGTTAAGGAACAATCGAGTCCAAAGATATGGTGTCTCGTGGCAAGGACAGAGTAGGGATCTGTCCTTTTTCCCCATAAGGCAGAATGACCTTGCATAGTCCCGTCATTCCTGTCTTGCTCCTCCTCTGCTCTTCCGCTGCTTACCCTGTGCCTGCTGGAAAGCCTTTCTGTTAAGCCTAGCACAATATTGGGTGTTTTTTGCCTTTCAGTGAATTACATCAGTTCACTAAAAGATCTGATGGATGTCACAGGCAGCACAAATGGTTGAAAGCTAGTTACGTGGCCAGGGGTAGGGGAGGGCTGAGGTTAGTTAGGGCTGAGGAAGAGTAGCAGAGCAAAAGGAAAGATGGAGTCACAACATGTATGAGGTGTTTGGTCCAGATGTGTGTGTAGCCAGAACTTGGGTCACACACAAAGAGGCATCCTGTGGAACAGCAGGAAGCAGTTTTTAATGTGGCCCTGAACTGCAGACTGGTAGAGATGGCAAGGTGTGCTAAGTCACAGCTGAAAGATCCCTTTTGGTTGTGAGGCTGCACAAGGAACCGAGAACATTGTGTATGAAAGACTTGATGGACTGGTAAAGTCAGAACTAGACTATGGATTTGAAAGAACAGCTGAGCCTTGAGATTGAGCGAAACTTTGATTAAGGTGAGTCTGATCTTGAGGCTAAAATTAAATGTGTGTGTGTGTGTCTGCAATATCTAATAATAAAAATTGTCAGAATGTTAGAGATACTGACTTGCCCCTTATCTTTATTACTAACCCTGAGCCTCCTAGAATAGGGTAAGTCCTTGTGCAAGAGCTAATACAGTTATTAATGATTCTGTGGGATGTGGAGCTGTGATGTCCAGCTCTATCTTGAGCTCAGGCAAAGACTAAAAGTTTACCTGACACCTAGAGCTAGCCCAGTAGTCACTAAGCGAGGAGGAGAAAAAGACTGAGTAGAAAATCCAGAGACACAAAAATCAGTGGCTCTCCAGATCTATTTAAAGGTCTGATTTATAGAGGTAGGTGGTGAAAGGAAGGCAGAATTATCAGTAAGAAAAATAAACAGTCTAACAAATAATAACTGTTGTTAGAAAAGCTGGTTCAAGCGAAGGAAAGAACAGGGGACATCACTGGAGGGGAAACAGAACTGAAAACATGCTGGGCTGGAGCACAAGCAGGCAGACTAGAGAGAAGCAAGATTCAGGATTATCCAAACTGGGATAAGGAATGGGAGGACACAGACTGTTCATATGGCTGCATGGCATACTGTCAGGAGCAATGTCTGGGTGAGACTCAGGCAAGATTGTCTTGCTATTTTGGGGGTTCACCTTTAGTGAAGGGGTGGGTGGCAAACCCTGACTGTCCTGATGGGGCAGATCAGTCTACAGAAGTTCATTCTCTGATGGATCTAAATTGCCTTTTGAATTGTTCTGATCAGGTGTACAATACAGTTTATAGACTCGCATCATGGGTTTCTAGTGGTCCCATTGATACTGGTTTAATAGACATTTCTAGTTTTGCTGATTGCTTGGGGTTGAAAAGAAGTAGGTCTTTCTTTCTGCACAAAAAGATGTTCAAATGAGTGTGAATGCATCAGGCTCAGCCTGACGATAACAGGAGGCACAGTGGTACCCAGAGGCACAGTGGTACCCAGAGGCACAGTGGTACCCAGAGGCACAGTGGTACCCAGAGGCACAGTGGTACCCAGAGGCACAGTAACTTGCAGGAGCTGGATGCAGCCTGTGATTGTATGCCTGAAAGGTCCCCTGTGCATACAAAACCTTTGCTAATACAATAAAAATCCATTTAGTTTCACAGACCTGGGATGCTTTCCTGTTGGTTCCCAGCGGGCTGTCCAAAGCAGCAAGCAGACCTGGGAATGCTGCTGCCACTGTGCAGGTGGACTGGATGTGTCTCTGGTGTGGATAGCTTGTCTTGCCTTCTGTGCTGTGAGCGGAGCCAGCAACACATAGGAGATGAATCTCTGCTCAAGTCTGAGGTTGTCTGTAAATGTGCAAGCTCTGCACCTCAGAGAGAACAGATCTGCAGAGTGAAGTGGTGCAGAGGAGACAGTGTCTGCATTGTACACTTTTTGAGAGGTTTTATGTTCAACTAGATCTGCTCTGGTGTTCTAGCTTTGCACAAACAAGGTTATAAAGGGTCATCATAAGCGATCCAGTTTCTTATTCTCAGGTGTAGTGTGGCTCTGATATTCTGGACATGCTGTCCCATTGCAAGCATGAAGTGCAGTCTGTCAACCCCTTGCCTGTGGACTGATTAAAACGTGACAACTGTCGTGGAAAAAGTGTGAAGGTGACCTGTAAGCAAATCTTGACATCTAGATCTATTGTGCAGTCTCTGAGCTTGAACAAATCCAGCAAATTCTGTTGTTAGCCATGATGGCTCGTTTACTTGGGCTGCCTAAGTGTGCTGATGTGGCCCGCAATGCACACCGCTCCCGGTGCAGAATTTGTGCTTGGCTGCTGGCACAGGTCCTCCCTTTTGACGTGACCTTGACTGAAGTTTGAGGTCTCTGAAATTCCAGTCAATTTAAGCTGGGGCTAAGGGCGCTCTCTGTCCGGTGTCACACACTGAAGGATGTCTGAGGTGTGCTTTTATATATTATAACTTTGGCTGAGCAGTCCAGCATTCAATTAATTTTTCAGTATTCCACTTAGAGAAATAATTTATTCTCACTCTTCTTCATGCACAGAATTAACCCGGGGGGTTGGCAACCCTGCAGACACCTGTCAGACCTCTGTAAGATGGCTGCCAGAGGAAGCAGGAGCCAGGGAAATGTCAATTTTAATTACAAACTTTATTTTCACATGCAGTTTTCACTGTTTATGTGATAAGACTTTCTTGTTTTGTTTTGCAAAGCCATAATATGTCTGGCGAAAGGAGCAACTGTGTCTTTTGAAAAGCAGTGGCTGTTTCTCAGTACAATGAGATTTTGCTTAATAATGATACAGCACATAATCCCGAAAGCCTGGAGGCACCATTTAAGCATTTGGAAAAATGACCTTTTGTACTAGTAAGAGAACTAGCCAGCAGGCTTTGATGCCTCAGTTTCATTCCAACCGAGCCATTGTAGAGAATGAAAAACCTGTTGCTTGGTTATGTCTGAAATGGGGATCTTCCTCTCCATCTTCAAAACTGGGGTGCAGAGCCACCCAACCTGCCATGCAACCTCATATGGAATTAATTCAGGAAGCAGATGTCATCTTCACCCCCCAAGAATGCAACAGAACTTCAAGTGGCACTCAGGAAAAGGATAGAGAACATAACAGAGAAAACCATGTTAGTTTTCTCCGTGCTAATTATAGCTAAGCCAGTCTAGTGAGGTTTTTAAAACTCACACAGGAGAAAATCTGGTTAAATTGATCCTCAGATTTGGAGAGCAAATCGCCAGCTGAGACTGAAGTTCAAGTTAGCACTTAGTAGGATAGAAATCCCATAGACAAGTCTGTGAGCAATATCACAGTTCTCAAACAGTCTGTCTCCCCATCTTTGAGGACTTTACAGCAGTTTGCCGAGGAAGAACCATTTTCCCACCCAACTGTGGCCCTGATTACTGGGTAAGTGTGGGAACAGCAGCATCAGAGCAAATGAGGCTTAAACCCTGGTGCCAAGCAGGGGATGTTAGACACCATTTCCTTTCTAGGCCTTTTCTCGCGCCCTCTTGCAAGACTTTGGTTCCAAGGAATTCTGAGAAATTCACTCTTTTATTAACATTAAAATATTTTTTCTACTAAAATAACCATGAAAGTACAATCCTGTGTGCCTCTCTAGAAAACAGGCACATAGTCAGCTGGAATGTGACTGAGTTTGGGTTCAGCTCGCCCCATCTTTAAACAAACTCTGTAGCATAGGTTGATGGTGAAGTTAGGAGGGCTGGAGGAAGAGTTTAAGGTAAAATTTTAGTGAGTCTGGAATTTATTTCAGAATAAGATATTCTTGAAATATTCCACAAGCTCTAGGTCTGAGCATAACTGCAACACTAGGAGCTGTACAGCTTAGCTGGTCCCCTTGCTCTGTCTGAGACTCTGCAGTGGTAGGGAGCCGTGAGAATCAATACTTGGAGCATTTGAACCAAAGACAAAACCCTTCATTTTAATGAATGTTTTATTCATTCTTCTGAGAATCCTTACTAGGAGCTTCAAAGGTCTTCTTCAAGAAGAGTTCTGTAAGGCTCTTTGACTTTCTTCAGGAAGATAAAGGAATGTATCGGGCATCACAGGCTGTATGGTTCAGTGTTGTGACTTGGACAGTTCAGTCAGCCAAATCTGTTCTGCGTTTGTAAAGAGGAATTTTTGGGAAAAGAAACCGAATAAGGGATCTGCAAGCTTGGTTTCTTCTGGTGGGCATTTTCTTTCAGCTGTCGAGTTTAACTTGGAAAAATGTTGTCTTTGTAGAAGGATCCCCGGCATCTTTAGGCTTCTGTGTGGTGTTTTTTGTTTTCTCCCCTCAAATCAGATTAACCTAGCACAATGTTGAATAATGAATTCCACTCAGCATGCAAGGAGAACAGGAAAGTTCTTTTGTCTGATCTCAGACAAGTTCTCTAATAGGTAAAAATGAGATCCACAGGGCAGAATATGCTAATGTGTTAAGAAAAGAATTTATTAGAATTTCTGAAGGCTGCTTGACTTATCTCATGGCACATTTACTGCAGCTTCATGATTATCAGCCCTTTTCAGCTTGTTGCATTAGAAATGCATGAGGAGCTGAGGAAAACATTGGCAAACTTTTTTGCTTCTTGATGCACTGTTCTCGTATAACTATTCCCATACTCTGCACTTTGTGTTCATCCTTATTAGGAGAAGAAGAACAAAATATTTAGGTGTGAGCTGTATTAAAGTCTTCTAGAACCTAGAACTGTGAGGAAGCTCAGCTTTCTGGGTAGCAACAATCTTCAGCCTGAAATTTGCCCCTGAGACTTCTGGATCTTAACTCAGTCCTGGTCTGCTCAGTGAGTTATTTTGTCTTGTTGATTGGAAGATTTCCTGTGATGTGAGCGCCTTAGCGATAAATGAGTCCCTGGTGCCTGCTTTGCTGCTGTGATTGACGTTTAGGTACGTTACAGCAAAGACCAGGTGATGCAGTACTGAAGTTGTGACTAGTGTGACCTGAAATGAGAAGTGTACGTGTATGTGAAGATTGCTTTTCATCATATTTTGTTGCCTTTTCCTCAAATGTAAATGATAAAAACAGAGCAGAAGATATCTAAATGTAGGCATATTTGGATCTAAACAGGCTGTGCTTTCTCATCCTGGCACTAGTTGCCTGGGAGAAGAGCCTGACCCCCACCTGACTACAATCTCCCTTCGGGTAGTTGTAGAGAGGGAGAGTGAAGTGTGCCTCAGTCTCCTCCAGGCTAAACAACCCCAGCTCCCTCAGCCTCCCCTCATCAGGGTTTCTCTCCAGTCCCTTCACCAGCCTTGTTGCTCCTCTGGACCTGCACCAGCACCCCAATATCTTTCTTGAAGTGAGGGGCCCAGAACTGCCTCCAGTACTCAAGGAGAGTCCTGCCCAGTACAGGGGGAGAACTATGTCCCTAGTCATGCTGGCCACACTATTCCTGATACATGCCAGGAAACCTTTGGCCTTTCATGCCACTTGGGCACATTGTTGGCTCACACTCAAGTGGTTGTCAGCCAGTACTCCCAGATCCCTCTCTACTGGGCTGCTCTCCAGCCACTCATCCCCCAGTCTGTAGCAGTGCAGGGGTTATTGTGTGTGAATCCCATCACTGCAGACGACAAGGAGAAAGAAACAGGAAAAATAAATTTAGAATTGACATTTTCCTTGATGAGTGCCTCTTTGAACTTCTCTTGGAAACAACTCAATCAACTGGCCTGGGCTGATCTTTTCCAGGAGTCTGTTACAAATTCAGCTGTGTTTTGCATCTGTTTCCAAGTACTAAAACTGCAGGTCCTAAATATACAGACGTGCGTTGATGTACCTCCTCGTAACTGAACGATAAACAAATAATGCTCTTTACTCTAGTCGTCTCTCTGTAGGTATTTGAGCTCACTGAGAAGATAACACATGTTCTTATATTTTATGGACTTTTTATTAGGCTGGAGTATTTTTCCTATTAATGGTTGCTCCAGAATTCTCCAATCCCAGATAATAATTATAGGAGGGTTCTGTAAAAACTGTTCTCCATATGTACAGCACCTGCTTATCTCAGCCACATCTTTATGCTCTGTCCTACCTACATTAATCACCTTGTTGTGGCACATCAATAAAAATCTTCACATTCACTCTCCTACACCTGAGCCTTTTACAATAAAAATCTATATTTTGAGGTGTTCAATGGTCCAGCTGTTTTTTGACTTTTCAATTTAAAAAAAGGTAGGTAGAAAGGGTTTGCAGGAAAATGATGGTCTTGCAGGGAAAGGCTGAGTGCTTATTGCTGTGGGTGCAGAAAAAGCTTCAAAGACTATGAACTTCTTTTGCCTGTCTCGGACCAGTATAGCCTCTTACCTTTCTTTAGCTAGAATCTTGCTGAAGTATCCTATTTATCTACACCAAAGCACAAAAACTGTAATTCAGGATTTTCATCCCACCTGAGAATCGCAAGGACAATGTCTTGCCTAAAAACATTTCAGTGAAAAGTGGGTACTTGTGGCAATTCTTGGGCACTGCTCCTTTTTACTTGGATGCTTAAGCATTTGTACTGGGCTTAAAGAAAGCTAAGTAAATCAGGGGACTTTAACAAATTGAATATTAGACCCACTGGCATTTGCTAAGGAGAGAGTTTTTTAATACACCCTGTTTAGGGACTTTCAGAGTGCTTTATTGACTTTAGTCTTTCTCATCTTAAACATCCTGCTGAACGTGTCTACCTGTGGTAACCAGAGCAAGAATGAGATGTCTCTGGGTGACGGATTTGCTAGTTCACTTAACCTCTGTGTTCTGCTCTGTAATGTGTAATGTCTTTGGAGACTGCCAGTCTTGATGACAGTCAGGCTTATGTCAGTGAGGTACATTAGCATATCAGGACAAATTTAATGGAGCATCTCACTTTTATGGCCAGCATGTGAAATTACTCAAGTGTGCAGAGCAGCAAGAACTGGACGACTGGTCTTCTGTCATCTCAATTAGCAACAGGGAACAAAACTTAAACAACCAGACTAATTTCAAATAATCTTTCCAAAGTGTAATAGTTTGTATGAGGTTTTTCCAAGAATGCAGACCCAACATGCAAAACTGAAAATAGCATCAGAATGTTGCTTCATACTGCATTTCCTCTCCCTTCCAGTCTGTTGGTAATGTTATGATGATAACTTGTCCATTCTTGTGGTATGTCTGTGGTGATGAATCCTGTAGACCATGTGTATCACAGCGGTCTCAGTGAGACCAAAGTGAGAAAGTCGGATGGCTTCTATTTGCTGGAAGGATAGAGCTGTGAAGGCTTCAAAATCTCAATAGGGAAATATTTGAAGCCTGGAAAGATTTGAATTAGTTGACGATGGGATTGTTTGCTAAGGCTTAACTTGAACGACCTCATCAGACTTCTTATCACAACCCTTAGTGACTCCTTAATAGGTTACACATGACCCTCTTTATGCAGCAGAGCCATTACCTCAGCTGCACGATTACAGTGTGTGACCCACACTCTGATTTTTTCCTATGCCAAATGCAGCTGCTGGATTTTGGCTTAAAAAAGGGCCGTTGCAAGACATTGTCAGAACTAGGAACTGAACTTAGTCTTTGCTCCATTAAACAGCTGGTAGAAAATGAGGCAAGAATGGAATGGCTTTTCTAGAGATGTGTTTTTCAGTTTTTCTGCCCTATTTGCTTTTCATGTATTTCTGGAAGACTACAGAAGTTCTGGCTTAAAAACGCGTGGCATATTGACTGCGTATTAAGTTAAACCAGTTTGTTGTATTTTTTTGTTCAGCACTCTTGAATCTAAAAGATTGTAAATGGATTTGAATTCAATGGGGTTCATAGAGAAGACTTTTGATTGGCTGAAATCTGGAAACAGATACAGGCAGTTTAGGGAGGTTTTTTGGGGGCGAGATTATGTACCTGAAGAATTTTAGAGTCTAGAAAGATGTTCTTAAGTTTAAGTTCTGTAGTTATGCTTAAGATCTGTGTCTTCAATATCTAGAGCCTTTTCTGGCCCTGGACACTATTGATGTCCAGTATACTTCTCTTTTCTCATGAGTGGTTGTCAATGGATGCATGTCCAAGTGGAGGCCAGTGACAAGCGGAGTCCCTCAGGGATCAGTCCTGGGACCAGTCTTGTTCAACATCTTTGTTGGTGACATGGACAGAGGCACTGAGTGCACCCTCAGCAAGTTTGCTGATGACACCAAGCTGTGTGGTGCAGCAGACACACTGGAGGGCAGGGATGCCATCCAGAGGGACCTGGACAGGCTGGAGAGGTGGACACAAGCCAACCTGATGGGGTTCAACAAGACCAAGTGTAAGGCCCTGCATCTGGGTCAAGGCAATCCTAAGCACAAATACAGGCTGGGCAGTGACTGTCTGGAAAGGAGTCCTGAGGAGAGGGACTTGGGGGTGCTTGTGGATGAAAAGCTCCACATGAGCCAGCAGTGTGCACTTGCAGCCCAGAAGGCAAACCTNCTAGGGTGGGGTGTCCTTGCCCATGGTAGGGGAGTTGGAACTGGCTGATCCTGTGGTCTCTTCTAACTGAGACTGACTCTGTGACTTGGTCTAGGTGATCCTGCTGTGCAGAGGGATTGGACTAGATGATCTTTTGGGGTCCCTTCCAATCTCTAATGATTCTATGATTCTATGAACTCTATTACTGCTTTGATTCTGCTTCTGTGCTAGATGTCTTGAACTGTTCTCATTTCAGGTTTCTTTTAGCTGATTGCATCCATTTAAGTTTCTGATGGAAAGTTTCTGGACTGTTTGTAAATTATTTGTATTTATGCAAAGTCTAAGGAAGTGTTCTGTACATGTTTCGGTTTTTTAGGTTTTGGGGTTTTTTCCTACTTTCCTTTTTAATGTTGATTCAGTAAGATTCTTTCAGAATGAGAAGAGCTACAGTTTTGATAGCATAGAGTCTGTGAGTCATGAAGATGACAACCATTTCTCATATTATCAGAAAGCCTTGAAATTCTTGTAGTTTTGTATTCTTCATTGCCTTTCTTGTGCCTTGGCATCATGTAAGGAAAATAAAGCAATATGGGTTTTACAACCTGCAATATTTCTTTCTGCCCAGTTAGGCTTTATCTTTATACTAAAGCTGCATAGTTCAAAATACCAGTGTCTGCCAGCTACTAGTTATTAGGTTTGCATCCATATCCATTCCCGGATTGAAAATGGGAAACATGAAAAAAAATTCTCCTTAGTATATACTAAAAGGAAAAACAGTGTTCTGGTTGAGGCATAGGTGAGGTGAGGACACACATTATGGTATTGGAGAGGGGGAAGTACAGCCAGATGACCACTTTCATCTGGAAGCAGGACATGCCATCATTCAATCAATGATATTAAATGTGACATTGCCATTTAATCAAGAAAGTAATACTCCCGTCCTTAATCCATGGGTATCTTATTTCCCTCTTATCTCAGTGCTTAAGCATCAAAGTCACTGAAATTATCTTGGTCCAAATTCAACAGACATGATAAGGAGAACTTAAATTTGTTACCTGCACTGGTAACTGCTATTACCTGTAGGATATTGTGGCTGGCCTTCAGCTTGAGATTCAAGTCACTTAAATGTCAGTACCTACATTGTAAAATAGATCTTTAAGTTCCTTTTATTGTCAATGAGACTTAAGGAATAAAATTAATGACATTTTGGAGTTGTTTAGCTTATCCTGAGTTAACATGCGCAATTTGTCTCCTGGGTAACTCTTTAGACTCCAGACCAAGTCTCTGCTTCTCTGCTGACTGTAATGAGAGATTAGATACCTCTCCTGTTTGTAAAACATTCGTGTTTTGTTCCTAACTTGGGATAAAGTCCCACCTTTGAGCTCAGTTGACTTAGCCAACTATAACTTTGATATGCCCTACACTGTTTAAAATACCAAGTCAAGACAGATGTGTCACTGAACCCAGAGGAACCCTGAGCCCTTTCATAGTTTAAGAGAAGGTTGTCTTCTGAAGGGCACTCAGGAGTCTCTCTAATACCACTAGATAGGTCTGTCAGTAATTGCATCGTGTTCTTTAGATCTGTGTTTATGTAAAAAGCAATCTTAACCATTTTTTGTATTTTATCCTGCAAATTCCATCTTCTCTTTGCAGAATAGTATTTCAGACTGATGTGTCACTTGTTATTAAATATCTCCTAGGGAATGGTAAAAGAAGAAAGGGAAATGCAAGATGGAATAAATGAAAGTGATAATGAAAAGATAAGATAAAGAAAGAGGAATAATACCGTCACTTCATTTTTGGAAGGATTAATTGCAAGGGACGGCAGTTTCTCCAGATTGCAAAATTCTCAAAAATTGCTTGATCTGTCTTTCAGTTTTTCAAAGTAGAAATGAGCTCTGAAGGATGTGGGGGCAAGGGTCTACTTTCACGCCTCTTTGTTAAACAGGCTGCAAGGAGATGTATCATCAAAAAGGTTAAACTGAATAGATATAAGCATGGTACAAGCCCTTTCCTCACACTTTGTTCTCTGATATAATCTATTAAAATAATAAAATTTATTACATGCCTAACTTTCCAGATTTTATCAATATTAAATCCTTTTAAACAGACTATGCGATGAAATAAACCCTGCTCACCAAAGTGGTAAAATATAATAGACATCACAACAGCAAAAAGCTGTCCTAAATCAGTGGAGTAGCTTTGCAGTAACTTCTAGAACAGAAGGTGAAAATCCCCTTAATATTTGATAAATGAAGGAAAATGTATAGGAGCAGATTTATAGGGAACCACATTTACCCTCTTAAAAGACCTTCATTATGCCATTAACACCACAGTGATAAAACACACTTCGATCATCCATCAACCACAGTGTGTCTGTCCTGCCGTTAAACAGATGGAATAATCCCTGATACAAATTCCTTAAACTTTTAGAGTACACTTAGTCTCATTTTCTTGCCTTAGGCCAATCCATTTAACAACCCATCATAGCCAAGTTGGCCAGGTCTTCAAGCTGGATGTTATGAATAAGAAACAGATTCAAAGTGACCTCTCTTCCTTTTTCTGCTGAACATCCAGGAGGATATAAAGTCCAACTTCTTATTCTTTCAAGGACATTCAGGAATTTGCCAGCACTAGTAACAAAGAACAAAAAAAAATATCAACCCAAACCTTTATTCTATTTCTAGATTGATTATTTTATTTCTTCCATGGTTTATCATGGTCTGATTAATGACATTTAGTGGATACAGACTGATTTGCTTAGAGTTGCATATCAGAGCCAAACAGTGCTCAAAAATGTTCTTTCAGCCGTTATAGTAAGTGCATTGCTTCAGTCTACACATCCCAACCTCTGTCACAAATACATTTGGTACTGTAAATTTTACAAGAAGAAGATTCTTCCTAAAGAAGGAAGCTTGAGTTAAGGTCTTCTGCCCTGGTGAGGCCATATCTCAGGTATGTTCCCCAGTTCTGGGTTCATAAGGAGCTACTAGTGAGAGTCCCGCAGAAGCCTGTGAAGGTGATGAGAGATCAGGAATGTGTTTCTTACCTAAGTACTTTTCTGAGGTACTTAGGTCCTTTTAGCCTGTACAAGAAAACACTGAGAAGGAATCTGATCAGTGCTAAAGGGTAGATCTCAAGAAGATGGGATCAGACTTTTCTCATTAGTTGCCAGACACAGGACAAGTGGCAGTGGGAACAAATGGGAACACAAGAAGTTGTGCCTAAACATAAGGAGAAAGTTCTTTACTTGGGGCTTGGGAGAGCACTGCAACAGGCTGCCCAGAGGTGTGGAGTCTCCTTTTCTGGAGAAATTCAAAGCTATTTTGAACATGATCATGCGTAACCTGCTCTAGGTGGACTTGCTTTAGGTGGTTCTGCTCTGGCGAGAGGGCTGGACTAGTTAATCTGTGGAGGTCTCTTCCAGTTCCTACCAATCTGTGATCCTGTGAAGGAAACTCAAAATATTGAGGTCCAGTTTTTCTCCTGTTTTTAAGTATTTATTTGCTTTTTCATTCACATCTGTTCTTCAGTACTGCCTAAAGACTTATCTTCATCCTTCACGTGACAAGTTCCTGTCAGCTGCCATTAACAAGCTGTCCCAGTTTGGGTACCACCTAAAACTAAAAAATGATGCTAAATGCAAGGTCCAGATGCTCACGAACATCTCACATCCTCAAATTATGCAACAAAAAAGACTTAGCAGTTACATGTGAAGTCACAGACATATGGAAGTGCAACTAGTCATACAGAAAATATTTTCCAGATGTCTCCAATATTAGGGTAGATAGCTAGGATGCAGGCAACCAGTGGTCTGCTGTCTGCCCTGCTTAAAGCATACCTGTGATTTCCATGTAGGTCTTTCATACTTCCGACAGGCACCCTTGTGACCACTGGCCATCTCCCATCTAAAAGTTGCTCCACTATAGATGAGTACTTGCATATGAATAAGAACAACTCGAACAGAATATTGACTCATTCCAGAAAAGGTTTCTATACTCTAGACTAAAAAAGACATTTTTTCCCTAACCCTGTGATGGTTCATGTAATTTCTTTAAGTTAAATGATCAAATTTNCTCTGTGGTGACAGGTTGGACATGATGATCTATGAGGTCTCTTCCAACCTTGATAATACTGTGATACTGTGATACTGTGAAATGAGGTTGAGTACAGGTATTCTCAGTTGGACAAAAATGTGTAAGGGGCAAGAGATTTTTATTTTGAGTGTAGTTAACTTTGCCTTCTGTGAGCTGTTCACAATGCTCAGTAATTGCAGGCAAGCAATGCTTGAGATTTAAGAACATCATGGTCATTTCCTCATCCCATCTTCTACTTCTGTTTTAGAAATAACCGTGTAAGAAAGTGGTGTGGTTAGGTGCAAAAAACCTCTGCCAAATAAGGGGAAAGCTAGTGCTAGATGAAAGAACGGGTAAAAGAAGAGACCTGTCAAACTTTGATGACAGTCTGTGGAGATAGAATGGGTTTTAAGCAAAGAAACAGCAGTTACCCCCAGCATACTGCACCTTTGAGCCTCAGCTCTGTGGATGGTTGAACAGCAGACAATCTTGTATGTCTGATCAAATAAGAAGGGCACCTGGTTTCGTGCACAGACTTCCTAGCTTTGTTTTTTTCACTTCCAGCTGCCTTATATGACAAAATTCAACTGATTCTTGGACTAGTACTTCTATTTAGCACCATCCTGCTCCTGTCCATTTCATGGCAAAGCTTGCAGCCTGCCACAGGTGCTAAGATGCTTTGTACACAGTAAATTAAAAGTGTATCTGGCAACCCAGACCTGATCTCCCAAACAAGTGTTTACTAGATGATTATACATCACATATTGAGTAGTCCTTTCTCTATTTGCATGTGGGCAGAAGACCATAAGGCTAATGAGATAGAGGAGGAGGACTCTTCATCCTGTATTCCGTGTTCAGCGTTGCACTTGAAGTGGCTGATTAGTAAGATGTTCATTAATGATACCGGTGAATTTTCATTTTGTGGCTGAACTAACAGTATGCTATTAGAATTCTTGGAGAATTATAGGTCCCTCTGATGGACAAATGTCCCTTGCTACCTTTTCTTCTTTAGAGTAATGTGTCATCTCTTGTTGCAAGGGGCTGAAGATTCTCCATCACTTTATCTCTATTTTAGGGTCCCTTGTCTTTCTTACTTCCTCTGTTTCTGTTTTGAGAAACACTTTTTCTTTAGGGGCCTATTTCTCTTTGTTCTGCCTCTCATTTTCTGTGTCTGACATTCTGCTGCCACCTTTCTAAACGTCAAATGTGATAGATGGAACATGACTGAAGAAAAAAAATGCTTCAGTTCTCCCAGGGAGTGGAAAGGTGATCCTCAAATATCTGAACCAAAAATAGGCTGAAGGTTCTGCACAGCAAGAGATACAACACATTCAGAGACTGAGCAGGAGATGGTTTAAACACCGTCTACTCCATAGTCCATCCCATTAGATCTGTGCCCGGTTTATCTCTTGATCTGTGTCTGTACACACACATACACGTATACAGAAATTAATCTGCTAATAGGGAGCCTTATTCAAAACATGTGGAAGGTTTCCCATTGTTTTCAAAGGAGTTTGAATTCTCAAACTCTTTTGCCTTTCCTACTATGAATTTAGTTACTTGTTACTCAGACAAAGAAGGAAACAAGGAGTCTGATGGTTTAGTATTTCGTTTTCATTCTCCTAAAGACATAAGTAGGAACTTTTTTTCCTGTTTGTTTTAAAACTTCAGAGTCTACCTTTGGAAAAGTTGAATCATTTCAGGATAAAATAAACACCCTGATGCCAAGGTAAAAGGTTTTTTTGTTACTGGATGAAAAAGATGAGTTCTGTTTTTCTAAGTAGACCTGCTTTTAGAAATCGGAAATTACTGTGGGGTCTCCAGACCCTTCCTTTCTTTTCTCTAACAACGCCTGTATGGCATTATCGGTTTTGCATCTCGGGTTTTGTCTGAAGAGAGTTTGAAAATTACATCTTTCATATCAGTAGCCAGGGCTGTATGGTCTGGAAGAGCAGACTTTGGAAGTTTTGAGATTCAAGCTACAGGAAAATACCAGGACATTATTGTTATGTAGCCAGGAGGAGACCTTTGGCAGGATCTGTCCTGTCCTGTACCTGAAGTGACATTCTCGCAATTCAGCAAGAGGACCGAGAATGACAGAATAGCCATTAGTAAAAGGAAAACAAGTAATGGTTTGAATGCTCAGAAATCCTGAGTAGTCCCTAATCTCAGGGACTTGGGGATGCCCTGCCTGCAGGGATGTTCGCATCACTTTTGAAGGACAGTGCAGTAATTGGGAGTGGGTGAAGACATGTAGAGATGGAGTCTCAGGTTAGCGAAACAGGGTTGCGCCTGGTTTGTGCTTGAATGGGAGACAGCCTTTATGTACCAAGGGAGGTTGTGGAGCCTCCTTCACTGGAGATGTTTAAAGCCTGCCTGGATGTGCTCCTATGTAACTTGGTCTAGGTGATCCTGCTGTGTCAGGGGGATTGAACTAGATGATCTTTCAAAGTCCCTTCCAATCCCTTATGAATCTACGATTCTAAGTGCTGTAGACTAACACTGCTCCAGTGGGGAGGTTGGGCTTAGATGGTCTTTTGAGGTCTCTTCAAACCTGTGTCTGTGGATAGCACTTCCTCTTTTAAACACTAACAGAGACGGCTCGTGTTTTCTCAGCAGGTTAAATTTGGATTTTGCTGCTTGTTCCCTCCATCCCATTTTTGTAACTGCAGAAGCAGTGGCTAACTTGCCTCTCTGCTACAGGTGAAATGGGTATGGAAATTGTGCTGTACAGGCACCATCTGTTTCTCTGTTTATGCCTAGGGCCAAGTCTGGCATTATGTATCCTAACCCAGGCAGGGGAGGTAGGATGTCTTGTTCCTGCTGTCTTTGAAAGAGAGAGGTGCCTTCTTCCTGCATCTTTAAAGTCTTCTTCCGAAAGTGAATTTGTACTTTTTCTGAGGACCTTGGAGATGTTTTGATTGTGGTCCTCATGACTGTAATACTTGCTGAGATGGGACACACTGAAACCATCACCATAGAACAACTACTGAGGCTTAAGGGGTAAACTGAAGAGCTGAAAAGTTTGAACAGCCAACTGTCAACACCTGTCCTTTTCACTAACCTTTTTCCCCCATTGGGTACCATTCTAATGTTTTTGTGGCTAAATGCAGTTCCTTGCTGTATGAATCTAGCACGTCCTGTAACCCCTGTGATGACACTAACAAGCACCCCTCTACTGTGCACAAATCCTTCCACTGGTTCTGAGGAAAAAGTAAATCTCACAATCTCAGTTCAGATTCCTAGAAGCACTCTAAGAAAGCTCTAGTCTAAATTTCTTTTTGGCATTTACCTCAACTTTTTTGTCACTTCTCATCTGTCCTTATGGACTACTCTCAAAGGGCAATGGTACTCCCTCTTCATCTCTGTTTTGGTGAGACAGCGGCACTGCAAGGAACTGTCTCTCCAGGTTGTGTTGCACTGTAAATCCTCTGTTCCCAGTTGTCCTATTTTTGATCCCGTTACAGCTGTGTTTCCTCTTTTTTTACAAACAACCTGATCAGAACTGTGTGTTGCGTGCTTAGTGACTCTCTATCGCAGTCACGTACAGCAGAATGAATAATTCCTTAGCTCAACAGTAAAAAAAAATAATCTAGGATTGTATTAGCTTTTTATAGCTTCCTATTCTGTCTCATCTTCTATCATTTCCCGTTAATAAACTCTCAGGATATAGCAATCATTTTTCTTAGTAGATGTACGTGCCTTGGCACTTCGCGCGACTGCACTTTTTTCATTTCTCTGATCCCAGTAGCTGAGCGGGTCTGTTTCTTCCTGTCTGACATTTTTCTCCTCATTTTGTTGACAGTCCTTCCTTACTGGCTGCCAAACCAAATGATCAATTTCCCACTTTTTTGCACCAGGGTCACTGATGAAAATATCAACTAAAATTAGTCCTAAGACTGGTCCTTAAAAAATATGTCTGAGTTGTGTTTCCAGACATGGAGCCCTTCCTGTCACACAGTCCATTTCCATCTGCTGTTTTAACAGGATCTTTTGGACCAGACAGATTTTTAGCAATCCCATTTTATTCCATTTCTGTAAAAACTCTCTGTGTCTCATTATATGAAAGGCTTCTCTCATGTCCGAGGTGATGAGAGCCTTGGCCCTGCCTACCTGCAGAAAATAGTTTGTTACAAGCACAGAAGCACCCTTTAGTTTCTTGGCTTCATCTATGTTTGATAAATTCATGTTTTGTTTTATCCCATAATCCACGTAGCTTCATGTCTTTCATTAATTTTTCACTTCAGAATGTGTTCTACATCCCTAACCTGTTACTGAGGTCAGCTTCATTGGTCTATACTTCCTTTTTATTCCTTATCATAAGCAGAAATACTGGGCTGACTGGTCTGTAGCCAGTGTCGGAGATTTGTTTTTTGGAGATTATGTTTTGAAGTTTGAGTGGTCATAGACATCAGTTCTGTTATGTTTAGTTATCTTAGCCTCCCCCAGGCTGAAATTAGCTTAATTCCTTAGATAAAACCTGGTTCAAACTCGCATCCCTTTCATCCATTGTACCTGTAACCAGAGAGTTTAACCTTTGTCATTTGTATCCACGTTACCAAGTGTTGCCATCATCATCATCAAAGCGATTCAGACAAATCTCAGAAGTGTCAGTGTATCTACCAAAAACAAGCAGTTCCTGGGTACAGTGGAAAAACCCAAACCATAATGTTAAGCCTTCAAACAGTTGGTTTTGGAGATGAGCTTTTACTTCCCAGCATCACAGGTAAACTTAACGTTGTGCTAACCAGGAATGAAGGATCGGTGCCAGCATCAGCTGTGGGAATGGGAGGAGCAAAGGAGAAGGTGGTGGAGTAGAATGAATTTTTGGGGACTTTATTTACCCCTGGTGGTGTGTGTCCCCACAGCAGTTAGATTGGGAAACACCTTACATCCTCATCATAAGTGTAAAGACAGGTAAAGAGAATATGAGCTCAAAGTCAATGTAACAGTGAGGACTGGAGCTATTACAATCATTTTGCTAAGGATTTCATCCTGCTAATATGCATGAAAAAGCTTGAAATGTATTTAACAACAACGAAAATGCACTGTTTTGTTAAGAGGCTTGTTTTCAAAAAACATCTCATGGCAGCAGACAGTGCAACATCACAGACAAATGTGCAGGGGAGGAACAAACTATAATTTTAGTGTCTTATGAATCAAATGTAGTGCATCTTCCAAAACACCACTAAAATAACGTCCATGCATTTGTGCCTGTGGCTTATATCACTTAAATGACCCAAATGCAATTTTGTGGCATCCTTGATGTTTCCTTCTGTCCCATAAATGCCCAGTAGAATGGAAGCAGCCTGCACTTTCAGTTCAGAGAGCTGCAGTTATGTGCTGTACTCTGAGATCAAATTGCAAATCAGTAATTTTTTGGAGTCTGTTTCCATAGGTTGAGGTGTTTTTAGCTTGTTTCTCTCACTTAAATAACTTTGGAACCATCCTGATATCCTCTTTAAAGACCAGTTTAATCTGAGATTTTACAAGTGCTGCTTGGTGCACAAGCAAGTGAAATAAAGTATATTAATGCTACTCTGAATGAACTGAATTACCTGTTCATGTGATGCCTCCAACACAAAACAACTTTTATTTTTTAACAAATAAGGGCACTTCCTGGTTACTTACTGATCACTCATTGAGACAGCAAGTAGTTGTCCTAAACAGCTAAGTGTAATTTGTGGAGCTCTGCTAAACAACTTAGCTGGAAAGGTACCGTTCCTGAATTGATCTGCTTTTGGTTCATGTAGGGTTTCTAACAGGCCAGCTCAGAACTCTTGATTCCACAGTAAGCTCCCTAATTTTCAAGTGTAGCAATCAGCATAACCCATTCTAGATCTGTGTAGAATCACAGAATGCTACGGTTTGGAAGGGACCTCAAAAGATCATCTAGTCCAATTGCCCTGCCACAGCAGGATCCTCTAGATCAAGTTGCATAGGGATGTGTCCAGGTGGGTATTAAATGTCTCCAGAGAAGGAGACTCCACAGCCTCCCTGGGTAGCCGGTTCCAGTGCTCTACCACCCTCATTGTGAAGAAGTTCCTTCTCATATTTATACAGAGCCTCCCATGTTCCAGCTGACACCCATTGCCCCTTGTGCTATCACTGTATGACATTGAGAAGAGTCTGGCTCCATCTTCCTGACACACACCCCTCACGTATTTATGGACATTAATGAGGTCACCCCTCAGTCTCCTCCTATCCAAGCTAAAGTGACCCAGCTCCCTCTGCCTTTCCTCATCAGGGAGATGTTCCGCTCCCTTCATCATCTTGATGGCTCAGTGCTAGACTTTCTCCAGCAGTCTTGTGCCCTTATTGAACTGAGGGGCCCAGAACTGGACATAGTACTCCAGATGTGGTCTCACCAGGGCAGAGTAGAGAGGGAGGAGAACCTCTCTTGATCTGCTGACCACCCTGCTTCTTCCCTGCATCCACCACAGGATGCCGTTTGCCTTCTTGGCCACAAGGGCACATTGCTTGCTCAACTTTTGGCTCTGACAGTGGTAAAAAAT
Organism: Rhinopomastus cyanomelas; assembly: GCA_013400115.1. Lineage (NCBI taxonomy): Eukaryota > Metazoa > Chordata > Aves > Bucerotiformes > Rhinopomastidae > Rhinopomastus > Rhinopomastus cyanomelas. Next base: position 216,574 of record VXBP01008935.1, on the reverse strand, counting down.
GAGGATTGGTGAGAAGATATGTAGAGGTAATCTGGGTACAACTGGAATAGCCCTTGGTAGGAGGACAGACTCAATAGGTACTGCAATATGTGAAAACGTGATCAACATGACAGAGAACAGTTGGAGTCAACTTAGAGTGATCTGCTTTACTTCAAGTGTTTCATTTTAAAATTATAACACATTTAACTTACTTTGCAACTCAAATTACAATGTGATCCTGAGTTGGAAAATGGAACATATATTGGGGAATTTTAAAAACAAAAGTTGCTTCCTCGTTGTCAGTGTCTGCATGCTACAAACGCATTGGGCTCACGCACGTGCGTATTCTGACTCTTTCGCTAGGTTCTGAAAATAACATGTAAATCTAAACTGCAATCTAGAGGAAAGTTTAAGTTTCTGAAAGCACAGATCATTATCCAGAAATTCTTCTTGTCTGATTCAATATCTGACAGAAGATAATGAGTCACATCACCAATTGAACTGCTTGATTGTGGGCTACGTGTTCGCAATAGGTGTTTATGCTCTTGTTCTGGTCACTAGGGATTTAGTTAACACGTTCAGTGAAGCGTGGAGGTTTATACAGCAGATCATATGCTGGTGTCTACTGTAGCATGAAACAAGTGATTCTCAATGCCACTGGTTTTGAGCACAATTCGGTAGCCTTAAATATGGGAACTTAGCATTATTTGATGTGTTTTGAGCATCTAAGGCATCTGCATAGAGATTTAAAAAAATTACTCAGGACCTAAAGCTACTCTTGTACTTCTGGGGCAGCAGCTGGTATCTAAAGGAGCTATTTTAAGGCTTCTCAAACCATAGTACATGCTTCTGTCTCAGATATGTAATGTGAATTTTCATACCCATCTGACACATCTGGCATCTTCAGATGAGGAGAATACTGCTCAGAGTGATTATAGAGTTTGCTGTACGCAAACAAATACACACAGTCTGGATCTGGTGTCTAGAGGCAGCCTTGTTATCTGGCTCTTCGTGATAATGTTTTTTTCCTACTTAAAGCCATTTTGGATCCATGAAGTATATGTGGTATTAAACATGAACCAGCTCTTTAACCATGGGCTTCTAATACAATTACAGATACTTTAAGACAGCCTGCATGGCCTCAAGATGTCTCGCATAACCTTCCATCAATGGTAGCTATGGTCTTACGTCTTGACAAACCCATCTGAAAGAGAGGAGAATTTAGTCATTCATTCACATTGCATCATGATTTATTTTCTTTCATGCCTTTAAGGGATTCAGACTTGCACTTTCTATTTCATTGAATATGGTTCATAACGAGGTTACCCATAGGTTGGAGAGCAGGACTACAAGGGACTCAGCTTTGCATTTAGCTGAATGGTTGTATTTAGCTAGGTGTTATGGTGGCAGGGCTGAAGGAGATGAAACTAAGCAGAGTTTAGCTCTGGAGCCCTCAGAGCTAAAAACAACCAGGCAAAAGGTTCTTCTTGCTTGAGTTGAATCTATTTTCTTATTCAATAACTTTTGCTTATGTAGCATATAAAGAAACCAGAAAGCAGCACTGGGGACCTTGTCATCTCTGCTTTCTGTGGCACTGGAGGATTTTCTACAAAACCAGTGATTTCTGTCCCTACAGGCAAAAAACTTCTAAAGAAAGCCTTGATGCAACAGACATAGCCACGTGAACACAAATGTGTGTGTGTGTGCACCTGCATGTCTTGTACATGAACTGAAAATCCTGCACTATGTGGCACAATGCTGACAAAAATGAAAAAACCCCACAGATTCTAATGTTCACATTGCAGAAACAGGACAGGAACAACCTCCTTGCCAGCCCTCTGCCATCAGTATGCAGCAGAATCAGCAAGCTGGCTATATGATCTCTTTTACAAGCTGCTGGGCCAGCTGATAAAAATTGGAAGTAGCTGGGGCTTTTTATTCATTCTCATGGTGAAATATCTTGCACAGATTAGTTCCAGTACCAAAGAAATGTAAAATGTGCAAACATAACCCATCGAAGAGCACAGATCCACCTGCTATTAGTAGTTTTTAGGTCCTGTAGTAGCATCCTGTGCATTCTGTTGCACCTGTGATGAGTAATGATGCTCCATACTAACCACTGGTTTCTTTCAGAGGTAGTTTAAAGAGCACTAAAGCATCCATCCTGTCATTTAAATCCTTACCTTTACTGCAACAAAGTAAGTGTTTCCCATTAAAAATCTGCTCTGTCACACCGACGTAGACGTTCGTGATGGGAATCAGACTAAGAGTTGTCATAGACGTTAAGACTCGTATTCCAGTGCAGTCAGGCTGTTCAGTGAAGTCTTATTTTAATACCTTCATCATGCCTAGCCCACAGCAGAATTGGAGAATTGCATTTTATTTGCATTTTCTCCATTCCTTTAGCTTTCTCCGGGAAAAATGCTGGGGAAGGCTATCAAGCTCTAGCAGTTTTATCATTTTGCCTTCACTGTTTGCCATCGATAAAAGGTGGTGTTGTTTTGACAGGTGTGTATTCGTTCTGATAGAGAGCAGCACTGACTTGCATATTTGTGTTGGTGAATTTGAAAAAGCACTTTGTTAAAACAATCTTTCCTCCTGCTGGTTTTTGAGCATTAGGCGTTGACTGCAAAGTGCCACATGGATATCTATTCATACTGGTAAAATGCTTTTCTGTTCTGTTCTGAGCTTTCTTTTTTCTTATAAACTCCAGGGTTTATAAAGTTGGGGAGGAAAAATCACAGCTGTTTTCTTTTTGTTTGTCTCTCTTCCTCATACACTTGCAAATCCAGAATCATGTACAGGCAGAGTGTGTCTTGCTAAATCAGAGAATCAAGAACGCTAGGGATTGGAAGGGACCTTGAAACATCATCTAGTCCAATCCCCCTGCCAGAGCAGGGCCACCAAGATCAAGCCAGGCAGGAACATATCCCGGTGGGTTTTAAACCTCTCCAGAGAAGGAGACTCCACAACCCATTCCAATACGTACTAACCATAGTAGCCCTGACTTCCAGGATTGGTTTAACACAACCATATCAGTCCATATGTCTTGAGGACTAGAGAGGTTGTCTCTGAGGGCTACCTGCTTCTTAAATCAAGGTCACTAAAAGTTATTTTCCAGCATAGTGACAAAGTTCCACCTTTTATTTTCTTTTATAAAAAATACCCTTTGCCTGTGAACGAACACAAGCCTTTTTGATGTGTGACATTTATGAATGGTTCTCCTTTTATGTCTCCCTTTCCAAGGTTCAAAATTATTCCAAGACTATTCCAAGACCTATGCCACTATCAGGGTATATACTGTACATCACTGAAAGAGTGGTCAAGTACTGGAACAGGCTGTCCAGGGCAGTGGTGGAGTGAACTGTCCCTCAAGATGTTCAGAAAGCACAGCACTAGGAAACGTGGTTTAGTGGGCAAAGCAGCATTGTGTTGATGGTTGGACTTGATGATCTTGGAGGTCTTTTCCAACTAATGACTCTATGATCATGTGATCAGAGATGTAAGAGGTGCAAGTTCAGGTCTATAAAGAACTTTCACTCTGGGCTTTTCACATCTCAGGAAGTCTTCTTTTTGCTGTTGCTCAGAAAATATGCCATGGATTTAAGGACATTTTGCAATAATTTCAACGAAGCTGGCACATAAAAAAGGTTTTCCAGTAAAAAAAAAAAAATCAGTATTTTGGCACAATTCTGTGGAGTTTAATGAAGTATCCAAGCAGCTAAGCAGAAGCATAAGTTTCCCTTGCCATTTTCCAGCATTGATATCATCCATCATGTCATCAGGAACTGTAAATGACCAAAGAACAGAAATTAAAGACGAAAGAGGCTTATGATTTCTTCATTTGGATTTTTACAAGCTGTGCCAGAAGACAGCCTAAACAACACCCTTTTGACCTTGGTTTGAAAAAAAAAAAGATAAATCCTTGTAGAGGAAAGCCCCATCTCCAAGAAACCCTACAGAGTCACTTCTGACAGAAACAGTGATTTGATCCCTCAACAGATACAGGAAAATAATTAAACAATTTTTCTACCCTGACCACAGCTGTGTGCATGTTCCTCCAAAAAATCCACCTTCAAGCCCGTTAACGAGCACTGCATTGAAAAGTGACAACGTGGACAAAGACCTTGTGCACTGTGCTGGATGCACGTCAGAATGAATTCGGATTTTAAAAACTTTTCAAAGGACGAGTAGAATACCACCCTTGTCCTCAGGTGTATATGAAAGACAGCGACATCCAGATGTGAAAGTGATCTTTCCTTTCTGTCTTTATTCAGGAAGTAAATCTGTGTAGTTATCTCAGTCTGCGTTAGAGAACATGTCTAATAAATGCTGCAGGAGTGTAGCATTAAATCTTTTGATCCACAGATCCAAAGATAACTTTTCACAGAGGTTATCTGAGACACTGCTTCGTCACTGAAGTCAGGCATCTGTTGGTGAATAGTGTGTGTGCTATTGAATAAACACAGGATCAGCTTTAATCTGTTCAGATTAACAATAAAACACAATGGTTTGGGGTGTAAATTAGACTTGCTTCTCAGCAAAGCATATAAAGAAAATAGTTCCCAGGATCAAATGCTGATAAAGCTCACTGGGATTTCAGACACAGTTGCTGCAATCCCTTAGAACAAGATTATTTTGTCAAATATAAGCCCTTGGTTTGTACTTGTAAGATGTTCTGGTTTTTAGGGACTGCTGCTTTAGCAGAGAGGTGTCTTCTCAGCTTGAAGTAGAGGATCTGTAAATTGCTTTCAGCATATTTATGCACCTACAAATCAGCATTAACAGGACAGTTTCAGCTAAATTTCATGTTTCAAGGCTTCCACCTATTACCTGGAGGGGTCAGCAGGACGTTTAGTTTTCTACCAGCTCTCTCTTTCTGATCTCCCCAAGCCTTTCAGTCACTGCCAGTATTCTGTGTTTAATACAGCTCTAAGATTACACTGCCCATAGTTAGTAGGGGGATTTGAGACCCAGAAGGTAGGTGACCCTGCTCTGGCAGGGAGATTGAACTAGATGATCTTTCGAGATCCCCTCCAATCCCTAATGATTCTATGATTCTTTTTAGTGCTTGTTATTAGAGGTAGCTTGTCTACCTGATGTGTTTTCTTGTGCCACTGATGTAGTTCCTACAAATTTATACCAAATTTTCAGAGTATCTGACTGGTTATGTGCCTTCCATTAAATTCCTGGGATGTCTTACAGATTAACTCAACCTCTAGTTGAATTGACATTCCACTCCGCCACCCTCTTTACTACTATTTGTACAGAATCATATCAGATTGGTCTCCTCTAAAAATGTCATTTTAGTGCCAACAACATCATTCTTTTTTCTTTTAGGAGAAGGTTACTGGTTGGACTCAATAATCCTGAAAGTCTTTTCCATCCTAAATGAGTCTAAGATGAGGGGTGAGCACAATTTAAACTGAATGCAAGTGTTTGGTGCCTGGAGAAGAGATGGTTCTGGGTAGATGCTATAGCAGCCCTCTAGTAGCTGAAAGGGGCTATAGAATAGCTGGAGAGGGAATTTTTACCAGGGGCTCTAGTGACAGGCCAAGGGGGAATGGTTCCAGGCTAAAAGAAGATAAATTTGGATTAGATTCTAGGAAGAAATTCCTCCCTGTGGAGTTGGTAAGGCACTGGAACAGACTACCCAAGGGAGGTTGTGGCTGCTTCACCCCTGCAAGTGTTCAAGGCCAGGTTGGATGGAGCTCTGGGCTTTGGCAGGGGAGTTGGAACTATATGATGCCTGAGGCCCCTTCTACCCTAAGCCATTTTATGATACTTGGCGGTCCAGAGATAATTGCAGTCTGGTCTTTAAGGAGGGACTGATGCCAGGACTGAAAAAGCTGCTGATCCTGAGGTCCATCAGGCTGTTTTTGCAGAGAGTGAGGAGTCTGGAGGGGAAATAAGAGTGCTACAACTCTCAGGAGGCTCTGAGGACATAAGGCAGATGCCCATAAAGCTGATGTGTCGCTGCAGAGACAAAAGAGGTCAGTTCTCAGAAAAATACTCAGGAAGGCAGCATGTGCAGACACTGCACTGCTCCACTGCGACGTGGAGCATAAGGTTGACTGAAATGGGTGATATTAACACCAGCCTCACTGAGAGAAGCAGCAGCAGTGTCACAGTGGGGCATTTCCCCCCTACTCCTTCTGTATGGTAGAGCAGTCAGTAGTCTAATGACATCCTGGAGGAAAAAAGAGCTTCTAGCTTGTGTTTAGCAGCCAGATGAGTGTGTGTTGGGAGATGTATGCGGTAAAACACCTTGTGAATCCATGCCTGACAAAAAAACCACCTCAGACCTTGATGATTTTATTGTTGCTAGGTGCTTCCAAATATTTTAGTTTTAAAATGTGCCTCTGAAGATATTAGTTTCCCTCGTGGCATTAAGAAATAGTATAATTTATTTGCCTGAAAATAGCTGTAGAGCCACACAATATGGGGTAGACCCCAAACACAAAGTAATTTATACAGAGCTTTAATGTGGTAAAAATCACAATGAGGGAAAAGCAGTTTTGCAGTTTTACCAGCTCTGTGAGAAGGTTCCTAAATGAACACAGGAAATTTTTCTATAAAGGCATATGCCTCATAAGGCTCTGATCAGTTTGAAATGGCACAGGTATTTTGTACTCTGAATAGAATAATGCTTAAATATGCTATACATGTCAAATCAAGTAGAGTTTTTTAGAAGAAAGCTGTTTCTTCAGCATTTAATGATCTCCTGGACAAAACACATTCTGAAAAATTTCCTACTCTTACTTATTTTAAATAAGTAAATTTAAAATAAAACAAGACAGGCTGAATTTCAAACAAACCTGTTTAAATTTTGTCCCCTTACATTTATACTTCTTTTTAGTGGGATTTGACCTGTGCAATCAGATTCATTTTAGTATGAAAACTGTTTTACAATTAATAATGTGAGTCGTTTATATGGTTTTAAGTTTTCATTACCCATAACATACTTTTGAAATGGGAATTTGGAAAGGACTGAAATGCTGTTGGTAAGGGTGGGTGTCAGGAGGATGGAGCCAGGCCCTTCTCAATGTCATCTAGTGATTGGACAAGGGCCAAAGGGTGTGAGCTGGAACATAGGAGGTTCCACATAAATATGAGAAGGAACTTCTTCACTGTGAGGGTGACAGAGCACTGGAAGGGGCTCCCCAGGGAGGTTGTGGAGTCTCCTTCCCTGGAGATATTTAAAACCCGCCTGGATGTTTTCCTGTGTGACTTGGTCTAGTGATCCTTCTGTGACAGGGGGATTGGACTAGATCATCTTTCAAGGTCCCTTCCAATCCCTAGTGATTCTGTGATTCTCTGACATCTCCATTCAGATAGAACTCTACTAAAATGTTTACTATTATTTTCCCTCAAATGAAAATTTGTTTAATGTCTTTGATGGGAGGAAGTGGTGCAGAATAAAGACACTTCACACTATTTTGCAGGATATTCCCATAGAGTAAAAAAGTGAGACTTTCTCCACTCTTGACCCTCTTTAGTGCCTCTTCATATAGAGACATACTCCAGTTATTAGACAGAAAAAAAAGTCATATGGGCTTTCTACCCCCCTACCTCACCCTCTTTAGATTTCGTTTCTGATGGAAAACATGCTTACAAAAATATATATCAGCCCTCAAAGATTTTACCTTGTCTTAATTTTCTGCCACCAGGGAAGAAGAAAAATTAAAATTGACAATATTCTTCAAAGGAGGCCTTAAAGAAGTTAAATTTTTAGTTCAAATGAAAAAATCATTAGATAATTTTTAAAATCTCTCTTTTCAAAGAGGATATTTCTTCTCACAATTCACTATTTAAAATAAGTAAAAGTAGGAGATTTTTCAGAGAGGAAGTTTTCAGTTATTTTGCTGTATTTAGTTTCCACAAAGGACGATATAAACGTGAAATGATGCTGATGTGTATACAATGTCAGCAGTCAAAAGGGATCACTGCTGAGGTGCTGCTCACTAATCATCCTCAGAGCATTACGGCATCACTGTTTAATCCTGTTAGGAAACACACAGAACCTGAGACCTTGATGTATAGGGAAAGAGTATGTCCCTGTATCTCAGGTGTGATTCCCACTTCAGTTCCTCTCCATTTTTGTAAATTGGTTTTGCTACTGAATGATTCAATTACAGACGTAACCAAAGAAGCTGATTAGAGACCTCTAAATTAAGCATTGTAATAACTAAGTAGTCCTGTGGGCTTTCAGTCAGAATTTTCTTTCTAAACCCATTAATGTCTCTAGTGTCCACTATCTTGGGTTTCTGGATCCATAGTGTTAGGGCTATGGTGAGATTGATCAAGATTTGATGAAACAGGAGAGGATCAGTTTACTGCAGTGCCTCCTACTGAGACTGAGTACTTGATCCAGAAATCATATATTTTGGATGAAGCTGAAGTGCCAATGGTAGCCCACAGCTCACTGGAATAAAATGATGACAAAAAAGAAAGAGGAGCACACCCAAGCCACGTTTTTACAGCACATTATGTAAACCATTTGATATATTTATTGCACCCTGAATGTGTCACTGAGGTTGATGGAGATTTTGGCATTACTAAGAATTTTACAAAATGCCCCCAGAAGATGGAAGGAAGATGAGTCTAATCCTAATTCAGGACTAGAAAAAAAATTTGTACAGAGCCTCTGGATGTGGCCACGTGTCCTGTGGAGTATGTCAGAGCTCCATGAACTCAGCAAACAAAAAACATTACTTGTTATCCCCTCTGCTGCTTCGGTGCTAGAAGTAGGATGGATGGTTGTGCGTTGGTTTTGTAATCCATTTTTTATGAGACTCCAGCACACGTTTAACTCTTTAGCTACACAGAGAGTCATTTTACCAGAGGTAAGCATGTGTCCACTTTCTCTTCTGAGTGAGGCATAACGCTGCAAGCAGCCCAATTTGTCATATCAGTATTGCTAACAAACACACTGACACTTTTCCCCCCTGCTTGCACACTACATGAATGGATTACACAGCACCTTTTAGAGCCATAGAGTGTGAAACCACCAGTCAGTCCAGCGTGTGTTCTTCACTCTGTAGGATGGAGTTAATGAAGTTTATAAGAATGTTGACTTGGTTCTTTCTAAGCAAGTACCAGCAGAAGTCTTTCAACTCCTGATTCTTCTCTCTGCAAAGCTTTTACTGTGGGAGTTCTTATTTTAGGTTGGCATAAAGTCAGCTTAGAAGGTGGTGAGGGAAGTTTCACTGTTTAAACAGTTAGTGTGTGTCCTTTGCTTCGTTTTCACTCGAAAATGCTGATAGATGATAAAATAATCTGTACCAACCTTTAATCATATGAAGAACAGCACAGTTAAACTAACCTTCTGTGATTGTATTGATGCATATTGAATCCTCTTCCCAGATGAGGCAACAAAGACAGAAAATAGAGAAGGCTCTCAGTGAAACAGTCTCACTAAGGTTTTACGAGGAAATTTCTAGCGGTTTCTTGTTCACTCTACAATTTGTCCAAAAGATAAATCAGAACTTACTGACAAAGCAAAATATGGTAATGATTAAATATATTGTACTTCATACTCAGAAGAAGAATGAAAGAAGAAAAGTCCTTCTTACAGTGTAAAGAATTGGGAGGATCCAACAGCTTTTGGAGAACAAAATTCAGATAAACTTTTAAATGCAAGGACAAGCAAATACGAAGGGTGACTGTGATTCTGAATTAGATTTAAATAAAGTTAAATTAATTGGGAACTGTGTTACACTCCCCTCATCATGCTGCCTGCAGCATAGCTTTTCTGTTTAAGATGTCTACTTGCAGTAAATTTGCAATAGTTTCCTGTTGTCAGATACATACAAATCTTTCTAAACAACTACTGCTGTTCTGAACTGAACTGAGCGGTATGGGATAGGTGGGAGAAAAACTGATCTCAAATTATGGCAATGGCTGATTCTCTTGTTCCCTTTAGAGTGCAGGTCCTTGAGGTTTTTGGCTTACAGGTCAAACTGCTTTCTTCCCTTCAAGAGCTGCTTTTGCATTTTCTTACTAGTCCTTAGTTGTTGGTCTTGGTACCAGGAAAATGTGCAATGACTTTGCTCTTTTGATCTTGCTGCAAAAGTGATTTTCTGTAATTTTCTATGATGGCCCTTAATGAACAGGTCATCTAATACAAGCTTCAGCACTAGAATTTAGAGGGCACAGAGTATGTTCTGGAGTGAATGGTAAAACTCTCACTGGTCTGATGTGGGCTATAATTTAATCATCCCTAGTGTTTATTTATCTCCAGTTTTCCACAATGAAAAAGCCAGAGACATTTATTTTTCTTTCTCTTTTTTTCCTCTTCTCTTGGTGGGAGCATAAGAGGCTGAATCTGTTACCTCTGAACTTGAAGCTGATTATCCTTTCTAGTCTTTAGTCGACTTCTTACAACTGGTATGAAATAGAAAATTCTCCTGCTCCCTCAGTAGCACTTTATACCTCTGCCAGATAGAGTACATGTCAGAGACTACAGGACATGTTTGTCAGAATGGCAAAGACATCACACCTCTGTCCAATGTCCTGATTTTGTTTAGTAATAGAGGTTGAGAATAGTGGCCAACAAAAAATCTCAATGTTCATCAGAGAATCTGGCCACTTCTACTAGAGTAGATTTCAGTATGACTTCCAAGAAGCCTTCTCCCAGAATAAGACTACTGTTTCGCTTATGTTTGCAGTACTAGGACAGAACTAAGGCTTGCTTTTTTCCTTTTAATTCAGCACAAAGACATGCTCTTAACAGCACACGCACACAAAAGACAAAAAAACAGGCATAGAAACAAACCAAATTAATGGTTTCACCCTATTACCAGTTTACCGTTAATTAATCCTTGTGTCATTGTAGTTAGTTACTGCGGATGAAGACAAATTAATTGCCTGAAACTGTGCTGAGAAGGTTGTTTCTCTGTGCTGATGTTTGTTAGATGTGCCTTGAAATGTCACGCAGAGTCGTTACCATTGGGGCTGCCAAGTAACCTTTTCTGATGTGGCATAATGGAGACGGAGGTTACAAAGGCAGCCAAGTCCTCCACTGAGGTGACTAATGCACTGCTTGTTTCTCATGACCATAAGACAGCCCTTTATCACAACAAATTTGGATTCAGAAATGTAAAACTTGAACATAGTTCAGACAGAGAATAATCTCCTCGTTCAGAATATCCTGAATACATTTGATCCTACTACCAATAACAACACACAAAGATATTTATGTATTTCAAAGCAAAGGTGTAAAAGTGCTTTCTAAAACGAAGAGGTACTTTTCTGTAAAATAATCACACAGTTGTTCCAGTCTGATATTTTACTGCAAAATTTTTTTCAGTATTTTTTTCCCAAGGAAACGTGTCAGTTTGACAAATAATTTGTAAAGAAAATAATTTGCTCAGGCACGTGCCATGTGATTTTAGCATTAAGCAATCTCAGGTGATTTTTAAAAACAAATGTAACAACGTGTACCCAAATGATCCCCTCAAGATCGTATGTTCATGACACAGTAGTCTGGTGATGTGGCTGCCCAGCACACTCAGAATAATTTCTTTACTAAAGCTTCTCTTCCTTCTTTAAGGTGATGCTGGCATACTGTCTGACATAACTTTCTTGGTTCTCAGTCCCTGTGTTTAATGGCCTGGAACATAGAATATAGGATGGGAACTGACCTGTTGGAGAGCAGTGTAGGAGAAAGGGACCTGGGGGTCCAGGTGGACAGCAGAATGACCATGAGACAGCGGTGTGCTCTTGTGGCTAAGATAGGCTGATGGCATTCTGAGGTGGATCAAAATGGGGGTGGTTAGCAGATTGAGAGAGGTTCTTCTCCCCCACTACTCTACCCTGATGAGACTGCATCTGGAATCTTGTGTCCACTTTTGGGCCCCTCAGTTTAAGAAGGACAAAAACTGCTGGAGGGAGTCCAGTGCAAGGGAGTGGAACATCTCCTTTATGAGGAAAGACTGAGGGAGCTGGGTCTCTTTAGCTTGGAGAAAAGGAGACTGAGGGGTGACCTCATTAATGTCTATAAATAAGTGAAGGGTGAGTGTCAGGAGGAGAGACCCAGGCTCTTCTCAATGTCATCTAATGATAGGACAAGGAGCAATGGGTGTAAGCTGGAACACAAGAGATTCCACTTAAGTATGAGAAGGAGCTTCTTCACAGTGATGGTGACAGAGCATTGGAACAGGCTGCCCAGGGAGGTTGTGGAGTCTTCTTCTCTGAAGACATTTAAAACCTGGACATGTTCCTGTGTGACTTGGTCTAGGTGATTCTGCTGTGGTGGGGGGATTGGACAAGACGTTCTTTCGAGATCACTTCCAATCCCTAATGATTCTGTGATTCTGTGAATGCCCATCATGTCTTAAACACATCACTTTAGGTCTGCATTTAGGGATATTTTTTCTTTACCTGCACAGGTGATGATTAAGTGGCTTACAAAGTCCAATGTTTATTTTGAGGTAATCTTGCTTTGCTAATTTGTGTCTCTTAAGACCAAAGAAGAAAGTAAGGGGTAGTATCCATCTAAGTCAGAGTGAGGAGTCTGGATCAGGAGCTTCAGGCGGAGCTTACCCTTCCTGTGACCTTTGCAATGAAACTGGAGAAGAGAAAAAAACAAGTTCCTTCTGCCAAATCTGGACTTTCAGGGCTAAGTCAACAATTGGGTTTTTTTTCTCTTTTTCGTGTTGTGTCTTGGGAAACAATAGTCATTACAACAGAGTAGCCAGGAAATAAAGGGAACGGTAGAGAAGTGCCGTTGCAGCTCTCTCCGGAGATGGTGAAATGAAATTTAAAAAATATTTCAGCTCAAAAAGATAATTTAAAGATGCCTTTGTCCTCTTGGACAAGCTGGGCCAAAGACTATAATGTACTGTAGTCTTTTCCAGCATTGCAGACAAGATACATATGCTCCTGAGTAAAAACAGTCATGCTGAGTGCACGGAGAAACCCAATAGGTGCTTTGAAAAAAAGGCATCAAGATGAAATTTAAGTAACGATCTGTATGCCCACTAGTGGTAGAAACAGATGTCTCACAGTGAGTATGGAATATCTGCTGAGATGGGAAGAAAATATATTAACCTGGTAGGAGTAAGAGATGTTTCAGAGCAACAGACAGGAATCACTTGGGTATAGGAAGAAAGGAAGTACAGACTTCTTATGCATAAAAAGTACGACAGGATATTTCAGTCTTGTTTGGTAGGAGTTGGTTTGCTCCTGTCATTGGTTGCTGTTGCAAACAGAAAAACAGACACAATTTTTTTCTAATTTAAAACCTGTAAACGTAATATTTATGGCACCTTGTCTTCTTTCAATACGAGTATCTTTGGTTACAGCCAATGTGAGTTCTTGTAAATACTACATGTCCGGAGATTTTGTTGGCTTAAGAGAGATGCAGAGGGTCTGTAACCTAATTTACAGGTTTAGTTAATAGGGAAAGGTTAAATACTATTGTTACCTCACTAAGAAGATTAGACCTCAGATGTTTTTTATCATTATATCTACCTTTGCCTCAAAGTCCACTGAACCAAATCATGGCTACCAAAGAATAATCCTGTATTTAGTTGCTTGGCTGACTAGTATGGTGTAAACTCTTATGTATATATTTAATTCACACACTTTTGACTTTCACACTTAGACTTTTTCTCAAAACTTGGCAGCTGACTGTGTGTGTATGAGTCAAGAGCAGCCAGAGAAAGCCCAGCTAGCTCCCACACCTGCTGCTTTTCAGTTGTGCTGGAAACTTACAATTATTCTCCACAGGTGAGAAGTCTCCAAGATTTCTGATTGAGCTCAGGATATGCTTTGCCCTGTAAGCCAGGTTCCAGCTGGACAGCAGGCTGTGCTTCCTTTCTCATTTAGGCTGTCTGAGATGCTGGTATTGTTGTGTAGGTCCCCATGTGACTCGTTATTTTTTGCAAGGAGATGGCCACCTTCCAGTAGGTTATTTACTACCATGAAAGTCTCATATTTTGGACCTGGAATCCCTCATATTTGTGCCTAGATGCTACCACTTTTGTTTTCAAAGGTAGACATTCTGTTCTCCGGAGCAGAACTAATGCGGGTGGCATCATTTTGGCCCAGGTCATTGTAAACAGCATAATATTTATTTGCTTTCTGCACAGGCATTTTGCTAATGAAAGCTGTGTGAGAGGTGTTTTCTCTCAGGAGAAAACCAGCAACAATATTTTCGTCCACTGTTTCCATTTGCAATGTCTTTCAAAATGCCTTAAGACTAAATCATAAAGGAACAATGACTGTTAAGGAGAGCAAGGAGAGACTGAATGCAGTTAATAATTTTCTTTTGTAGATTTATTTTACTGCTTCTCAAATACAATTTAGTAATATAGTTTCTCTAGGTCTTCTACCCATGTGCTGGTTATGGCTGGGGTGGAATTAATTGTTTTCAGAGTAGCTAATGTGAGCTGTGCTTAGGATTTGTGCTAGAAACACAGGGAAGCTTTCATTACGGCTGTGTGGTGCTCACAAAGGGCCAAGGCCACTTCTGCTCCTCATGCCACCCCACCAGTGAGCGGGCTGCAGGCGCACAGGAGGTTGGAAAGCGACACAGCTGGGAGAGCTGTACCCAAACTACCAAAGGAATATTCCAGAAGGCATGATGACATGCTCAGCCTATAAGTCTGGGGAGGAGGGAAGGCAGAAAGATGTTTCGAGTGATGCCATTTTTATTTCCAAGCAACCATGCTTGGCTTATGAGGAGAGGCTGAGGGACTTGGGGCTTTTTAGTCTGGAGAAGAGAAGACTTAGAGGGGATTTGATAAATGTTTATAAGTATCTGAAGGCTGGCCAGGAGGGGGGGGACAGGCTCTTTTCACTTGCTCCCTGTGATAGGACAAGGAGCAATGGGTGTAAGTTGCAGCAGAGGAGGTTCCGCCTCAACACAAGGGGGAACTTCTTTACTGTGAGGGTCACGGAGCACTGGAACAGACTCCCCAGGGAGGGTGTGGAGTCTCCTTCTCTGGGGACTTTCAAGGCCCGCCTGGATGCGTTCCTCTGTGATCTGTGTTAGATAGTTTTGTTCTGCTGTGGCAGGGGGGTTGGACTCGATGATCTCTTGGGTCCCTTCCAACCCTAACATCCTATGATCCTATGATCCTATGATTACGTTATGGAGCCTGGCTTTCCTGGAGATCTGGAGTTGGTGGGTGAATTCCTTGGGTTTTTTTGCTTTGCTTTGTTTGCATGTGCAGCTTTAAACTATCTCTCTGAACCCATAAGTTTTCTCACTTTCGCTGTTCCAATCCTCTTCCCATCCCACCATGGGGAGAGAGTGGCTGTGTGGGGCTGAGCTGCTGGCTGGAGTTAAACCTGTGCACCCCTGATCCCTGCCCTCCCCAACAAACAATAGAACATTTCCCTGTTAGAGTTCCAAGGGCAAAAAGGGATGTGTAACAGTGCTGAAATTGATTGCTTAATTAGCTGATATAATGTATTGAGTATAGCTAAAACAATATGATGAATAACTGTGAGACTGGCAAGCTACCACTTAACATGCAGAACGATGGAAATACTGTGCACTGTTACTGCCTGCTTCCGTGGCAAACAATGAAGAATGATTTTAAGTACATCGACAGCACAATGGAAAAAACAAGGCTTTTGCCCACTTCTTAAAATATTTCCCCCCTAATATTCTTTATATCAATGCTCAGTGTCCACATCTGCTAAATAATATTCAGCCTCTACTGCTGCAAGAGATGTCTGTTCTTCTCTTTTCATTAAACAAATGTTGATTACATGTATTCAGCGGCATGAATCAGGAAACTGTTCAGATAATGATTTGACCTTTAGGGCTTGAAATAAAAAAATTAATAGACTGCATCTTACTTCCAAAGTATTGAGCTCAATCACTTCTCAAATTGTTTTTGTATGAAACAACATTTTAAAAAACTGCATAAGCAGAGCTCACTGACACTTCCATGCGAAGTACCCCAAGCACTGAACATTTCTATGAAGTCTTGTGGTAAATAACTGACTTTACAATAATATTGCTCTCTGATTTTACAAATGAGGAGAGAGGTACAGAAGGATGAACTAAGGATCATACAGCATTTTAGGCTAAAAAACAAGGAAAAGAGGAAGCAGGAAGCCTTATAGTCTTTAGTTGCCTACGTTTGACCTCATTAATGTCTAGAAATATTTGAAGGGTGGGTGTCAGGAGGATGGAGCCAGGCTCTTCTTAATGTCCTAGTGATAGGACGAGGGGCAGTGGCTGTAAGCTGGAACATAGGAGGTTCCACATAAATACGAGAAGAAACTTCTTCACAGTGAGGGTGACAGAGCATGGGAACAGGCTGCCCAGGGGAATCATGGAGTGTCCTTCACTGGAGATGTTTAAGACCCACCTGGATGTGTTCTTGTGTGACTTGGTCTGGGTGATCGTGCTGTGTCAGGGGAATTGGACTATTGGATCTTTCGAGGTCCCTTCCAATCCCTCATGATTCTATGATTCTGTGATCTGCTTTAGAGTAAAATGAGTTGTTCCTTATACGTTTCCGCTTCTGATTACTGCCTATAAAGTGGACTTCAGTAGCTAACTCAGTTGGAAGCAGACGTCACTATACCTTAAAATGGAGGAATTGTTGTGTTGAAACAGGCTAAGACCTTTCTCATTCTCCAGCAGCGACCCAAAGTATATACAATGGAAATTGTAAGAATAGGACAAGAATATACAGTCCTTTCTCCTGATGATCTCACAGTGTTCAGTCATTTTATCTTCAGGGGTTTGCTGACCTGGATCTTTCTTCATATTTTAAAAATCGTGCAGTTGTGTTACCTTTCTTCAGTCTGTCCTGAACTTGGATCAGTATGTGACTGTTAGGGCCAAGGATTTGTCTGTACCATTTATATTTTTAAATGCTTCAGACAAGGCAGAGCCCATATATCTAGAAATTAGGTACCTGTTCTATCCTACTAGCACAGGGCTGATTCACCATTAGCAGTAGAAAAGCAATTGATGCTATCTGTGTTCTGTCTGTCTTTGGGTGTGATGAACCACCTTGTGGATAAATGCAGAGATCCATTAACAGTAAAGGAGGAGGATGCTTTTAGAAGGGGGTATTCATTTCCCAAAATAAAGCATTCATTCATGTTTAGGCACAGTTGTCTATGTGTGGAGTAGCCATAGGTGAGACAGCTATTGCCAAAACAGCCTTTGGAACTTAGGAAGCTCTTCAGCTTGCCATAGAGAGGTACCTGCATCTGACCAACAAGGTATCTCTCTGGGGCTTGTTTCAGTTGCCTGAACATAGTTGTCTAGTAACATTTGAGACACCTTAGGATATACTAGACATCCACACAAGATGGACAGATGTTGCAAATATTGTAGAAACCTCTGTCCATCTGGCCTGGCAGACAGCTAGAAATTTGAAGGATAATCTGGTATCTAAATTGCTGGGTTGCTAAAGATCAGGAAAGAAGAAAGATCCTAGAAAAAGCTTCTGAAAATGAACATATTGCTTTTAATTTTAGTGGCTGAAAGGTTCAAGAAAAAAATACACTGGAAATGAACTTGGTGTGTTAGAATATAACGTGCTTGAACATCAGTCAGCGTTGATGCGTTTACTCCTGTTATGAGACTTGACGACCTGTTTCTTCTTTGCTGAAGAAAACACAAATTCTTCTGTGTAGCATTGAGATGTAGTTTGGATAAGCATTATTTACTATGACATGTCATTCTGTTAATGTTATGTAGGTATTTTGTTATATTTGATTTATTTTAAAAAAGGAAATAGATGTGTGTGGTGCTGAACAATCAACAGGCATCAAAGAAATAGCACAGTTCCTCTAGAGGGCATTAGAGATCCATTAGTTTCTTCCAGTGTCCCACCTTTGCCAACATGGAACCACGGCTGTGTTGGAGAGATGTTCCTGTGTGACTTGGTCTAGATGATCCTGCTGTGGCAGGGGGATTGGACTAGATGATCTTTCGAGGTCCCTTCCAATCCCTAATGTTGTGTGATTCTGTGATCCCTTATGTAGACTCAGTGAGTGATAACAGAAGTAGTTGAATGGTTGACTGCTTTTTAGGGAACATCCTTCCCACATTGCAGAAGGACTTTATTGAATTGATGGAGCTTCTTCACATATATCCTTGTTTTCATCACACAGTCGCCTAGAAGACTGTATGTTTGAATTTCTTCCAGTCACATTCAGTCTTGTATAATGTTGGAAATTATAATGTTGGCTTTAAAGGTCCTCTAAATTGATGTCAGATCTTATCAGAGAGCAAGTAGTCAGTATCCATTCAAAAATGACATCTCTGCTTGTCAACATGAGATCCCTCCATCATCAAATTGAAACGTAAACACTGGAACTGATGGTGCTTAAAGAACTTTTAACTTTACTGTTAAGTATACATCTTTTAGTGAATGAATTGCCTTGTTTCTCTGTAGCAGAGTAAGAAGGGTAAGGACAAGTAAAACCAAACGAGCTTGTAGTAATAATGTGTTGTCTCTTGAAATATGTCCTGCTGGGTTTGCCCCAGATTTATTTAATCATTTTCTGCTGGAATTTATCTTCATTGTGTGTCCAGCAAGAAAATTCACAGTGACTTTACCTAGAACTTAATCAGAGTTATTTCATTCTTGTTTGATACTTGTTTCATCTTTCCCATCAGCTGTTCTCAGGAGAAAACAAAACAAGAAGTGCAACATATGACGACAGAATATATACTTTCTCATAATTAGATTTACAGGACAAATTTGCAGAGGGCATTCAATAGGAAAATCTTTCTATTCCCTTAAGAGTGCTCAGGTTTTACGATCTTTGTCCAATCTACTACTGCATCTGTGACAGCAATGTGTGTGTGAGTACAATGATTACGTCTCATTTTATAGTTTGTCAGAATTATGTTTTATATTTACAGTAATTTTTTGACCCTGATTTCCACTTTATTTGAAAAAATCAGCAAAAGAACCCAATTTCTGACTGCATTGAAGTTTTCTGATGATGATTTGAACTGTCAGACTTCCCTCAGTCTCCTACCTGTTAGTTCTCTCCTGTTACCTCCCTACAGGTTTGGAGAGCTTGTTAGAGAATGAGCAGACACTGAATTCAGATGGCTGCTGAACGTCCTTAACAACCTCCAGCAGACTTTGAAAAAGAAATGAGATGGAAGAGGAAAGACGAAATGTACATCACATGTCTTAGTGAGATTTTGATCAGATGTACCCTACTCTGAACTACTACTCAGGTGATAGGTATTTGAGTTGTTAAGGTACATAAAGACATGGTCTGCTTGAAATGCAAGGAAGACAGGGAGGTAGAAGAATTAATATGGATATTTGTATTCTGAAGTCAAGTTGTATTTTTATATCAGCACAGATTATTAGATTGTTTTTTCCTAGAAAAGAAAACAGATTTGACGTGCATTTGGAAAGAGGCTGCATTATTTGACCTCTTTTCCTATGTTTAGTTGTTCTCTGGTGAGTGAGCTCACTTCAGAACTGATTCTATGTTGTGCTATGAGGAAACACTCCTGTGGCACATTGGTCTTTTCCATTGTGCCACATTGGTCTGTAGTTTTCTCTTTAACTGATCCAGATGATATGAGTAATCAATTTTTGTTCTAAACCTAGTCCTTTAGCTCAGGTTATGAATTTATGTAACTCTACTTTTTGAAGTCCTTGAAGCACATTTTTGGAAGGCAGTTGTTAAATATGCAGCTCTATTTTCTAAATACATGATAGTGTTTGTGTCTGTTTTACAGCAATTCAGTGTTAATGTAAAGACAATACTAATGTATATACCTAAACTTGTCTTGGAATCACCCTATGATGGGATAAAGATGCTGATCTATAGGGCAAGAGCAACTTATGTAATTTATACTCTCTCTAAATTGCAGAGACATGGGTTTAACAGATGAACCACTCGGTGGATAAGGAATTGGTAGATGGTCACGCTCGAAAGAGTTGTGGGTAGCAGCTCAATGTCCAAATGGAAACCAATGACAAGTGTTAGGACAACTTTTTAACAACTTTGTTGGTGAACTGGACAGTGGCACTGCGTGCACGTTCAGCAAGTTTGCTGATGACACTGAGATGTGTGGTGTGGTCGGCACTTGGGAAGGAATGGATGGTACCCACATGGACCCCGATAGGCCTTAGAGATGAGTGCATGCAAAACATATGAAGTTCAAAAAAGTCAAGTGCAAGATTCTACACTTGTTTTGAGGCAATCTCAAGCACAAATACAGACTGAGCAAAGTGTGATTTGAGGGCAGCTCTGTGGAGAAGGATTTGTGGACATTTGTGGATGAAAAATGGAATATGAGCCAAAAAAAAGTGCACTTGCATCCCAGGAAATGAATCATATTCTGAGCTGCACTAGAAGGAGTGTGGCCAGCAGGGTGAAGGATGTGAATCTCCTCCTCTGCTCTTGTGAGATTTGACTTGGAGTATTGTGTTCATTCAGCTCTAGGGTATGCAGCATAAGATGGACGTGGACCTAGAAGACAGCCATGCAGATGATTAGAAGGTTAGAGCACCGTACCTTTGAAGACAGGCTGTGTTTGGTTTATTTATCCAGGAGAAAGACTCTGAGGAGACCTTAATGCAGACTTCAGTATTTAAAAAGGGAGCCTACAGGAAAGAGAGAGAGACATTTTGTCAGGGAATACAGTGATAGGATGAGTGGTAATGTTTGCAAACTGAAAGAGTGTAGCTCACATGTTAGGAAGAAATTATTTACTGTAAGGGTTGTGTGGCATTAGGACAGGTTGACCAGGGAGGTTATTAATGCCCCCTCCCTGGAAGTGCTGAAAGCTAGGAGTTAGATGGGGCTCTGGGAAACCTGGTCTTTTAGAAGTTGACCCTTTACATTTAAATTTTTCTCTGCAAAACCTAACTTGATGCATTCACTTGGGTGTTTACTTTTTATTCCTTGGTTATTTACTTTTCAAAAAGCAATATTTAGAATTAGCTGCAATATGCAGAAGTAGCTGTCATCACTTCCCTTGGGTTACTGTCTCAATGACACCTCTGCAGTGACCCAATCTACTGGTTTCTTGATCAGCCAAAGTTCTGGAGCAGTTTATAAATAGATGCTACAGTTTAGTTTTCATCTTCAACTTTTTCTTTCCGTTCACTAGGCCCTCAGGGAAGAATAACCCCAATAGTCTTTGTACTATTTGTTCTGTACACATGACAAGGATAGGAATTATCTAGGATAAGAGATAATAGGCTTAAGTTCATTGCACCAATGAATACTGCAGTTCATAGGGAATTTTTGCTTATGACAAATACCGGTGTGGATTGCTTAGAGAGAGTGAGAAAATCCCACTGCTTGAGCTTTACAGAACACATTAAACAAAACCTCTGACAAACAGACCATGAGCGTATGCGATCCTGCCATGGGTAAAGGAATGACCTTTTCAGCAGCCTGTTTTCTGTGTCTGTGAAAAGGGCTTGAAGATATTAGAGGAGTGTGAGCTTGATGGGAATGGAGCCTACTCAAGAAGATTCCATCCAGCACACCCTGGGATCAGACTCTTCCTTCAAAGGAGTTTTACAGTTAGCTAGCAGACCTCATTAAGATGATGTCTGTAGCCTCCTATGCCCTGACATACTTCTCAGCCCCGTAGAACAGAGGCAAGCACTGATTTATGATTTCAAGTCACAGACTTTTTGGCTAATTGCTCATCAGGGAACATCTGCCTCACAGCTTGAATGTAACTGAATATAACAAAATTTGGATTAAAAAAACAATCTTCCTCCCTCTCTTTCAACAACAAAGGAGACACTTGGCTTTTGTGATCATTTGGCTTCAGCTATTTCCTGGCTTCCTATTGATTAAAAAATGGCAGTAGCTTTTTTTTTTTAAAAATAAATTAAAATTCAATGGAATCTTCTACAAATTAGTGGAAAGAGCAAGATCTACTGCAAGAGATATACAAAATGCGGACTCCTAAGTCCAAGGAAGCACAATGAGAGAGAGCACGTGGACAAGATCTGATGAACCTGAAAGTCAGGGCTGGATGGAACAAAAATACTAGCTAAGAAAAAGCCTTCATTTTTTTCCAGCCTCTAGCACACAAAAGGTGCAGGACGTACATTGCAACTAGATCCCAGTGCCCAAAGGGGAAATAGTGAAAAAAATAAACCCAACCCAAAACTCAATAACTTTCTTGAGGAACATTGTACAATGGCTTTATCAAGGAATCTCAGAATGACTTTGCAATTCATTAGCATAGTAAATACTTTGAAAAAGCAATGTAAAATACTTGTAAAACCCAAAATATCTGTATTTCACACTTGTTTCATAAGAGCAATGTCTTGCATTGCAGGATAGATGGATTTAAGATGCTAATGATCTTACATTTCCTCTAGCAACAGCAGTTAGGTGTCTGTTGATCCAGACTGAGACTTCTGGTGAAAGGAAGACCTCTGAAATCAATCGAGCCACAATCAACCAAAGCTCTTGTGAAGCTGCAGCCTTGTGTGAACTGTTATTGTAGGATAACTTTTTGATTGAACATATTTCCCTCAATTGAGTAGGATCTTTCCACTACTCAAAAAACAGAGAGCACTGGAACGGGCTGCCCAGGAAGGTTGTGGAGTCTCCTTGGATCAGACTGAATGATCTTTCGAGCTCCCTTCCAATCCCTAATATTCTGTGATTCTGTGAATACATACTCTTGTGCTGAGTGGCATGATCTAGATGTTAGATGTTAGGTTTACTTGGTTTATTTGGATTTAGGTTGGACTGGATGATCTTTAAGGTCTTTTCCAACCTTATAATTACTGTGATACTGTGATACTCTTAGTCTGAATGAAATCTGTTGATGTTCTGTTACCTGCTCACTTTCTTTCTGGGAGAAATTCATAGCTCAGTAGTGACTCTTCCATTCCAAGCAACCTTAGCTGCTGCTTCAACTGATGTCAAAAGAACCCCTCCACTCGGATCTGATAAACTTCTGTTTCATTTTCCACAATTTTCTGCTTTCCTGACTACCCTGTGTTTAAGCTGGACAGTATCACAGCGTGGGCAGCTCCAGTATTTGAGTTAACAATCCATTTAATTCACTCACTACAAGATTTTCTATTGCCTTGAGGAAGTTTATGATCTGATTCAGTCCATTTTTGTGCTTACTGCAGTCATGGTCAGGTTCCTGGTTTAGTCATCTTATGTAGCATCACACATGGCATTCTTTAGTTCTTTAAATTATCCATAAGTGTAGTAGTGTTTTTAGTGCTTTTAGACTCTTCATGAACATATTATTTATGGGCCCTTAAGGATTCTAATGTCTGAAGCTGTTTGCATTGAAATTTCGTTTTGATTCTCTAATTTTCTTTTAAGATGCAGTCCCTGAGCAGAATTAACACTGTTTTAAAAACGGCTAATTTTTGTATTTGCCATAGAAAAACCCTTACTTTCTTGATCATTCTCCCTGGTTGGTTTTTTTTTTTAATCTGGCACTTAAGTTCCCTGGCTGTCCTATTAGGGTGGAAGTAGTCCAAATTAGAGATGTGTTATCACTGTGATATGATCACCTAGTTAATTACAGAGACCCTTGGAGACTACTTGTATTTATGCTCTAATTACTTCTCAGGACAATACTGCTCTCCTTTCAGGCTATGTATATACTGCCACGAAACAAAGAAGTCTTTTAAAACTGGACATAAACAAAACTTTACTTTCTCAATAATATTGATATAATCTAGAGACAGAATTAAATTTTCCTTCTCAACCATTTAAACTTCATAGAAAAACTGTTCTTTATCATTAGTTCTTCATTCAGTATGAACATACACCTGTTGTAGTTGGATGTTGTGTGACATCTGATTGAAACTCATTAGCACAACTCTTCACGGATTTTCAAATCCCAGGTTCTCCACTTGTGACTTATGTTAGCACTTGTTTCTAACAGAGGTCGCTGGATGGTTTGCTGACAGCATACAGATGTATTCCTCAATCATTTGGATAATGAATGTAACCAAAGCACGCCGTACCTCCCTTTTACTCATGTGTTCTGACTTCCCTTCTCTGCAAATCATTATGTGGGGAGAAGGTCCTGTTAATTTCTGAGTTTTCATGAGATCAGATTACAACTGAGGAAACTCAGAAAAGTCCTCAGTTCCTTTCTCACTCAAATACAGGTACTTTGTGACACTTTTACAAGTAATCCTTTAGAGTTCAGAACTTCTGGAAGTGTGCTGCAGAGGCTGGGCTGCATTCCTTAGGACCTGGTCTGCAGATCACTTGGGATTCACATGGATTCTTCTCTGAGGTTAAGTTACATAGCTGGCTTCATTTTATTGGTAGCTGTCAATGTCTGAAGGATTCACTCTTGTTCCCTGTCACTGGCAGAAGAAGTATGTTAGTCTATATAGCTAATGGAAACAGGTGCTTAAGTCATTTGAATCAGAAGCGAACATTTAAAATAGGGCAGATAAAGCATGCTATAAAAATACATATTTCCCTCCCTTTAATCATAAGGAATGGTAGAGGAACTGTCTCAGAAATACCCAAATTTAACAGAATGAATCATGAGGAGTTGTTGATGGACTTGTAAGGTCTGCTATGCTTGACCTTTCTCCAAAAGATACCCATTTTAAACCAATGCTTCAATTCCCAATACAAAATTTGGCTTTTAGGTGTGCTTTATCACATGGGTTACAATTGTATAGCTTGATCCAAATCCACCATTAGCTGCATGCTGGCAATGATTTGAAGGAACTCAATTTACTAATTGTTGCATGTAAGAAGCATTCTTAATGACCTCAGACAGCTCAGTATTGTTAATACCCTTCCTACAAACTCTGACCTTCCATACTCAACATGGCTGTCATTTAACAGTGACTTTTGCAGCTGGAGTTGGTAAAGATTTTACTTGATTCAAATTGGAGGTTTTCAGTATTGTACAGAGTTTGGGGCTTTGAAAGCAACAGCTCTTCTGATTCCAATTCTGTGCCAGCTGACGAAGGAGCTTTTAACAAAAAGGAAGTTTTCTCTTGGGAAATGTCAGTCACAAAAGCCTAAGTGATTTTGAGTGTACTGATTTTGCCAAAACTGGGTTGAAACAATCCTTCAGTGTAAACTGGGATGAAAGTAAAAATAGCTAAAAGAGAGACCTGTGTAAAAATAAATGAACAATAAAAAAATTTCTTGAATATAGGAGAAGTAAGTTCAAATCCTGGGGTGTCTGACAACAAATGATTTTGTGAACTTCCTTTCACACTCTTTACAGCTAAGGTGTGTATCTACTTCATCCAACTATCATCTGTTCTTCAAGTAGAAAATCACTGGGCTTTGGTCTCTGTTTCCCCCTTGTAGTTACAGTAGCTGGTGTAGGCTATTGTTTGGACGTGTGCAGAAGCTGTTTGGAACACAGATAACTTTTCTTTGCTGCTGAATGGTGCTCACATAGAGCCAAGAAGAATTTTTCTGCTCCTCACACCACCCCACCAGTGAGCAGGCGGGTGTGCACAAAAGATGGGAGGGGACACAGTTGGGAGAGCTGTCCCCAGGGTACCACAGGGATATTCCAGTTGATATATAATAATGCTTAGCATATAAAGCCAGAGGAAGAAGACAGAAAGGAGAGGGGAACATTTGGAGTGATGGTCCTTGTCTTTCTAAGCTGCCACTATATGTGATGCAGCCTGGCTTTTTTGGGCTTTTTTTGAAATGGCTGGTGTTCTGGATGGGAAGTGATGGATTCTGACCTGTTTTGCTTTTCTGTGTGCACAGCTTTTACTTTTCCTGTAGAACTGTCTTCATCTTAACCCATGGGTGTTTTCACTTGTACTCTTCTGGTTCTCTCCCATTCCACCGGGAGGGGAGGAAGCAAGTGGCTGTGTGGGGTGAGTTGCTGGCTGGTGTTGAACATCCCCTTACTGGGGCTACAGGTGATGGCATTCTGTATTATGAGCTGGCTGATACCGTGTCCTGAACGTTACTGGTATAAAATTATGTATCAAAAAGAAAAAGCTGCTTTTATCAGTCTTTCAAATGTCATTTAAGAAAGAAAAGGTCTTTAAAACAAAGCACAGAAAGTTGACAGAGCTTAGGGAGCACTGAGGAGAGCGACAAATAATTTACTAGACTCAACTCATAATAAATGGTGAATACTTGTTCAGTTTGACCAAAATGTAGCTTTGATATAAGTGGTTGTGGCATCTTAGTGCCTTGTGAGAAACATTACGCAGCTTCAGGTTTTATTTCACTCAAGCAAATGCTCTGTGCCCTATAGAGCTCCAGCCCTCTTTCTGTCTTTACTCGGCTGCTACCTCATTTCAGCTGTTTTCAGTAATGATGAGAAGCAGTTCCCCAATAAAACAGAAAAAGATAATGAAAGAAGCCCAAAGTATGTAGGCATGGACTTACAGAAACCTTTTTGACCTCTAATGTAATGTGAACAGAACAGCATTAGTAGAAGGTCACATGGTAAGAGAAAACACTACAATTCTGTAAAGTTGGGGACCAAAAAGTGAAGTACTCCATAACAAACTTTCCTTTGAATCACTATCCATAAGACATAACTACCATGAGAGGAGGCATACGTGGATCTCCAGGACAAGAGAATAGAGGTGAGAAGTCATTAAGGCTGGAAGTGACAGCAAGCACTGCAAAACGTGCCTTTCAGAAGGAAATTTCTGCAGTGCAGGCTGCAGATCGACACCCAGCCGATGCTTAGGGCTGAATGGAAAAAAGAGTGAGCAGTAGCCTTACTGCCGTAAGGTATATGTAAAAAACCCTCAGCTGTATGAAAGCTGATGTTTCATGGACATCTTTAAATGTGCAAAGCATTTATTTTTGATTGAGTGGCCTCTTTAAAGGAGTTTCCCTGCAAATTTTCTCTCTGTGATGGTATATTGCAATTAGAATCATTAGGGATTTCCTTTGCCACTATTATCTAGCACACTTCTTGTTTCTATTTTTATCTAAATGAAGAGGATTTGGAATTTCCAACTGCTAAACTTGCCAGGTTTAGCAAACTTAATTATATGACCTGTTGGAGAGCAATGTAGGAGAAAGGGAGCTGGGGATCCTGGTGGACAGCAAGATGACTATGAACCAGCAGTGTGCTCTTGTGGCCAAGAGGGCCAACGGCATCCTGGGGTGGATCAGAAAGCTGGGTGGTTAGCAGATCGAAAGAGGTTTTTCTTCCCCTCTACTCTGCCCTGATGAGACCACATCTGGAGTATTGTGTCCAGTTCTTGGCTTCTCAGTTCAAGGACACTCAACTGTTGGAGGGAGTCCAGTGTAGTGCAACGAGGATGATGAAGGAAGTGGAGCACCTCCATTATGAGGACAGGCTGAAGGATCTGGGTTTCTTTAGCTTGGAGGAGACTGAGGGGTGGCCTCATCAATGTCTATAAATATGTGAAGGGTGGGTGTCAGGAGGATGGAGCCAGGCTCTTCTCAATTTTTCAGTGTCATCTAGTGGTAGGATAAGGGGCAATGGGTGTAAGCTGGAACATAGGAGGTTCCACATCAATATGAGAAGGAACTTCTTCACAGTGAGGATGACAGAGCACTGGAACAGGCTGCCCAGAGGGGTTGTGGAGTCTCCTTTTCAGGAGACATTTAAAACCCAGCTGGCTATGTTCCTATGTGACTTGGTCTAGGTGATCCTGGTGTGACAGGGGGATTGGACTAGATGATCTTTCGAGGTCTCTTCCAATCCCTAATGATTATACGCTCCTATAGAATTTTTCTTCCAGAACACTTGCTGCCATATTTACTGCAGCTGTCTGTGCTTAGGCTGCAAATAGGGAAGTGCTGACAGATATTTAGAAGTGTTCTGCGCACGTTCTTGTCAAGGAGCACTTGGCGAGTAAATAATTAGACTAGGCTGTCAAACAGATATTGTATTCTACATCTAGTGATTGTTAACATGTTAATGTTGTTATCACCATAAGAAAAAAAAGTCTGGTTTTCCTAACAAAAAAACTGCACCCAGTTTGAAAGTTTTGAAGTCATGCATGTCTATGGTAGTGTCTTGGCTTAAATAATCACTCTTGTTCTGCAAACATATTTAATGACCTTTGGTTTTTTCGAAGAACTGCTTGATGTGCAAAAAGCATTCCAGCTGGAGATTGCCCTGTAAATCCTGGATTACTTTCTTAAATTCCAGATGCAGCTGCTTCTTTTAATGTGGAAATGCTAGAACTATATATGAAAACAGTAGTAGTATTTAGAAAAAAAGACTTTAATGTGTTTTTTTGACACGTGGATACATACATAACCCTTTAAAAGGGTTATAAACAATTTACTGACAATTTATTCTTAGAAATAATTTTCAACTATTTTGCTATTTTGTTTTGGTATCTACTCCTTGTGTTCCACTTTGATAGCAGCAAATAGTAGAGCACTTTGCATTAGAAAATGAGAGACTAGTCTCTTCTTTTATGACTTCTATAATAATACTGAAACATCAGACTTCATGGTGAAGTTCTCTCAGTTTCTGCTTGCTGTTCATATAAATACAACACCACTTCCCTGTACTTTCCATTTACACACAACACTAAATTTTCCTTGTAACTTCCATCCTGTGACTGGTTTGCCCCTATTGGTTTTCCATCCCATTTTATACCAACTCCTGTGTTTTTTAGAGCTTGATGCTTCTGTGGACATTTCTGCATGCAACAAAGGAACTGGACTTGGCAGAATCCAAGTGCCTAGTTTCATGTTTTTCAACATCTTAATTCAAATACGGGAGAAATTGGACTGTTGTAATTCCACCCAGAAACCATGGAAAGATGTTTCCAAGGTAAAAGATACAAAATAACCAACAAAAATTTAAAAAGGCAGATTCTACTTGTCTTTCACAGAATCACAGAACGTTAGGGATTGAAAAGAACTTGTAAGATCATCTAGTCCAATCCTCCTGCCAGAGCAGATTCACCTAGACCAAGTCTTTGCAAGAAAAAAATGATCATATGAGTTTTTTATTTTGTATTTTTATAAAACACGTTTACACACATTAGTATATGTGTCCCTAAAGAATATGCTTGTCTTTGATGTATTCAGAAAATGGTAAACTCTAACCAGAGTTCTATTCATGAATAAATTGACTTCTTATTTTTTCCATAACACAGCTGGATGGAGGAAGTCCAGCTGCTAAACATTGCTATGTAATAGTTTCTTGCCAATATTATTCACAACTTACATCTATGGAAAGTTCAATGGACTAGACGACAAATCCAAAGGCTTTTTCATTTTATATATAGGAAAACATTGTCATAGAATCATAGAGTCATTATGGATTGGAAGGGACCTTGAAAGATCATCTAGTCCAATCCCCCAAAAAGGAAAAACAAGGCACCTTCACTGCCTGGATTCCATTTTATAATTTAGGAGAAACAGTTTGAACTACATGGGTTTTTTTTAGACACTGTGACAGAGAACATGCATCATTTACAGAAAAATTAGGCATTTAAAGACAAATTAGGGGTTTTTTTCACCTATATAACTTGGAAATGAATATTGATGCATCCACAAACTTGTCCCTGTTAAGTTTAACTACAAATAATATTGTTAGAAATAAAAAGATTTTAAGTAAACCAAATTGATCTGTCAAGATTCCTAGTAGGAAGAAGAAAGAAAAAAGAGCAACTAAGATGGAAGACTGCAGTCCTCCAAGCCTCATACTTGAAGATCTTGCTAAAAAAAAATAATAGTTTGAAAATAGGAAAAAAAAGGGTGAAAAACTGATCTAACCCATGGGAAAATAACTCTTGTCAGCAGTAGTAAGAGAAAGACCTACTTCCATTGAAGATTCCTGCTTGTTGAATGAAGCAAGAATCAGAGCTGCTGCAAGTGGGGGTAATTGCTGCTGTATTGTTTGTTTGCTTGTGTGCTGTGTCTGTTCTCCACCTACCACTTTCAGTTTTTGTCTCATGTTCCCCTAGATGGTCCCTAGAATCCAGCCAGCCTAGTCCATATGGGCAAGACTCGTATTTCTATAAAACAGCTCCACAAGAGAAGCAATTGAAGAGCTGCCGTGTAGAAGGCCTTCCCTTTCCAGCCACTCAGTTAAGCCCAGGTTAAATTTTTGGATAGACAAAGCAAAAGAAGTGTGAATAGGGCTGATGTAAAGCCCTTTTTTTAAAAAAAAATGTAAGTGCTTTTTTAATGGGATCCATCCTGGCTGAATTCCAACTGAATCTACAGAAGAAGATAGTTTGCAGAAAATTGTTGTGCAGTCAAGCAAAAAATTACAGTTGGAGAGAATTGTTTTCCTACAGTTATTTTAGTCCAACTTCTCTTAAAATATTTAAGTTCCTTATTTCTAAACAATTGTGGAATCCAATTGATTTTATTAGCACACATGAAGGTTTCTCATCTGGCACCACTAGAAGAGGCAGGCAAACAGAATTAATATTTCTCACGTGGAACGCCACACGGATGATTGTATTCCAAACTAGGCGATTATGATAATGATTCACCTGCAATATTTGCATGAAGTGACAGTAATGGAAGCAACAGCTAGAACTCTGTGCTATCAGCTATCCATAAGCATTTAGAAATCAGAGTTTATTTTCTTTTCTGTCTCTGCAATTGCTTTTTCCTAAAATACTACCCTGAGGGTGCCTACTCCAGCACTTGTGCTCTGTTGATTGAAGCTTCTTTATTTTCATCCAAGATTTGTGCCAGCAAGAGGCACCCTAGCTCATATCGACTTTCTACATTTAGTTTATCATAGAATACTTTTGTTTTCAAAGAGAGGTTTAAGAGGTTTAAGTCTAGTTGTTAGCCCAGTATTGCCAGTTCACCACTAGAGCACAACCTCAGCACCACATTTCTATGTTCCTCCAGGCATGGTAACTCCATAACTGCCCGTCAGCCTGTTCCAGTGCTTGATAACCATTCTGATGAAGAATTTGCCCCTAATATTCACTTCCTCTTGCCTATTTGTTTCTTGGGAGAAGAGTCTGACATTCACCTTGTTACAACTTCCTTTCATGTAGGTTTAGAGAGTGGTGAGGTTTCTCCCAAACCTCCTTTTCTCTAGCCTAAACAATGCCAGTTCCCTCTGCTACTTCTCATATGGCTTGTGTTATAGATCCTTCATCAGCTTCTTTGTCCTTCCTCATGTGGCTTCATCAGCGCTGAGTACAGAGGTACATACTTTAAATCATTTGCTAGCTATGTATTCTGTCTTTAAAAACTTGTTTATATTCTCTGGCCAAACATACTCTGTAGATGGTTTGGTCTACATCAGGCTGCTGAAACTGCTGTTGGTTATATACGCTCTTACTAACCTGTACCTCCTGCATTTCTTGCTGCTGCAACCCTCTCCCTCTGCCAGGAGAGAAGAAAGTTTTCTGTGGTCAGTTCAGTTAAAAGACAAAATTATGAGAACATGAGAACATTTGTTGGTGAGCTAGCAGACTTTAGCTTTCTCTTTTTTATTTCTCTACTCACTCAAGCATCAACTCAAAATGCTAAGTTCCAGGTGTGTACGTGAGGAACATGCCTCCAGATGCTTACTGTGCCATCTTTCTCTTATCCATGAGGTCTCTGATTTGGGATAGCTGATGTTCAAAAGCAGCATTTCTGTCCACTCCTAGCAGCCAACTTTGCCACAAATCTCTCACATACAACTGCACTACATCTTGTGGCCAAACATAATTTCACAGGAGATATTAACATATAATTCAGGGCTTTTTTGTTCCAGCTTTGACATGATATTACTCAAACAAGAAATGCCAGGACAAGACCTCAGTCAAAAATTACTGCCAGTCAATAGTTACACTTAGAATTTCCCTTCAGCACTTTTTGGGTCTTGGCAAACAAGCAGCTGCTTGGAGAGAGAGGCTTTACCAATGCCCATATTTGTGTTGAGAGGGAACTGGTCTGTGAGGCAAAACCTGCTGTCCTGTCTTGAAAAACTTAAGTTGTCTCAAGTAGCTTTTGATAGAAAGTCCAAGATATAGAGAATGAATTTAATACAGGTCTCTAGAAGATAAAGGGAAAAAGAAGGATGGTGAAGTGCTTAAGGATATGATTTTGTTCTATCAAAGCTGTGTGTAGCTGACATATAGAATCTGTCAGTCAGGGGCTTTCTCAGTTAAGTTTTTCTGTTACCTTCAGCACTGAGGAAAGAAATATTTTTGGTGAAAGTGCTACTTTTTGCTATCAAAGAGAAAGCCATTTATTTTCCCACCAAAATCCAATTTAAAAAACTGTGTCAGAGGATAAAGTCCAAAGGAAGCTCAAGTCAAACCTTAGGATGAGAACCTCTCACGCATGAGAGGATGAGGATGAGGAAATAAAAGACCAGCTAACAGCACTGAAAAGGATCTAATCCTTCTTGGTGTGCAGGACTAGAGATTAACATTCCCATCATGGTATCTCTGAGGAACTCAGCTGTCACTGAAAAACTTTCTTAAGCTCCTCAAGATCTAGTCCTGGGTATTGTCACACCAGTGTGCAAGGTTTAGCATTGCTGCATCTAGGCTCACACAGGGATGTAGCAGCTAGGCCTCTTATTCCTGATCTGCTTAGTGATCCTTGCTTATTTCTGCCCATCTGGTTTTGCCTTCATTCAACAGTGCAATGTTAAGATTTCTGAAGCTTAATTTGTGTTTGCCCAGAATATAGAAGCGCACAGCCCTGATCTAACCTTGTGCTAGTAGTTTTTTTCATTACTTGCATTGTAGAACAAGAAACTGAACTCCAAAGAGTAAAAAAACCAACTCTTTTTAGTACTTAAAGTGGAAGTGTCTCTATTTCCTCTATTATTTTACAAAACAGTACCCAGAACTGGTTTGCAAATGAGATGGTGATAGTCCCCCTACCACAGCAGGATCACCTAGACCAAGTCGCACAGGAACATATCCTGACTGCTGTGTAGACTTTCTTCTTCCTCTTGAGTTTGCCCAGCAGCTCCCTGTTTAACCAAGCAGGTCTTCTGGCTCCCTCCCTTGACTTCTTTCCTGTCAGGATGCTCTTGTGTTGTGCTTCAAAGAAGTGGTCTTTGAATGTTAACCAGCTAACCTGAGCCTCTTTGCCTGGCAGTACCCTGTCCGATGGGATTTCCCTTAGCAAATGCTTGAAAAGGCCAAAGTTGGCCCTCCTGAAGTCCAGGGTTGTGATTCTGCTAGCTATTCTGTTCCTGCCACATGTGAGTGACCATCTCATGGTCACTGCAGGCCTTAATGAAGGCCTTAACCTGTTGTACTTGTTCACCGGTGTGCAAGAGTCTGTGATGGCACCTTGGAGAGTTGCTGCTGATCCTCAACAATGTAAGTGTAGGCAAATACAGAGGAATATTGGTACCTTTTTTGTAATATTATCATAGAATGGTTCAGATTATAAGGGACCTCAGAGATCATTCAGTTCCAGCCCCTCTGCCATGGGCAAGGATACCTCTCACTAGATCGGGCGGCACAGAGCCCCAACCAACCAGGCCTTGAACACTTCCAGGGAGGAGGCATCTGCAACCTTCCTGGGCAACCTGTTCCAGTGTCTCGCCACCCTCACAAGGAGAAATTTCTTCCTAAGATCTCATCTAAATCTTCCTTCATTTAGCCTGTCCTTTAGGTATCACCTGTAGTTATTTCTTCTGCAACTTCTGAACAGGGCTTGGATCCAGACTGGAGAACTCTGTGTTTAAATGCAAGTTATATATATGAGCAGCTGTTACAGATAGTGAGTTTTCTAATCAATTCTGAGGAAAAAAGAATGGTGTTTGTCTCACCCTTAAGTAGATGTACCTCTGTTGCCTCCATGGAAATATCAGCAGCATTTGACTGTAGCTGTCTGGGTGTGAGGCAAGGTGTCATCTGAGGTGACATTAGACACCCCCAGGACTCCCAGATATTTTTGTGCAGGGCTGGTTTCCAGGAGGCCAGCCCCTAATGTGTACTGGTGCAGGAGTTTATTCCTCTTTAAGTCCAGCACCTAAGGAATTTACTCTTATTGAACTTTGTTTCTGTCCTTACAACTCTTCAACCTGTCCAGGTGTCACTAAGCAGCAGTGCAGCATTCTGGTGTATTAGTCACTCCCTCCAATCTTGTACTGACAGCAAACTTGATGAGGTTGTGCTCAAACCCTTCATCCAGGTCACTGCTCAGTTTTCTTGGGATAGTGTGTTTACCAGTAATACTTTCTGTGCATTTATTTTTCGTTGAATAGTAACGATCAAAACAACCAAGAGGAATTTGTTTTAATGTAAATTCTTGGAATTGTAAACATCAAGAATTTCATTAGGAGGATAAATAGCGGTTGGTTATAAAGCCTGTTGGATGTACAACACTGGCAAAACCAGAAAATCACAAGAAAAGGTCAAAACAAAAAACATCCCAAACATCAGCTTGCTCTTTGTTAAAAAATAAAACCAATGGAGTTCAGTTTTATACAGCTTATTCCTTCTGTGTTAGGAAAACCCTGGACAAAACAGATGTTAAAGTGCTGCTTAATAATGTGAAGGAAAGGAGGAGCTGATTGGATTGGTGTTACTCACACAAATACGTATTATACAGCCAAAACAGGACTGTTGGGGAATGTTGAACATAACACACAAAGTCTTTAATGTACTTTTCTGGAAGTAAACAAGTTCTTTTAAACCTTGCAACCATTTTTAAAATTTTGGTACGACCACCCTCATATGGATTATTTCTTATTACTTACTAATTGCAAAAAAGCAGTGATTAGTATTAGTGCCATCTTAGTTATTAGTATTAGTGCCATAATAGCTCCAAACTTAATGTCCAGACAATCACAAGCCTTTCATTTACTATTTTATTACTATTTACTATTTCATTTACTGTTTTAGTTGCTATTTATTTACTATTGACAAACAAAGAAATATCCTGATTATGAACAGAACAGGCTTCAGTTTCATCTGTTGATGAACGATTTCTCAAACTGCTTTTGAATGCCTTGATGTAAAGGGCAAACCCATTAAGAAGTTCTGCTCAACAGCTAGACCATTTTTAACCAACCATTTTTAAGGTGTTGTCAATAAATTAACTCGCAACATGATGATCACAGGCCATCATTTGTCCTGGTAGGCTCTGCATGGAGTTTAGGAGGTAGGTTGAGATTCCCATCCTAGTTAAGGAACAGACCGTTTATACAGATGTACTAGAATATTCTCACTTAGTAAAAATATTTTTGGGTCAACTAAGAGAGTCCAGTGGACACTGGATAACAGGAAAATAAATTGTCCATTACTTTTTGAGTCTGCAGCAGACTTTTTCCCTATCAGATGAATGTCTACTCTCCTCAGCAGACGCTAGTTTGAACTGGTCTTTAGTATTTGAGACAGAACTATCACAGTATCACTCTGATAATAAAAACTTCCTTACCAGGAATTTAGCCACTGTCTTGAAAAATGAAATTAATGGTCACCCCAGCTCTTATGGTGATCTCCTTTTACTCTAATGTTTAGCTTAAACAAAAGTAATTCATTTAGGCTTGATCTAATACTAAAAAGCTAGTAAAATTACTCAGATCTAATATTTAATCTGTAAAAGCCCTCACTAGCACCCCTTACACATTTATATCGCTCTCTATGCTTTGTAAATATCTACAAAGAAAAATGTTGTGATTAAAATATAAATTGTTCAGTCAAACAGTAGGTCTGTTTTGATTGAAATTGAATTCAAAC
This sequence comes from Rhinopomastus cyanomelas, assembly GCA_013400115.1. Taxonomy (NCBI): domain Eukaryota; kingdom Metazoa; phylum Chordata; class Aves; order Bucerotiformes; family Rhinopomastidae; genus Rhinopomastus; species Rhinopomastus cyanomelas. The sequence continues at coordinate 181,040 of VXBP01008935.1, read as the reverse complement.
CAGAAGCTTTTCATTTAAATTAATCCATTTTTCTCAAATATTACTCTATAATGCGCTTGAAGAGTTATTGATCTCTATCAAATCAATCTGAAAAATTCTTTAATGGCACTGGAATTTTCAGTGAATCATTGGAACCAGCCTACCCTACTATATGTTAATTTACTGGTTGGTTTGTTCCACTAACTTCTGATTTTGTGAAAAGAAAACTCGTGTATACACGACGAGCTCAGAAGTCTTTGGTTTTGCCTATTTTATAATTTTCAGGGTTAATACTCTGCAGTGTTCCTGCCATATCAACAGTATTAAGACACTTTTATCCATGCAAAGTACAATAGGGAAGGAGTAGAAGGGTGTACTTCCACATAGTGTATTTCATACATTGTGCTTCATTCTTGCAAAAGCGGCTTGAATGAATTTATGATCTATTTACTCTGTTTTCCTGTCACCTTTCCCCCTGCTTTCCTTCATAGAATTCCGCCAAATCCCTTCTGCCCCTCCTTTCTTGACACCCAACCCAGACCTCCTGTAGGTTCAAAACATCTTCTTTAAAAGACAGAGGGAATCTTCTGATGTTTGTATCAAGAAATGCATAAATATGAGAAGGAACTTCTTCACAGTGAGGGTGACAGGACACTGGAACAGGCTGCCCGGGGGGGTTGTAGAGTCTCTTTCTCTGAAGATGTTTAAAACCCCCTGGATATGTTCCTATGCAACTTGATCTAGATGATCCTGCTGTGGCCAGGAGGATTGGACTACATTATCTTTTGTGGTCCCTTCCAATCCCTGATGTTTTGTGGTTCTGTGATATCTGGCCTCTGTTATATCAAACATATGTGTACGTTCCATGTTTCTTAGTGCGTAGCTGTAGGACCAAAACACCTGGGTATGTACTGGGTTCTGTATCTGTCGGCACTCTGGCAGATGAAAGAGAATCTGAATGCAGACCATAATTCAGCATTCCAACTTGTCATTGAAAACAGTGTATGTAAATGTTGTCATAAGTATGTAGCACATAGGAAATAGGCCATGTGTGTGATGCAAGGAAACCCGACAGTTTGAAGGCAGAGTGTTACTTTGAGATAAATGTAGGTAAATTTATCTGAGTTTCATTGAGATAAAGGCAGGTAAATATAATAACAGGTATCAACTCAGAACGTTAAACGTAAAAACTCATCCGAAGCTTAACCATCTTGAGGGGGCTTTAATAAAGCTAACAAGACCTCCTGTGAAACACAATTAACATAAAAATAGATGCTGTAGTTGCTAGATAAAAACAGTGGAGATTTAATGCTTTCTTCAAACAGATGGCTCTAAGAACTCGAGAAGATAAATTATAACTTACTCAAGGGTTTCAAAAGTGTCCACAATTCTGTGAATTGTGGTAGTGCTATTAGAAGGCAACCTTGGGATGGGTTTATATATCATGAAATGAAAACTTGTTTTGTGAATTGAAATCAAGTAACAAGAGTAAAATAATATACTATAAGGAAAAATAAATACTGGAATTCTAGATAACCCAATAATTTTACTAAGATTTAGTTTTCTGTGCCCCAAAAAACAAATACAAGGGGACATACAAGAAATCCTTAATTCTTTCAATGTAGTGTTTACAATTGTCATTCATTAAATGCTCACCCAAAGAGGAGTCATTCCTCGTGGGCAGCAGCCCCTAACACAGGGGGGGTTTTAAGTTTATTTTCTACCATTGTGGCACTTTTATTTGAAATATGGAGGCAAAGGAAGAGATGGGAAGTTCTCATCCACGTGTGCTTCTCATTTCAAATGTTGCCCTACATACAAGTGCAAGTTGTTTTCTGAATGTAAAGAAAAAGATAAAACATTTGTGAAGACATTAAGGAATGGATTTTGCAAACCTAATGATCTGTTAATAGGTCACTAGATAAAAATATTGACTCCTGAGCACTGTGACTTGCTAATGGCCTTACCTTGTTCATGGATGCAAAGTGAACACTGATGTGGAACCATGTTTCCCTTAGGAACTGTAAGAATTATGGATATGATTCACTTCTGTGTTCCTCCAGCCCTATTCTGCTGCAAACCCCAGTTCATCTAATAACTGTATGAGCTGGGAATAATTTAGTGCTGAAGGTGGCTTGTTATCTGCATGTTAATAGTGGAAAAAAAACCTGCTTTCAGGTGTCTGTTCTATGGAAAAACCCGCTTGTGTTATTAACCTCTGCAGTGTATGGATTTTCCTGTTTTCACTTTTTCAAATTAAATAAGCAGCAAAAACTATTGTATATATAAACAGCTTAATGTTTCTATAGTAACTATCTTTTTGCTAAAAGCTTTACAAACATTAATTAATATTAATATTTATTGTGCCTAAGGAATCAACCAATTTCATAGTGTCTAAAACTTAAGAAACTACTGTGTTAGCAGGAGAGTCAGAGATTCTTTAACTACTCTATGGATGCTCTATATTATTCCTGAATTTTATCTTTTTTTTGGGAGGTGGTAAAATAGGATGAATTTTAGTTATCTTGGAAATTATGTAGCTCCTGTCCTGCACTAGACAAGAAGAGTTTCTTTCTCTCCTACTGTCACAAGCTCTGACAATGTACCACTGTCAGCTGCTGAAAACCCAGCTCTTGTTTTCAAGACCTCGTCTGGCCTTTTGTGAATTCAGCATTGTCTTCTCACTCAAGTGGACGATAACAGAACAACCAGCTGCCATAATTTATCACACAGGCCAGAATTTAGTGTGCAGTGATGAGACAAGGTAAGAAGTGAAACAGTAAGGCAAACTAGGTGTAATAAATATTTGTCTGAGAGCAGCAGAGGGACAGGTCTAGAACAAGTAGTTATTCTGCACAGGACACACAAAGCACCAAGGAAATTGTTCTTTATCAACTTACCATTTGCATGTATTATGAGATTTGACTCTGCTTTTTGAGTTGCATCCAGTCTATAACCAGATGCTACTTTTTTATTTGTTGACACCACTAACTGGAATTAAAAATGCATCTTGGTAGAAAATTTATTACCATTGGGAAAAAATGCGTGCCATAGTCTATTAGAGATGAGCCTTTTCTTATTTACTAAGCAGCAGCATTGCCCTGAAATCTAAACATCTAAACCTTAATGTGCAGAAACGCTCTGGGAATGGCTACTTTGCTTTTGCTATTTTAAGATACTTGTTGAGAAATATTAATCATAAGTAACAGCTTGTTAGTGGCAGCCACCCAGCCACCATAAAAAAAAGGTAAGCAATGTGTTTTCAGAACATGAAATGGGCTATGCTAACGAGTCAGGCACAAGTTCCATCTTTGACTATGTATCCTGTCTTTGGTGGCCATCAAAATCAAATTACAGGGTAAAATACAAGACATAAATAAGTGATGTTGCTGTCACACTGTTAGACATGTCGGTACTTGTGAGAAAATTCTGTGGATGTTTTACATCCCTCTGGTGAGTTTAATGAAGGCAGCAGCCTCACATGGTTTCAGTAGAGATTTGTGCATCCAGTTCTACAGAATCCAGCAAATACTGTTTCAGGCAAACCTTTGTGAAAGACAACCACATGATCCATTTACATGTGCTCGCTGTCTGGGTAGCCACAAAAAACCAAGATTCATGAGAACAAGCTGGTATGTGAAGGAGCTTTCTAAAAGGGCAATTTGTTCTAATTGGCCTGAGATCAGCACATTTATTTTCTGAATAAATGTATAGCTGACTGTTGGGGAGAAATGGTACCCTTTTGCATAGTTTATTAGCGGTGGATGAACTTGTGCAGCCTTATTTCAAATCAGTCTAGTTTTACTGTCTAGCTCATATTTTGTTTAATATGGACTGTAAAAAGAGGAACTGAAAGGTTGTGGGCAGAGTCATGCCTAATCACTAAGTCTGCTCAGCTAGAGAGGCAAAGGTAAGACACAGGCCAGCTCCCCTGAGTCCACTGACTCCTGTGTCTGCCCTTAGCTGGATGGCCATGTAAAAAAGCAACTGCTATGGCAGATAAAATTCATCTGGTTATAAAGCAAGGCATTGACATTCTGCTCATTTTGTCCTCAGTCTGATCACTGGGATAAAGCAGTAAAGTTCAGTGAAGGAAATGTGATGTAGAAGAATCAGTTGGATTTTCATCACTAAATTAAATGGTGACTGAATTTCACCCCATTTTCTTAACTGGGTTCATGTCTTTATCAGCCTGGCATGCAGATTTCAGGTTTCTCTTAATTATTCCTGAGTCTGGCTGAGCAAAACCTGGAATCAAGAGGGCAGCAGAATTCTCTTTGTTTCCCATCTCATGAAAGTTGCTGCACAACCTAACAGATATCATTGTTTGGTATGATCAGTGTGTCGTTCCTGCTCTTCCAAGCCCTAGACACAACTCCTGTGTGTGCCTGCATATAATTATACAAACTCTGTTTGACTAATTGCTCTGTTATTGAAGGATATAAGGAATTTTTTACAGTCTAGGCTATCAGGGTGAAAAGATTAATGATATTATATCTCTAGTGAGAAAGGAGACTACTGAACATGAATTCTATTTTTGACTTGCTTCATTCATGCTGTAACTAAACAGTTGTACAGAAATCAGAGCCATCACAGCAGTTTATTTTGTGAAAGATCGTATTTATTTGCATCAGCTAAATAGCAAAGTTTTCCTTGTGGTCCAGGAGCCACACATGTATTTGTATGGTTTTGCACAGGAGAAGGAACTGGCAAGTGGACGCTACAGTGTCTTCCTTGTTCCCATGGGTCAGTGGCAAAACAGCTGGTGATCCTAAATGCTATCACGCTCAGCAACTCTGCTGTCTCTTAGATCTTATGGGTAGTATTATAAATTCTTGATGTTGTATGATCAATCACGTCCTCACTCAGAGCTTGTTAATCACTTGCCCATTTGCTGGCTGAGCTCCGCTTGCTGTCAGGCCAGTGTCACTCATCAAACTCAGAGACAGGAGAAACAGCAAGTGAGATTCAGCCAAATATAGAGAAAATCACTGCATGCGAGAAATCAAATGTGCAAAGACAAATGGAGTTGCACAGGCAGGCAACGTCACCTCAGAAAAAAATCTGGTGGTTTAGGCAGCGACACTGAAGTCTTAAAATTGTCTTGGGTACACAGCATTGTTTTGCATGCTGTCCTAATTAAAATCTTACTCTGTTTGCAAAAGATATGAGTAGCTGTCATAGAATCATAGAATGTTAGGGGTTGGAAAGGGACCTTTAGAGATCACCTAGTCCAAGCCTTCTGCCACAGCAGGATCACCTAGGGCAGGTCACACAGGACATCAAGATCTTTCTCTGTGGTACTGCTTTCCAGCAGGATGGCCCCTTACCTGTACTGGTGCTTGGTGCTTTCAGCGGAATACAAAATAGAGAGTCCTGCCATCCTGAATTTCCACATTAAGTTTGTGTTTGCAGGCCTTTGTTTTGCACAGCCAGAAACAATAGCTCGTTCCATCATGCACCTATTTTCTTTATGCACAATTCTGGCATTATGAGGTGTGCCAGACCGGCAAACAATAAAGAGCTAATAACAGAGATTCGGAAAGCATGAGCTACAACCCCCACAGCAGCACCAGCAGATTTATTTCAGTGAAGAGTTGTTATAGGAATAGAAAAGTCATCAGGGAAAAATGTTGATGTGAACACAGCTAAGCTAGAACACAGAAGGTTCCTCATCAATATGAGAAGGAACTTCTTCACAGTGAGGGAGACAGAGCATGGGAACAGGCTGCCCAGGGCAGTTATGGAGTCTCCTTCTCTGGAGATTTTTAAGACCCACCTGGATGTGTTCCTGTGTGACTTGGTCTGGGTGATCCTGCTGTGGAAGGGGAATTGGACTAGATGATCTTTGAGGTCCCTTCCAATCCCTAATGATTCTAGGATTCCAGAACTGGTTAGAGGGTATCATGAAGCAAAATAGAACAGCAAAAGAAAAGGTTGAGATTTATTTAAGGGGGTTATATGATTTGTATCATGAACAGTCTTATCCACCTCCTGTGTTCTGCCTCACTTGACTGGCATCTGCATACCAATACGTACAATGACCATCTGTAGCAGCATATGCTTAAAGTTACAGAGTAAGTAAGAATACCAAAAGCGTAGACTTCAATCTACTAGCTGCCATCAATTATTTTCTCAGTTGTGATCAAATGTATGATTTCTCTCTATGTATCTACAGAAGACCCATATTTCTTAACAGTTTTCTAGGATGCTGACATTAATTTGCTGAAATAATGAAGTTTGCTTTAGTTCAGGTTTCTGCTAGGGATAGTGATTCCATCCTTCCTTACTCCAAGCACTGAGTTTTACTATTTTCATTGACCTTTTCATCTTTCTTATTCTTCTTTTATTTGTGCCACAAAACACCAGTTTTCTGCATTTCAGTTATGATGAGCCAGGTATTAAGTCTTACAAAATTTTTTTCTTACACTTCTCTAAACTTGCACTTGTTTTGAGCAGAGGGTGTTGAATGATTAATTTAAAATAAGATTATTTTTTTCCCATTTAGACTTTGAGAGAACTGATAAAATATGACTTTTTAAAATATATTTGATCACTCTTCAAAAAAATTTACTTTTATGCATAGGGCCTATCCAGCTACATTTCATGGAAAATTTTAATAGTACTGTCTCACTTACAGAAATAATAGAAAGATGAAAATGAGATTGAAGCAGACACAATCAAGCAGAGCAAATATCATTCATTGTGTATATTCAGGCAAAAAATAATGAGTTCAGATAACTGGCCCTTTTTAGAGTCATTCCAAGTTTTTCAGGAAGAAGTGATCCCCCCTTGCTACAATTGCAATAACTTAAATAAAGTGAGATGGGAAATACGAGGCAAGAGAACATCCTTGATGTGAGAAAGGCCATTAACACAACCACCCAAACCACATGCAGTATATACATTTCAGTATTTTTCAATCTGTTTAGGGTTTTCTACAGTATTCTTTGTTGTGTTGCTGATGTGCCATAAAATGTCATTGTACTATTGATCTGATGTCAGGCCAATGGTATAAGAAAGCTTTAGAATGACAACTTGAGTAGAAGGATTGTTAAATTTAAACTGATATGTTTTCCTGCCTGTCACAATAGTTCATGATCCTTCAGCTCATCCAGCCACCTGCCTGAATGAACCAAGCTGATTTTGAAAGGCAGCAGATCAATCAATATTTTTGGAAACAAGCTATATTTTCCCTTTGAGGCTTTTGGTTTTGTTTCTTTCTGGTCACAATCACCTCAGATCTAAATAGAAGGTGATACTTATTTCACCTTAACGTTGCCTTTGAGCGTAGAAAGTGCATGTTGAATCTTCACCTGCAGGTCAGCTCACCAGCTTGCTTAGCAGCTACAGCTGCTAAGATTTAATTTGTTTAGGGATTGCATTATACTCTTCCCTGCCATATCAGCTCATGAGAAATTCATCTGCATGCTGTTTCTTGTGATTATCTAGAACAGGACACAGATCTCTGTTTCCTTACAGTTTCTCAATACTGTTCCCAACAAAATTTGTTTTCTTAGACCAGATTTGATTCTTCTATATATTCTGTCCTCTTTTAGTAAAGTCATCCTCAGTGGCCTTTCTAAGTAATGGTGGAAAAACAGGTGCTTGTTTCTGTTGCCCATGAAGACGTCAAGGTGTCACGTGCCCATATCTAATTCCAGTATTTGGTGCTGTATAAGATGTCACAAGGTGTCTAACACATCAGCCTGCAACATGACATGACAGGAGGGGAGGCTCATCTGCTTCTGGAAGTGCTATCTTCTTCTCATGTGGGCATTACATGGGAGATTCCATAAAGTACATGAAGTATTTCAAGTAGTAGTATTTCTTAGCCATTGGCTATGACTTCCTTCTTTTTGTTTTGATATATTTTTCAGGATACAACCTTTTGAAATACATAATTAAATATGTTGGATGAATTATTGTCTTACCTCAGTGATTAGAAAGGCACTTCATGATGGCCTTCTCAGGAAGTAGGTTTCTGTTCTATAGACAGATTTGGTCAAAAAGAACCTGACCACCGAGGTGAAGATGCTTCTCGTATGAGTTTTATATGGGTGCGGATGGTATTTGATAGAAAGTCTTGTGGCAGCTAATAATATACTTGTTAGCAGGGAGATTGGACGAGATGATTTTTCAAGGTCCCTTCCAGTCCCTAATGCTCTGTGATTCTGTGAAAGCAAGTTCATTTCGTATTTTTCTTCTGCCTTCAAGTATTATACAAGAAAAGAGAGGAAAAAGAAAATGTCTTCATTTTGACAGTTCTAACTGCAATGTTTTCATTAGTATTTCAAAATGGTTTTGTCTGAAAATGTAATGACATTAATTTTTAAAGCTTGCCCAAATAAGAGAAAATATTGAATTTTATTTGGAAAAGAAATTGTTCAAACCCAGTTTCCATTTGTTAAGAAGACAAAGAAAATAATGAAAGTATTAATTCCTATTTTGCTTAACTTCTCAAGGAAGATAGTGAAAAAAAATCTATACACAGTTGTCCGGTGCCTGAATGTCAAGAGGACCTGCTCTTTCTGGAGCTCTGTGTGCTCCTCTGTAGCTCAGCACTACCTTCTTTGAGACAGTGCATTTCATTACCTTTGGTTTTACTTCTTTCACCAACGTATCTAAAGAAGAATCTTACTTAATTAAAAAGTCACACAATTTGTTCCAGAGAAGAATTACCACATTTCAGGTCTGAGTTCACTGAACACTTTGGAGTGAAGAAAATAGCTACCAGACTTGTGAGCCATTGAACTTGTAATTACTTCCTTCTATGAGACAGACTTGTGAGCAGTTGAACTACAATTACTTGCTTCTGTGAAGCTCCACATGACAGATTCTCCTCTAACTTTCCATAAAAGTGACCAGAAATGTAGAGGTGTAGAATAATTTTTGTATTCTTAGTAAACCTGAATAAAACTCCTTCATTATTATAAGTGAGTGCACGGAAATGACATTATTTGGGGGCTCAAGGACTTTGCAGAGTGAGAATACTAAATAATTTTGTGAAATAGTTTTCTGAAGTTATCTTTCTTAATTCCTTCATTGTGAAGTGGAATAGTAAAAAAATAGGCTATGGGACTGTAATGGTTCTAAGCATTTTGCTGATAGCTTGAAACAAGTGGGAAGAACCCCCCTTTTTCCAGGCAGCAATAATTTTGAATATATGCAAGGCCAACGCAGGACCAGCTCTAATAAGAGGCTTTGCAGAACTACGTTATGCTGTTCCTGCTAACTGTTGGCCACGCATGAGAAATGAGAAAGCAATAAGCTACCTTACATACCCCACAGAGTAACAGTGAATATTAATAATTACCAAGGAGCAGCTGGCACAGTAAGCTGTTATTCTGTCAAAGCAACTGGTGCTATCTGCTCTCATGTCTTCCCACATTTATCTCCGCTCCTGTAGATGATACGACACAGTGACTTCCATTTCTGGGTGAGGAAGGTGGTAGCAGCTTGGATGATAATGGATAGGTGATGTAGTAGTAAATTGAGCAACTGGCATTGTGGGACTTATGATAGGACTACAGCAGAATTCTGCATGAATTTTGTAAGAGAAGTAACTCTTCTTTGTACTTGCAGCTACCCTTTACTTTCCAAAGCTGCAAATACAATTTGTATAACTACTAGAGCTGAAGTAGAGTGTTCCTAATCCATGTTCCTATGCAACTTGGTCTAGGTGGTAATGCTCTGGTAGGGGTGTTGGGCTAGAAGATCTTTTGAGGTCCTTCCAATCCCTAATGATTTTATGATTCTGTGTTATGAGCTCTGGTAAGCACGACCCATTACTGGGGAAGGACCAGAGCTGAGACACAGCTGATAGAGAGTCTCTTAAATAGTGATGAAGAGCAGAAGGGATTTTGTAGTCATGGCTGAGAAGGCAGACTTCTAGAGAAAGAGGGATGGTTTGCCTAATAAGTGAAGAAAGGTGGATGCCATCCCAGAAAAGTAAGAAGAATGGATGGATGAATGTTTTGGTTCAAGGTCCAGGCTGTGTTCTCAGTTGTCAGCTCAGTTCAATCACCTCTGCTATTACCTAGTCCACAACTCAGAACCTGTCAGTCAGATGCTCTTCTGTCTCTGCTGTGGTTGTGATATTGTTCCAAACAGTATGTCTTCACCTGAGATATTTTTCCTAATAAAACCTTTCTAGCACAGGATTTGTAGAAAATTATGTGACGTGTAACAACACAGCCTTAAAATATGTTCCCTTCCATTTTAATAGGAGAATAGAAATGCTTACCTCTAGACAGATTGAAGATCTACCAAGCTGACTGTCCTGTGTCTGGCAGTAAACAGCAGTGGATATGTGATGAAAGCAGATCCCTTCATTTGGTGAGATGAGCACACAACAGATCCTCACACAGTTAACCACACGTACATGACCCTCAGTTGCCACTTCAGAAAGTACAAGCATGTGGGAGCATGACTCTGGATCATATCACCCCTGAAGATCGCTGACATACTTTGTGCAGCTCAAATATAGTAAATGCCTGTGTATGGGAATTTAATTGAGACACCAAACTCTTTTAACTCTGTGATGAGATCTTGAGTAACTGCAGTGAAAAGCTTAGGTAGATGGTTCGAGTGTAGACCTCCACAGAGTATAAGAAATGAGCCAGATCAGATGAAGCCAGTGTGTATGTGAATGTGTTATTCACTGCTTTTAAGCATTGCCTAGGAGTTCCTGTCTCATGCAGAAGCTGCACTGCCATCCTTTTATTTTTATTTTGCATTTGTGGTGAAAGGGACAAAAATGTCCAGAAAGGTGAGACATTACAGCTCACCTGATGAGTAGCCACTCATGAAACCACAGTATCTAATTCCTATACTTGAAGCTTAGCTCACGCTTCCAGGGGAGCACATTCATTTAACTCTGAAATAAATGAATCTTTGGAAATTTATACAAAATGAGCATCTGGCTCTTTGCGTCTTCCTAAGGCAAAGCATATTCCTTTGTGCATTGTACTCTCAGGAGTAAAGAAGTGATCTGCATGTGTGTGGGAATACAGTTGTGAAGCACATTTTTGAAAGAACAAAGGCCAGATTTCTTGGATGGTTCACTTAAGCATTACAGTTGTATTTTAAAAAACTCTTCAAAATTAATAAACCAAGATGCTTCTCTTTTATTCCTTCCATGTAAATGAGATCAGCTTGGGTAAACCAAACATTAGGAGTAAATGCTCAGTAATCTATACAGAGATTAACTCAGGGCTTTTTTATGAGTATGGAAAAGCAAATACAGAGAATTTTAGATCCTTTTGAACTCTAGGTGCTGCGTTGTTTTCCTCTGTGTTTTTATTGGCATTCTCCTCACACTCCATTCTGCTTCTTATGTTTTGGTGAGTAACCGAGTCATGCGACCCAGATATTTTTTACTTAGGTAGCAGGAACAGCTATCGGGTCTGGTTATTAGGTTCAGTGAAAATGAATTGCAGTTACAGGGGTCCTCTAAATAGAGGACAGGATGCTTGGAGCAAGTTCAGCCTTTCACTGATTGCTGTTCTTGGTAGCCTCATTACTATCACACTCATCTTTGTACCAGATCAAGCTGATAGCAACAACTTTTGCAATCTCTGGTGTTCATCATCTCTAGGTAGACAACAAGTGTTGTCTGCCATTTTCTTCTAAGCATCTTGAACAGCATCTGTGCTGTGAGACCAAGACAGAATGGGAAGGTCAGGCTATCTGAGGAGTAAGGAGATGTGCTTTTCCAAAGCGGAAATGTCACGTGTGAAAATTATGAGCGGTGCTTCTGAAGTGGTATAACAAGAGCTGTGTCACTGATGGCTTCCCAGGCTGAAACCACAACCAGTGCTGCTGCTATTCCATCCCACTCCAGCTGCTTCCAAGCTAATTTAGAGACCCATCCATGCAAATGGGCTGCAGCCAGGCTCTTTGTTGCCTTTGCAGAGCTGTCCTTAGTTTATTTGTACACACAGCTTCCTGTTAATGCTCTGGTCCCTTCCATAGCTCTTGAGGGGATACAGCTCTCAAAGACCCAGTCAGTGCAGGGCTTGTTAATGTCCACTTGCTCCACGGAGCAAGTTCCCATTTGGCATTTGTGACAGCTGAGGTTTTTGTAGCAGCAGGCTTGTTTGCGTGGCCACATGCTGCTTTGCTGTGTGCCAAAGCTCTGCATGGTCTGGAATCTGATGGAGCAGAAAGAACTGCCAGAGGACCAGCCTCTCCTTTTAGTGTTCGTGGCAAAAGGGTTTAGAGCACAATGAACTACAAATCCTATAGGAAATGGCTACAGAAACAAACGAGATCTTTCCTCAAGTGCCTTCTTCAGTTAGAGACTCTGTTATTTTGGAAAGCAGGAGTGGTTCTGGAGCTCTCACACATTAGAGATCTGTCTTTTAGAAGTTTCCAGTTTTGTGTCTCATCAGATATATGAGAATGCAAAGGACTTATTATAATGCAAATTCCTGCTATCAATGGGAAGAAGAAGAAAAATACATGGAGGTTTTCCTGACTTGCATGCAATGTGATAACTTTATGAGAGTTGTATTGTATGTCTTGGTAGATGGTTCCTGTGATGTTGTCTGGCTATAGCTCGATCCAAGTCCCAAATGCATGTGAGGAAAACATAGCAAAGTATATGAAAAGGGTTACATGGGGAAATGTTCCTCTACCTACTTGTTAGGCAGTCGTTTGAATGCAACCTGTAATGTTATGGAGTTTACCTTAATTTCCAAATGCTGTAGGCTGCTTAATATAAATGCTGAATTCTCCTTTTTCCTAATAAATGTACAATCCCTTCATTTTAGCTTGGGGAACTCTGTTGCCAGGTTTCTTGACACAGTATTTTTTAAAGACAGGAGAAAAAACAGGAGGTCGAAAGAGATTAATGAAAGGAGTTCTTAACGTACATTCTCACATGTATAACTTTTCAACATCATGCACACACTGCCTAATACTGTTATTTCTAATTTATTTAGAAAGCATCACCTTGCAGAAATCCATTGATGAACACAGAAGAATATATTGCAGGAAAAATATGTTGCTATACTCAGAAAATGGCAATGCCTCTATATCTAGAATCTATAGTGGGTTTAATACTGAATAATTCTGCATTTTGAGGTTTTCACTGTGTGAGGTTTTGTATAAATATGAGCCTATTTATATTTTTCAGCCAACATTTCTGAGTGAATGTGGATTGAGCCTTTTAAAATATATCTGTATTGAAATCTATACGTGCATGTCTGTGTGGAGAAAACACATGGAGCACTGGAATAGGCTGCCATGGGAGGTTGTGGAGTCTTCTTCTCTGGAGAAGTTTAAAACCCACTTGGATATGTTCCTGTGCAAGCTGGTCTAGGTGATCCTGCTGTGACAGGGGGATTGGACTAGATGATCTTTTGAGGTTCCTTCCAACCCTAATGCTCTGTGATTCTGTATGGGCACATATATTTTCCTGTAAAACATACTCTGTTGGAAAATACAAGTTTTGCTGAGCACAATCAAGGTTAAGTTTTAGAAAGAGGAGATTCCGCTTCAGTGCTGTGAAGTTAAAGACAAGAGACTAATGTTTCATGTGGCATTGCAAAATACATAAATAATTAGGTTTCTCTTGATTAAGACTAAAAAGGAATGAGACAGCTGAAAATCCATCCATATGGGCACAAACACTGAGCACACAGCCAAGAGTTGTTTCCTGGGTTGGATAGTTCAATAGACCAATACAGTATTGAGTGGAAAAATCCAACTGGATTATCATACACTTTAAACTATCAGTGCTTAACATCTTGAAGTTTGTTTTCCTGAGAAATGTGCACCACAAAATGAACTATTAAAGTACTCCAACTGTGGAGTGCAGTCAGTGTCTGCAAGAGTCACACAAGGTTATGCAAGATACTTTCGAGAATCACAGAGTACAAGTCCAGCTGTTAACCCAGCACTGCCAGGTCACTGCTGAACCATGTCCCTGAGCATTGGACTAGATCTTCTTTCAAGGTCCCTTTCAAACCTTAATGTTCTGTGATTTTGTGATCACATCTACGTGTCTTCTAAATACCTCCAGGTATGGCGACTCCATCACTTCCCTGGGCAGCCTGTTCCGTGGTTTTACAACCACTTCAGTGAAGAAGGTTTTCTTGATATCTAACCTAAAACTCCTCTAGTACAACTTGAGGCCATTCCTTTCTTATCACATGTTCCTTGGGAGAAAAAAACTCGCCCCCACTTTAGTCCAGTCTGTTTCGTTTGAATGTTATGTCAGTTTGAAGCACTTCAACAAACCACGTGGAAAGAGTCTGATGCTTGTGACAAACAGATTAATTGAAAATACCAATTAAAACTAACATTTTTAATGCAGTTCTGAAGATGGCAAACAACACTTGGAAAGGGAGACTGTTTCCCTTTACGGTGGATAAAATGTGAGAAGGAAATAAACATAGAACACAAGAAAGTCTGGGGACACAATGGGATCCTGTCAGAAGTGTTATTGTAGAGCAGACAAATGTAACCATTTTTTGAAGGAGTCAGTATTTCCTTTGCTGGTTGTGTCTGTCCCAAATCGTATCTATAGAGTATGTGGGCTTTATGTGAAGATCAAGATAAAAGCTGTGCTACTCTGGTCAGTCATGCAAAATTCGTGACAGCAGAGAGGGGAAAAGCAGCTTGATTTTGTTGTGTAGTGGTCCAAGTCATTCACCTGAGGGTTTAGCCTATGATCCTGATGTTGTTCAGAGGTTTTATTCAAAGACTATTTAATTCAGTTGTGGTAACTGTTTGACAGTGCCATCCCCTGAAAGACAGTCCTAACTAAGAAGTCCCAAGTTACACTGGTTTTGTTCTGAAACACCTTTTTTCTCTTTTAAAGGTTGTTTTGTAGTAACCTGTGGTACAGGAGCAAAGAAATATGGTTTTGGTCCAGCCTGGTGCCAGTGAAGGAAACTGATGGATTGCTGAGGTAAGATGTGGATTTAAATGTATTCAGCCTCAGGCAAATCCTGAGTTTGGTCTCCTGAGATTTCTAAGCACTGGGGTGGCTTTGAGAGAAAAGAAGTCTGTCCCTGCCTGGCATTGAGAGAAAAGAGGCATTCAGTCATTCCCATGCCAAGGGGAGATCATGCCTCTTCCAAAGGGAGACTTAATTCCGTGAATCTAGGAAAGC
This sequence comes from Rhinopomastus cyanomelas, assembly GCA_013400115.1. Taxonomy (NCBI): domain Eukaryota; kingdom Metazoa; phylum Chordata; class Aves; order Bucerotiformes; family Rhinopomastidae; genus Rhinopomastus; species Rhinopomastus cyanomelas. Next base: position 165,937 of record VXBP01008935.1, on the reverse strand, counting down.
GATGCAGACTGGAGTGCTTGCCACTGCTACAAAGCAATTAGAAATCCTCACTCAATAGGTAGGTTTTTGTATGGATTAATATAGCTAGTGCTGCTCTTGACTAGTGTAGATTCCATCCCTCAGTCCCAAAGCTGTCTGATATTACACTGACCTCTCTGCAGCATTTTTCAGAAATCTCAGTATGTCTTTGAGTCCTTGTCATCCCAAGTATTGTTCTTCACGTGACCTTGGTAATACTGTGATACTGTGAAGTATTCTCAAACGTTACACTCGAGGTTCATCCAGATAGCTAGTGCCTCAACACCCCTTACATAGAGTTGTGCAAGGAACCAAACCAAACTAATCTTGTGTGCAGAATCTTACAGATGCTACTACACAGAGCAGTTGTCTCTCAGCACAACACCACATTTCTGAGTAAGGTAACCATGAGCCTGCAAACACCCTTTTGGCTTCTCAGCTGCTGGGTCTGCTGTCAGCAGTGTGATGCTGCTCAACTGAGCAGCAGGAGCACAGGGCAGATTTGAAGCCCTGGTGCAGCACGACATGCATAAGCACACCTCAGCAAGGCAATTTAATTCCTCTGAGCTATTAAAATTCTCATCTTGCCTTTTCTTCTTTTAAACAAACTTGGCAGTCTTCATCTCAACAAACTCAAAGGAGTATGAATTACTGTTCAGTAATCAGCATTCTGAATGAGATCACAAAAAACCAAATCTAGTTTAGTGCCTGTAAAATCCAAACACATTTTAGCAGTAACTGCACCGCGAGCCTCTGTTTTCTTTGTGAAAAGTCACTTTCAAAACTGTTATAAAAATCCCCCCCCATTTATTTTTCCATCTGAGAACAAGCAGAGCTACTCTTAACAACACTAAGCTGTAATGGGACTGTTGAGCTTGTTTAGTCTGTATCCTCCAGCCTTGGAAAGCTTTCAGGTTATAGATTTTGGGTCAGAGGAAAACTCAGCTGACTTAAATTTACCTGGCTTCACTGACTCCAGGTCCATCTAAATCACACAAAGTAGATGAGCAGAACTCCAGGTGCTGTTAAACGACATGTGCCATTAGCTTCTGCAAAGGATCAAGGACTTTGCTTTGTACTGCAATGAGAGTAAAACTCCAGATTCTTACAAAAAAATAAATAAAAAAGACAGAAAGAAAAAGTGGTATGAAATTGTGAAAATAATGAAAAAGAAAATAAATTAAAAGAAAACCAGCTCTTTCATTTTAATGTATCAATATATACAGAAGCTGTTATTTTGTGATGGTTGATGTGTAGAAATCGCACTCATGAATTAATTAATGTTAAGAAGAAAGCAGCTTCTCTTTTCAAAGCTGGGTTAATAGAGAAGCCTGTAGAGCCATAATGGTGAGTGTATAGACCCTGCACACCCTACAAATGGATGAGTTGTCTCAGGCTAGCATTCCAGTACTTCACCTTTCTTCTAACTGCGCTTCCAAAGAAAGTTAAAAACAATAGGACAGTATTTTTAAGGCTTAGTGACTCTTGTTTTGGGAAACTGATCTTGTTGAATGTATCTTATAATTTTCCTTATTAGAATAGCAATACCAGTTCTCCCTGAAAATGAGAACAAATGAAAGTTGAATAAAATGCAGAATTATTGTAAAGTCTGTTTGCTGAGGCAGTGCTGAGACTTACACTTACTCAAAATAAGGATCCCTTGGTACTTATTCATGTCGCTACCAAACTGAAAGATCAAATCCCAAGCTCTGGTGCATGCTAACATAGCTTCAGCAGCCCCTTGCTTTTTGAAATAAGAAACTGAACACTTGTCTTTGTGCTTTCTGGTGATCACTGACGCTTGCTTGCATTTTTGTCAGCAATGAGCATGGTCTTTTTATAAGCAGCACCTGAGAATTGAGATTCTGTTCAAACAGTCCACAGTTTACTTAAGGAAACGTCCAGCTTGTCATATCTTTCCTACTGACATGGTACATGTCGTCTACAAAGTCAAAATTTGGTTAGCATAGCAACCTACAAAATGAACTGTGTTGCAAGGACAGGAATCAGCTGTGTTTGTACTTGTAGTGTGGACACACCTATCAAACTCAAAAGTGTTTTTACGCATTATAGCGAAAAAAATTTGAAGTACTTTCCTACAGATATGTGGATGGAAGGAATTCACTGCTCAGCTATGCATTCCTGCTGTTCCAATGAAAATATACTTGTCTGAAGTCCTGAACTGCTCTTTAAAAGTTAATTAACATTTTCTGCAACCTTTACATCTTTTGCATCTTGTCAGTCGAGTTCTGGAAGTACAATTTGGACCCTTTTTAGCAAAGTTCCTTCAAGAGGATTAAAAGAATGTGTGCGTGTATTTGCACATGTATATACCCCTCTAAAAGATTAGAATTTTTTTATTAAAAAGCCATAAATACTTCAAGTCTGGCTGAATAAATGTCTCAGAAACAGCTGCCAAATAGCTGCAGCTGTTTTTCCTATTTTCTTAAGGACATTATTCCTTTTAATTCTTCATTTATTGAAAAATTAACATTGTCTTTTTTTTTTAAATGTTGTTATTTTACTAGTGACGAGTCAGAAGGAATGTTTTATGATGTGAAATCAACACTGTTTTAACATGGGTTAATGTGGGAGAAGAATGATCCCAGTGCCCCACCCCACATCATTACTGATGCTGCATGTGGTGTGGGCTATACTTTATGTGTCAGAGAAGCCAAAGCATTTACTCCTCTACTCCCTACAGCATTTTTACTGTGGCGATTTCTTTTCCTAGTGTGTTTGCCCTGCATTATATAGGTCTAGATGAACTAGTGATCTTTTCTCAAAGCTGTGTTCCTTGGTCAACAGTGTCCTTTTTGCAATATGATAGATTTCCTCCTTCTTCTGAATATTTTTCTTTCCATTAAGTCCAGTCACACATCTAAACACATTTTTAACCTTTAAATATTTTTGAATATAATTAAAATCAAGGACAAATTTTCTTCTCAAATAGTCTTTCTCACATTAGAAGTCAGATTCCCACAACAGGATGTTTCTCCCTAGTCCTTCTTTCCTAGAAGTAGCTAATACCAATATTTATCACCAATTGGTTATAAACATTGGCAATATAAATTATTTATTACCAATAAACCCAGACTAGATTTTCCTGAGGGCAGCATTTCCGCCTATACGTGGTACTTCATGGTGCCACTCTCTGTGACCAGTTCTTATGGTTAATAATTTGCATTAGTAACAGCACTGCTGTTAAAACTTCTTTTGCTCTGTTTCTATACCACTGCGCTGTTGGCTTTATTCACTGTTACAGAAGCCCATCTCCTGTTGCAAGCCTTTCTATTTTCCCTTCTTATCCATTGTGATTTATCAGTAGTTACTTTGAATATAGATTCTGAAACAAACGATCCAGTTGGAGTTGTCATCCCCATTTAACTGTCACTTCAGAGCATTGTCACTGTCAGCCATACTCTGGGTCAGCTCTGATACGCTGAAAACGACAACTACAACAAGCAGAGCTGTCAAGATCTGACAGGGACACTGTCAATGATTCATTTTTTAAAAAATCACACAGAGAAGACCAAATAAGCCCTAGAAAGAATTCAACAGGCAGAATGGATGTGGCAAAATAGGAAACCCTAGACTCTAAAAAATAAAGATTGTGTCCTCTGTGAGGAAGTAAGTTAATTCAAACGGTGAACGTGCCTGAAAAGGAACAAATCATTTTGGCTAAAGATGCAGTCTTACTCCGTACACGCTGTAGGTGTTAAGAAACAAATTGATGTTTTGAAGTACGGCAGCAGAGGACTGGAATTGAAAAACAGGAGAATAACATCAGTATTATGCAATTACTGTGTGTCTGAGGTGGGGAAACCAGAATCTGCAGAGAGTTAGGGGATCCAGACTGCCCAAATGTGAAAGGTTCCAGATGTGATTTAAGGCCTCTGAGAATCTGGAGGTTGCAAAGCACACCGGAGACGCAGCTACTCACATCAACACAGAAAAATAATAGTTCTCTGTAAACAATGAACACAGAATAGGAAAGAAGAAACATAAAGATCCATAGATGATGGGAATATAAATTCCTCCAACCGTCAGGATGTAGTATTTTCCCAAAGAATTTCAAAGGGGAAGTAGACTTTTTCCTGCATCCACAGTGAGTCTGTTCACCTTTATTCCTTCATAACCATGAAGAGCACAAGTTTTTCACTAGAAGTTAATTCAATCAGTCTTGTGCAGGTTGCTATTCACAATCTCTATATTTGTAGACATAAATCTATCAAAAAATGCATTAACATTAAGGTAATTTCCATCTAGAAGCCTTTATTTTACCTATTTTAAATATTGTGTCCAGATGATAAACATCAGTATTATTTTGGTGTTCTCCATGTAAAACCAGTTACAGGGAAAAACTCACCAGAATAGCACTAACAGTTATTCCTGAAAGAGGATTGGTATCCTGCAAACAAACAAAACACCCTGTTCTGAAGAAGACAGAAGGCAAAGCCTGAAGTCCTTGGAGTTTGCATCATGTTTTCACAACAGAAACACTGTGATATCGTTCATTTCTTTAAATCTTTAAGGATATGTCTTTTCTTCTCTGTCACAGGACGCTTTCCCCAGATTTTCTGGTGTATCCTTACATTTACTGATTCTTCTTTATGAATTAAATGAGTGTGAGGCAATATTTTGTTTTCCAGCAACAGTTTCCTTTGAGAAAATATATTTCCAATCCACATAGCCAAGACAATCTCAACATTAGAAAGCCTGACTGGATTAACACTAAAGCAAGTTGGAAAAAACACAGCTTTAGGTGTAGGTCCTAAGACTGTAAGAGTCAAGAGAGCTTCATTATGACCACTGAGAGACTGGGATATCTAACTCGGTGACACACCTCCCATGTTCCATGGATAAGCAGCAAAGATTAGGTCAATGTTTTCTTACTGGCAAATCAGGTATTACTAATATAAATTATAAATCAGGTATTAAAATTTACTAGTTTATAGAAAGGAGGGGTATGGTAACAAAATCAATGATAGCTTTAAAGAGAATAGAGTATTTCTTGATATAAATAAGATAAATTGAGTTCAGTGTAGGGCAACGAAGATGATGAAGGAGGTGGAGCACCTCCCTTACGAGGAGAGGCTGAGGGAGCTGGGTCTCTTTATCTTGGAGAAGAGGAGACTGAGGGGTGACCTCATTAATGTCTACAAATAATTGAGGGGTGGGTGTCAGGAGGATTGAACCAGGCTCTTCTCAGTGTCATCTAGTGATAGGACGAGGGGCAATGGGTATAAGCTGGAACATAAGAGCTTCCACATCAACCTGAGAAGGAACTTCTTCACAGTGAGGGTGACGGAGCACTGGAACAGGCTGCCCAGGGGGGTTGTGGAGTCTCCCTCACTGGAGATATTCAAGACCCAACTGGACAGGTTCCTGTGTGACTTGGTTTAGGTGATCCTGCTGTTGCAGGCGGATTGGACTAGATGATCTTTCGAGGTCCCTTCCAATCCGTAATGATTCTATGATTCTAATACAAATACCTGCCATCCCTGAAGGACGTGGACATGGTGCTTAGGGTCATGACCTGGCAGTTCTGAATCAAAGGTTGGACTTGATGACCTGAAAGATCTCTTTCAATCAAAGACATTCTATGTTTCTGTGTTTTCCTTTGCCTGCTCTCACACCTGCTTACACACACTTGCCATCAGGCAGATAGCAAGTTGTTCTTCATGTTTATATCTCTCATAAATTTATCTCATGAGTCTTTATCCACTGGCCAGTCACCTTCACATCAAGTGTTAAAGGATGAACTCAAGTCTACTGAGACACTTCAGAAGAGTTAATGTGTTAAATTATATCTTTTTTAAATAGACACACACAAATCCCTCCCTGATGAAGCTATAAAACGTACCAGTAAATGTCAACAGCAGTGTTGGCCAGGTGTGCTCGGCAGCTGAAAATCAGGCCCCCGGAAACACCTTTACTGGAAACACTCCCAAAGGAAGCATTTACTAGGGAAATGTCTATTCTTAATAGGAAAAAAACTCCTTCAGAACGCGTTGCTGCATTCCTCTGCCGATGAAATAAATTGTTCCTTCAGCGCCTCACTAAAATTCAAGGCTGACTGATAAAGTTAGTGCAATAAATATGGATGTAGGGAGGGAAGAGGAGAAACTGGAAGAGTGGAGGGAGAACAGATAAAATACAATTTCATGAATACATATGTGTATTGCTATATATATATCTATCCACTTCTAGAAATAGAAAATTGAATTAGTTTTGCATTTTGTTGAGACTGCTGGGTAGATGTTTTGCATTAAGCATCAAAATGTAAATGAAAGGAGATTTTTAGCGATTGTGAGTCTGAGGGAGCTATAGGTTGCACAGTACCACCTGTTGTATCATTACTACAGAGGTTTTGAGCCTGAAAGACTAATTCAACCAGTATTCAAAACTATGAAATCTAAGTGAAATAAAACTGTGGCCGAGAGTGCCCTCATTGCTGTGAAGTGGAAAAGACAGGACAGAGTAGATAAATCATGAAGGAAGGCTCGGTCTAAACAAGGAGCTAGATGCTCCATTTAGATACCCCTGAACATTTTGGTCTGAGCCACTCTGACTTGGATAATGTAGATGAATGGTAGATGACAATAAACCAATCATACCTTTCTCTTGCATAAGCAATACATTTATCTGCTGCCATAAGAGTAATTACCACCATAATCCATGTAATCCATCCATTTAAGATCCCTAATCTGTAGTTCAGACACAGAGAAAATATAATTGTATTGGATTTCAACAGTATTAAGCCTGTTTATAAACCCAACATCCAAGCCATGACTATCCATCTGCATTACAGATGATTTGCCTTGTCTGATCCTACATGGCAACAGAGCATTTGTCTGTCATTGCTTTTTCAGTCTTTGTAGTTGTAAGAGATGAATGAGCTCTAGAAGATCTGATCCACAAAACAAATGCAATTGTGCAAAGAGGAAAATTTAGACTACATATATATGAAACCAAGAAATTAAGTGTGATGGAAGAAACAAACTAATGTTGCTTCAAACAGATGAATGCTTAGTTGTTAATGACTGTAACAGCAAATTAGTGGGTTTATGACCAGAACATGGATTATATAAACTGTCCAGTTGTTAACTGGTTTCCTGTTCCTGTTTTGCACCTCTCAAGGCGGGTATCTCAAAACCAGTCATTTTAGCACTTATGGAAGAATTCAGATGGAAGCCATTCAAGACAATGTTGCCTCGAATCTGTTCCCTGGGCTCCTTTTGTTTAATACCATAGATAGGATCACCACAAATTTTAGTTACGTGTTCCATTAGAGAGATATTTTATCTTGGTTTACAAAAATATAAAAAAATTCACAAAATAACCTTTTTTCTGTCCCTGATAAAGTTAAGGAAGCTCCTGCAGCAGCAGCATTACAAAATATTTTTATCTTCTTTTATGGCTTTGATGCAATAAAACTAAATCAAATTTACTAAAAAAGCCCACAGATAGATAAAGTACTTCTGGCATTTTCATAGGAGAATGTTTTTATTGAGCTTTAAAAGAAACAATATAAGAAAAAGCACTGAAGTGAGGTTATCACGGCCTTTTCACGGGGTGGTAAACACTTACAGGAGGAGCCAGTAGATCAACATCTGTCTTTGAGCCTTGTGTGACTGGCAGAATTTTTTGGGTTTTTTTTTTTGGTGGTGAGTTTGTTTACATGATGCCAGGCATGCTGGAAACAGATGAGGTACATCTTTCTTCAAGAGGGAAAAAGTTCTTTGCACAGGACTTAACAGAGCTTGGTGAAAGGAAAGACCTTTGCATGAAATTTGAAAGATAAAAGGGATGAAAGCAGGTTCCCTGGAGATAAGCCTGGGGATGGCAGTCTCATGAGGGATTGTGTGCAAGGTCCTTCAGTCTGCCATCTCAGTGGAGGTAGGAGATGGAGATGGCAGCAAAAACTTAGAAGTTATTAGTGTCTTAGAGAGCACAGAAGTGCCTAAGAATGGTCACATCGGAATTAGTTTCCTCCTGCAAAAAGGTGACAGAATCAATAGCTCAGCTGAAGTGCATCTACACCAATGCATGCAGCATCTGCAACAAACAGGAGGAGCTGGAAAGCCATTGCACAGCAGAAAAACCATGACAGCTGCAATCACAGAAACATAGTGGCATAACTGGAACAGACTCCCCAGGGAGGTCGTGGAGTCTCCTTCTCTGGGGACTTTCAAGGCCCACCTGGATGCATTCCTCTGTGATCTGTGTTAGATAGTTTTGTCCTGCTCCGGCAGGGGGTTTGGACTCGATGATCTCTTGGGTCCCTTCCAACCCCTAACATCCTATGAACTCCCACAGCTGCAGTTCTTCAGTGGATGGCTATACATTCATAGTGTATGAGTCTATAGCTTCAGGAGCGTGTGGAAGATAACCCTGACACAGCTGGTGAGGGAGCCAACTAAGAGAACAGGAGCTGATGGACCTGTGTTTGTGAAGAGAGAAGGACTCGTGGGTGATGTGATGGTATAGAGACCATCCTGGGTGTAGTTTTCTTGAAATTATACTATTTTTGATTCTTGAGAAGTGAGGTTCAGCAGAACTGCTACCTTGGATTTCTTGAGGGCTGACTATGAATATTCTAAAAGACTGGCTGATAGGAATCCTATGGGAGGAAGTCCTGAAGCACATAGGTGTCCAGGAAAGCTGGACATTCTTCAAAAGGAAAACTTAAAGCCAGAGGAGCAGGCCATCCATATGTGCTGGCAGACTAACCAACACAGAAGCAGAGTGGCCTGGCTGAACAGAGAGCTTTGGTTGCAGCTCAGGGAAAAAGGAAATTTATGACCTTTGGAAGAAGGGGCGGTCACTCAGCAAGAGTACAAGGATATCATGAGTGAATACATGGAGAAAATCAGAAGGGTCAAAGCCTGACTAGAAAGTAATCCGACTGCTGTAATGAACAACAACAAAAATGTTGTTTTAAATCCAGTAGCAGCAGAAAGAGGGCTAAGGAGTAGTTGGCTAAGTGTGGTGATACTGTTCGGATTACAAAATCTGATCAGTGCCAATGTGAGCCAGAAGTTTGGTGCAGGACAGAAAATACCGTGCAGTGACAGAAATTCTTCAGCTAGCTTTAAAAGAGCAGTTAAAGTGAGACTGCATTTTCATAGAATCATCAGGGATTGGAAGGGACCTTGAAAGACCATCTAGTCCAATCCCCCCAACAACAGCAGGATCACCTAGACCAAGTCACACAGGAACCTATCCAGGCAGGTTTTAAACATCTCCAGTGAAGGAGACTCCACAACCACCCTGGGCAGCCTGTTCCAGTGCTCTGTCACCTGCACTGTGAAGAAATTTCATTTCAGTTGTTGTAAGTGAAGACTCACACACCTACTAAACTGCTAGTCACCACTGAATAGAAACATTATAGAATAGAAAAGCTTTTATCACACTGCTTAAGGAAACCTGCTTTATGAATACATATTTTTTTACCAGATTACATAAACCAGCCTGTGATTTTAGATAATTCGAGCATATGATTCATCTTTAATGCTCTGGCATGCTTTCTTGGTAGAAATCTCTATCAGTGTCTTTCTGTGAAGGTTCAAGGACCAAAAAATTGTTTGACTATACATCAATAAACAAGTGAGGATATGGAGGAGAAAAAAAAGCAAAAGCAGATTCTCAATCTTAAGAAGAAAAATTTGAGTGATCATAAAAATTTTCATTTGCCTAAATTGTATGCAAAAAGAAGCCTTGACGAGGAGAATACATTACTGATGTAGTCACCACGATCAGAAAGGATGAGTAATAGGCTTCACTTCTAGTAAACCTTGCAAAAGTCAGAACGAAGGGTGCTTGTGCTTCTGTGTCAATGGAAGATGAATAACAACTCATCACTGGCAGTCCAAATTCCTAGGTTTATGTTCTATTGTCAAGCAACAACATCTTCTGCTTTCAGGCAAAATGCACATCCACCATAAGACAGTCCTGTCCTGAAGATCCAGGCATGCGCAGGTGTCTCATGTTTGTTCTGCACGATCATTGATCTACTGTAACAGCAACACAGCCCAGAAGCTTTTCTGCATCTTCATGATGTGAGAAGAAACGGGTCGAACAGAAACTTCCAAGCTACGATGTTTGCCAGTGAGTCACTGGCTGACCTGTGGCAAACAAAGGTCTGTAAATATCTGTCAAAGAAAACAGTGAAGCTGGTTCTGCTGTGGTGCAGATGAAGGAATAGATGACCTGTCAAACTGTCTTCCACTCTCATTTAAATGAACATGACCTACACTGTGAGTATGTAGTGAAGGGTTAGCTTTATGCTCAGCATTGCTTTGAGCATGGGCTTTGTATCCCATGTGGTTATCCCACCACTCAGGTAGTTTTCGGATTAGAAAGAAAGGAGAAAATAATCCATTTGTTGTTGTCTTTATTACAACGCAGAGGAATCGACCTTTACTGTAGGAAGCACCAAGCCTAAAGCAAAATGTGAAACATTGGAATCGCTTTCATAAAATTCATGAGGTTCTTTTTCCCCACAATTTCTTCTGTAACCCAAAGATTCATCCAAGCTCAGTGACAGAAAATGCATGTAATGTTTTTTATGGTGATCATCAGACTGCTGCATAGTTTGCTCTGAAAAGGTACACCTGTTTTTTGGAATGGGGGAGATGTTAATGTGGTTTCAAATACTGGCACGTGACTTCCTTCTTTTGTGTTCCTTTGCTGGTCTCCTACTTAACATTCAGTAGAAAATTAATGTTTTCTGCTTCTCCAGGAAAAAAGGCAAATAACATTTGCTTCTTAAAGAGACAGGAAGGAAACATTTACATATAAACAATAGCAACAAGCTGACATGAATGGGAAGCCTTGTGTTTTTCTAAGTGAAAAACCCTTTCCATCTATAACACATCTCACAACAGTGGGTCGTGTAATCACAACTCAGAGCCAACCTACATAACTTACTAAAAATTGATTTAATTCTAGCTAAGACTGTAAAGGTGCATCTAAATCATGTCTTCCATGTTCTTTAAATTAATAAACACGTTTAATTAGTTATTTGTTTTCTAGGTTTGTAATGATAGCAACCATTGGGTTACAAGTGGAGGCCAGTACATCTGAAAGTCCACATTGTGGCTGAGAGGGTTTCAATTATGATCTATCGTGTTCGTGCAAATGTTGTCTTGAGACATTAAGTCTCTTAGCCCATGTGGCTTATGGTCTGCAAAATTAGGGGTGTGGTGTGGACATGTATTCTATTGGAAGTCTGACCAGATGAAACAGTTACTTTTGGAACAATATTGAGTGTCTCTCCTTTCATCTAAGCCATTTAGTTGAATATAATTGTCCTTTTTCTGTGGACACAGCTGAATTACTTTCAAATTGCCCTCTGAAGAATGCAAGGAATTATGTCTCTGAGAAAAAATTTATTAGCTAGATAAACTGAGTCCCACAGAAGATAGGTAAGAGAAATTCTAATGGCAATTGAGCTGTAAAGCCAGGAATTTCACCTGCTTCATTCTCTGCCCTCTGTTCATTATACAGGGCTTTGGAGACGAGGTGGAAAAGAGTAGACAGACAACTATAAAGGCAAATGTACCACAGGGAAAGAATCTGGTACTAACTGCTTTTTATGGCACTTACCGAGCACCAAAGGACTGTGAAGGAAAATTTTCTTGACAAAATGAATATAAAAAGCTTTGCATCCCAAAAATGTGTACTCTGGGCCAGACACTGGCAAACATTAAGCCAAAAATCACCCAGTCTTAATTCACTCTCAGTCCTTGGGACTAATGGTCCTCACTAATTAAGCCCATCTGGAAGCCCAGAGCCAGCTGATAAGAAACACCAAGCTCAGGGATTTAAGCCAGATAAATTTGAGCATCAGAAGGAGCACTAACTGACCATGGGCCAGCAGGCTGGGTTCTGGCTTGAACTTGGTGGTTTTCTTCTTTTATTTTTTTGCCAACTAACACAGTCAAACCTCAAGAAAAGGAGTGAACAGCAATCATCTTAAAGTTTTTACACCGAAGAGGAAAAGGTACAATGTTAGGTGGGGGTAGCAAGGGAAGCAGTGTTTTGTTGTGGGTTTTATTTGTTTTATTTCAGGGTATTAAAACATAACAAAGTTACAGAAGCCCAAGCAGGGCAGGTGCCTGTGTGAACAGTCATAGAAGGTTTCACAGAGCTAAGGACAATGCTAATGGATTTAATCACGGCTGGTGCAGCCTGGTGGAACAGTCATTTTACGTTGTGTAACCCACCAGCACATTGGAAGCTGGGAGGTTACTAAAACCTTGTTTTTCTGTTCAGTTGCCGTTGCTGAGTATGATGTGAATATTCCCTACTAATATGATTTCATGCACCTTTAGGGCAGCATCTATATGAAAATTGACCTGTAATTTGTGTGAAATATTATTGTAATATCCATGTTGGAAATGGAGCGTAAAATTATACTAATATGTACACACAGGCCACATTTGGTCATTTACAGGGCCTTGTTTCAAGACTGTTATTTTATCTGCTGGGTTGTTTACAGTATGAATCTTTTTTTACTCATTTGATATTGACCTGCAGTCTTAATTTGCTCTGACAAAAATTCAGATCAGTGTAACTCCGTTCCCTTTCTTGCATCATAGCAAATGCCCTAAGAACCAGGCAAGGGTATTAATTCTGGAGAAGGAATTTAAAGTCCCAGCTGGATGCCTCAGTTTTAGCTGTGACATCTGTAAGCAGCAGATTTTAGATGTGTTACGTGTGGTCCCTCGGAGGATCTCTGTTCTTGCACTTATGAGGCTGAAACACTTCGTTAAATATTGAACCATTGAATTGTAGGACAAACCCTTTGTGCTTCTGTTTGTGTTTAATTTTTAACTGTAATCCCAGTTGCAAGTGCAGTCTAACAATACAAAGCTAGAAATCCTGAATGTCTCAGTAATCAGTGAAGAGACACAGTTGCTCCTGTAGAAACCCTTATCTCCCTATCCCTGAGCTGCTTGAGAAAAATATCTCTTATCTTCTGAGCAAGTTCTGAATGAGTAACTTTGACTTCTGGTGTTTGCTTAGCCAAAGTTGTGTGAGTTTAAGCCAACCACTTGTGTCCAGAACCACAGGAGTGTGTAGATAGTGCACTCTACTAGTTTATTTTGAAGAAGTTATCAATCTCAGAAGCTTTGAGTCTGATTTTTTTCTTTTTTTTTAAAAAAAGGAAGTTTTTGGGTGAAACCTCCTATTGATTCTTTGAATGCCAGAACCAGAGAGTAAAAATGGAAGAGCTGAACCCCAGAGAAAGAACCACAAAGATTTGTGCCCAAAACACCAGCTTTAACGCTCTACAGATTCTTGCAAAAAATTCCTGATGGGAAAATTCAATTTTGTCTGAATAATATTTACAAATTAATATTAGAGATAATATTAATCCTTGCATACTTTTATAGTAACCAAGATTTTTGTTTTCTTAGAGTCCTGAATATTCAACAGAAATAAGAGACTGAGTTGTTCTTGAATGGCTACAATTTCCAGGGCTTTTTTCTGCCTTCTGAGACAGTTTCTGTATATCACAGTAGGGTTGTAATTGCTCCATCACCAAAGAAATGTACTCTTGCTAAAGAAAGAGCCTAATTATCCTCCTCTTTCCAGCTTGTTTTCCTTGGTATGACATTTAAAAGCCAGAACACTGCCTGTAATCATACATGATGGATTTAAGGCTATCTTTAGGTCTTGCCATAACACCTGTATTGTGTTACTGGATGAATTTGATGGGATGTTTTATGGTTAAGATAAAGACAACAGTGCTTGTACTTCAGGAGAGAGAAGGAAAAGCCTCCACATTCAGTAAAAGATGGGTAGAAACTGAATGTTTGCAGTGAGATGGAAACAGATTAACAGGAAAGAATGTGGATTTTATAATAGAAAAAAATTCCATTAGACCCAAATGTTTTAAAGCCATAGCTGTGAATTTAGGTTCACCACACTCCCTCTTTCTGTGGTTTTGTATGCATGCACGTACGTGTGTGTGTGTGTGGTTGTGGAAGAGTGGGTGACTGCAAATGATGAATTGAGCAGATGTGAAAAATCTTTGTTCATTAGAGAAGAAGAAAAAACAAGAAAAGATTTTTTAAAAAAATAGTTCTGTCCTGTATCATGGTAGATTCAAAGCCAGAGAATTTGTTTTTCAAGGGCTAGAAATGATCAGTATTTTGGTGCTTGAGATGCTTGTCTAGATCAAGTCTTCAGGCATCTGGTCTGAGATGAATGCTGTGGACTGAAGAGGTCAGTGCAGCCTTCACAATTTTGACCAAAAATGTATCTAAACACCAGAAAACATTTAACTAGGATCTATGCTCCGGACAAGATTTGTTTGTGAAATATTTCAATCACCAAACTTTTCACCAGTACCTTTGATGTCACATCTAAAAGGTGACATTTTCAAGCAGATCTATAGTGGGAAAACTATTTGGGAGGTGAAAAAGCATTTAAGACAAAAATGGGGATGAACAGGTTACACGAGGAGTAGTCAAGGAAAGCAGCGTGGAAACAGTCCTCCTTTTTTTCCAAAGGGCTAATGGAACATTTCGAGAAAGCTTGTGATTGTCTGCTGAACTTTATGAAGTTGAACAATACCTTTTCTTATGGAAAATTCTTACTTAATATAACCTCTTCCTGAATTCTGTACAAAGTGATGCAGTGTTACAGTATTCATTCTTTTCTGTCTTGAAAGAAGAGAATAGAAGAATTAATCTTCAATTCTTTTAATTCAGAACAGTTTTGCAATTCAAAGGCAAGAACAGGATCTCAGTAAGGTCACACCATAGAAGAACATTTGTTCATTCCCAGATATGACTGTTTGAAATCCAGCCAACTTGCTGCAACCGTGACAGCTTCATACTTGCTCTACAATCTGAAAATCAGGCTGTTTTGTTCTACGTCTTGTATCCTCTACACTAGTAGAGAACGTGAAATTAGAGTGATGTTGCTCATGAATGATTCCCAAGATAATGCATCTCATTGCATCTCATTCTTCAGTCTTTGTCCCAGGTAAATATTCACTGGGAAGAAAAATCTGTGTGAGACAATAAATTGCTTTCTAGTACGTTAAATACTAAATATTATCATGTCTAGTTAAGGCTTTTGTGGACTGTTTTCATACACATTGCATTTATAGAGCATATTTCCCCACAAAAGTTATAAAAAAAATATGCTAACCAGCAATTAAGAGAAGCTTAAATGATTTAATTTGTGCAAAACTAAGCATTACTGTTAATATGAAGCAAAGTTGGGTTTTAAGTAAATTTTCACCAGAACGATATACTTCATTGAAAGCAGAGGTGAAATAATAGATACATCAAATACTGAGTGTGAAGTGATATATAAGTCCATCTTATGTACAGATATGCACATCACTCTTAAATAATAGAGCAGAGAACACACGTATTATTGTTGATTTAAAGTTTCTGATTACGGTAGCTAGACCGTAAAATTTCAGTGTAGTCAATGGAAGAAACAAACTGTCCCTTTCAAAAGCATTTCTAATCACTAAAAATGCTAAGTAGTCTTTTTTGTCTTCTGCCTATCTAAGAATAAACTGGATGCCTGAACTAATGGTTCTAGTTGGCACGGCCAGGTCTCAAAGTCAAAAGGGTGATGCCACATCCCTCTAAATTCCAGGAGTGCTCCAAGCAACCTGAAATGTTTTACTGTGACTTTTGCAAGAAAATCCTTCTAGGTGACCCAGATAAGAAGGCACACTGCGTTTATGTGATCAGCTTCTTGAGGAACACGAGATGTTCTGGGCTATGCTCCCTAGTGGTGGTGCACTCCGGGTGGCTCTGGGTAGCTCTTTGTCAATTAAAAGAGAAATTTCTGTGTCAAAGTGCCCATGTGTTCTGGGATCGTATCTTAATACTACTTAAGGTGAAAATCCTGGTCGCTGTCTGTATAAAAGCCTGTCTACACTGCGTGTCGCAAACATGTCTTAGTAATGTGTTTCTCAACACGTTTTTTCCTGTTTTAACAGGCTTTAATGTTGACTGGG
This sequence comes from Rhinopomastus cyanomelas, assembly GCA_013400115.1. Classification (NCBI taxonomy): domain Eukaryota; kingdom Metazoa; phylum Chordata; class Aves; order Bucerotiformes; family Rhinopomastidae; genus Rhinopomastus; species Rhinopomastus cyanomelas. The sequence continues at coordinate 149,916 of VXBP01008935.1, read as the reverse complement.
GCTGATTTTTAAGACACTTTAAATGAAAGAACCTTTCCTGTGTACAAAGCACAACTGTCACAATAGATTACAGAGTGGTTTAAACACCAAGCCAAAGACCTGAACTGATCCTCTGAGAGAGAATACTGATACCAGTGTATGTTTTTGTCTCATACTTGCCTCCACATCAGATCTTAGTTGGTAACAGGGAAAATTAAAGATAATCCTGTGTTGTGATTAAGATAAAAACAAAGCAAAACCTTCTGACAGCTTTTACACTCAGATTTCTTCATTCCTGTACACAAAGAAGGAGTCCTTCACAACATTTAAGAAATTGGTCTTTCTGTCAACTTAATTTCCAGCATGAAGACTGTCACCTGCTCCAGCATCTCAACACTGTCATGCAATTTGTGTTTACAGAGAAAAACAACAAATTCTGAGATATGGTAAAAGAGAAAGCTCTGAGCCTCATGCAGATGGATGGGCACAATATGAGAAACCAGAGGACTATTCTGAGGGGTAATATAATTTAAAATATTACTAGTAGAAAATCACTTGTGTCTCAAGGGCTTTAAATTCTTCACTGTTAAAGGTCGCCTGCTTGTTGGATAGCAGGTGGGATCTTTGAAAGGAGTCAGTTAATCTTAGTGGTGAATTATTATTTATATAAAGCTCAAAAGCTGCTAACCTCTATGTAGACATTTATGACAAGGGCAAGTCCTTGCCTTGCAGAGTTCAGACTGAGAGTCTGGTTCTCCAAAACCACTCTCAAATGAATTTATCTAATCAAGCAGCCTCACTGAAATCTGTGCTAAAATTATTCTATTTATTTAAGCACATACACAGTTTTTCTGTGTGTTTTAAGAGGTTTCGGTAAATCTGGTTTTCATTGCATGACTTTAAAAAACCCCAAACAATATTTTGGAACACAAGTTGTGCCTGCAAGTGTAAGACCATCATCAATAACTTTATTACCTTTTTTTTTCAGTAATAATCTTTGTACATTCAAGAGAAATAACAATTATAGAGGTGCCAGCACTTCAACTTGAGGGTGTTTGCACTTGAAGGGGAGTAAAAGACGTTTCTTTGAACTCAAATAGCAAAGGTTGATCCAGCACGTTACTGAATCTTACTGAATCAGACTTCAATCTTCTTTCTCTTTCTATCCTACCCTACATTTCTACTTGTCATTAAAGACATATATTTCTAGTTTCATACTGAGAATAAATTCCATGAAACCAATAGGATTCTTGACACAGAATAAGCTTTGAACAGGAATAGGCTTTGGTCTTGACTTTTAAGGCAGGAGTATATCATCATTTAAAGTCATCTTTGCAAAGGAAGTGGTTCGAGTGTTTTGATGTGTCCGTGGCTGAACTGCCAGACAGCAGACTCTGAACCTCTATTCTCTGGATCTTAATGCATGAGCTCTTCTCCCTTAGGTAAGGGAAGCCTCCTCTGTACGCTCATTGACTTTTTGCGTCTGGGCCAGCCAATATTAGTATGACAGCAGATGGATAAAGGCCACTACCAGCTTAGAGAACATGGATGAGATATGTTGTATCCACCAGAAGAATCTTGCTTCAGGAAGCAAAGGAGAAATGAGCACCCTGGGAACATGCAGTCCCACAGACACTTAAGTTGAAGCAGAGAAAGAGCAGGCAAAAGGGACTATTTGGGGCTATATGCTCATATCCTGCAGCACCTTTCTGCATGTTTCTGTTTCCTGGTGTGATTCAATGTCTAGGACCTAGAGAATAAACCTTATGAGGAACGACTGAAAGAGCTTTAGTTTGAAGAAGAGGAGGCTGAGAGGAGACATCATTACTCTCTATAACTACCTGAAGGGCTGTTGTGGAGAGGTTGGTGCTGGTCTCTGCTCACAAGCAATTAGTTATAGAACAAGAGGGAATGGGTTCAAGTTACAACAGGGTAGGTTTAGACTAGATATTAGGAAGAATTTTTTCGCAGAAAAGGTTTTAAAGCACTGGAATGGGCTTCCCAGGAAGGTGGTTGAGTCATCCCTGAATGTGTTTAAGGATCGTTTGGATGAGATGTTGAAGGATATGGTTTAGGGGTGAACTTGTAAGGTAGGGTAGATGGTTGGACTTGATAATCCCAGGGGTCTTTTCCAACCAGTGATTCTGTGAACTGTGATTCTGTGAATGTCTGTTCTGTTCCTGCTGCCCTGTTCCCCTATATATACAACAGCTTCTTGGTACCTCAGTTTATGAGGTACTTCCTCTAGTTCTCACTGGTTGGCGGCTGGAAAGTGTTCACTTGAAATTGTTTCAGAGGGCACAATATAAATGGGAGTTGTCTTGGAGGAAGGGTATCTCCAAACTACCCCTTTCTAAATCAGTGTTCAAAGCAACAATCTGGCCATCTACAGCTATCTCTGGAACGGTAATATATTTTCCTTTACCAGTATTAAGGGAAATGCAATTGTGTGCTAAAGACATGAAGTAATTCAAGACTTTTAGGAGGGATCAAGCTCACTCTGAGAATCTTTTATGTAAGCTATGTGAATCTGGCATTGCAGGCATTAGTATCATAGAAGGCAGTGGGTTGTAAGGGACCTTTAAAGGTCATCCACTCCAACACCCCTGCAGTGAGCTGAGACATCTTTAACTGGATCAGCTAGATAATGGGTATGTAGATGCTGGAGTGTGTGAGTTTATACATGTTCATACACATCCACGTGCATCTATATGAAGACTCTTGCCGTTCGGAACTGTTTAATGAGACTTGCATGTACAACAGATTCAATAGAATTATTTACCCAAAATCTCATTCAAAAGTAAAGTAAATTATAGGACTTAATTGCCTTTCATTTGTCATTCTGCTTTCACTAGAAGATAGTATAATTGAGTGTAACCGAACAAAACAACCCTACAGAAATTAGAAAAGAGTATCTTTTGAGACATCACCGCCAGGCAAAGAAAAATGTTATTTCCTATTAAAGGCTACCTCCACTCTTGGCAAGTCTGGAACTTATTTTGTTCCTCAGTTCATCACTTGTGTTCATTTCTTTCTTTCTTTAGCATTTTGTGTTTTCAGCCAGGAGCCATCATGCCCAGTAGACCACTCACATAGTTACAGCTTGGCAAATTGAACCTGAAGAGTTTCCTGAGAGGTAGTACAACTGAGCACAGGTGAAAAGGACTGTGCATCAGCAGCCTGCTGTTAAAGTGCTCTTGATAATGCAGAAAAGCATAGCACTACTTGTGTGTGTGTGTGTTAATTCCATAGGCCTTCCATCTTTCTTTTATAACCTGTTTTGTGCTTGTTTTTTAAAAACTTGGCATCTTTGATTTGCATCTTTCTTGATACTCTGCAGGAATCATGAAATGTTATACTGGTCTCCAAAATGTAATGTGCAAAAATCCTAAGGAGAAACCAAGGCTTTCTTCCTGTTTGGATTGCTTGCCGTGATTCACTGTAATTTGTAAGGTAATGGTAGATATGGTCTCCTAATAAATCTTCAGTAATTGAAATTGGGAACATTTTAACTGTTGAAAATTACCATTCAGGCTTTCTACTGTTTCCTTTGTTACCAAACCAGGGTTGGTTCTCTAGGAGGAAAAGTCAAGGCTATGGTGAGATTCTTGGACAAAGAGCTGAAATTACAAAGGCTGTACAGGAACACAAATGGTTTCTTCTTTCCCCCAGTACTAATGGTTTTCATTTCCAGCTGTCTGCCCTGCAGAGCTGAGACAGCTGTTTGTGAAGGCATTACTTGAAATTCCTGCCCCAAATATAAAGATAAACTAGCTCTTAGGTTGTGTTAAAAGTCTGAACTCTAGTGGGTTCAGCGGTTGCTACACAAGTAAATTAGTTTTCCCAGCAGCAGAAATGGGGTCAGTGAAGGCTAAGAGGGAGAAGAGAAAAAGAAGCCACTACAGATGTCTGATGGTGTGTTGTCATTAAATTTGGTGATATATGCAGAATAGAGGCAGGAAAATGAGATTAAATATTATGAATATTAGAGAGCAGGAGACATATTTTATAAAGCAACCAGCATCACTGATTTCTAAAGGATGTCAAAGGCTGCAATCAAGTACTGAAGGGTTGTTGCATTCTTTCTCTCTTAGTGAGATGTATCTGCATACTTATTTTTCAAAGTCTTGTGCAAAATAATTTAGCTCTACCAGACAACGCAGATAAGATAATGAAGTTTGATAATGCTTGATGAAATGAAACAATGAAATGGAAACGTGATTCAGAAATGTACTTGTAGAAATACATTTATATAAAAGCTTATTGCAATGATTCCTACTTACGTGAGTCACAGGGCAGGTTTGATATATAATGAGTGAGCACATAAGTGTGTCTACTGGAGTGCAGAACTGGGTTTATAAATGGCTGTTTTCACTCTTTCCATCAAGAGCCACAGAAATCTGGGTAATAAAGGAGTCTTCAAAAGTCTTGAGAGGTGCTAAAAGTTCCTCTCCCCTGCCTTTGTCCATTGACAGTTAAAATTTACTGAAGATTAGAGTGAAAGATGCAAGTTGTTTTGTTACAGGTCTCCTGATTCTAAAATGCAACAAGGGCACTCTATGATTTGCCTGTGGAAGTACACTTACTGTCCCATCGTTTTGTTGTTTGTACTTGGATATTGTCTTGTTTATTATCAGGCTAAAAAAAAGTTACATGAAAAATTTAACTTTGAAAAAGTGAAAGTGGGATTAAATAGTTTTCTCTCTCCCCTCCAACCAAAAAATGTCAGGAAAATCAACACTTTTCTGTGATCATTTCCATTTTTATGGAACTGTGGCTTCAAAAAGCAAACGGCTCTGTCAACGGATTTCACACCGGCTCCATTGCGAGATCAATCATTTGAAATTAGAAACTGCATTATGAAGCAGCCTTTCAATGTGATCACACCCTGATTCTGGGTTTCTGGGTTTGGTTTATTTTTCTCACACAATGCTGCCTTCTTTTGAACATGCAAAGTAGAAAATGGCTGTTTCATATGCTTTCTCTTCCTTCATTAAGTGCGTTTTCTGCCTGCCTGCTTTGGAGCCAGATCTATTAATTACTTGCCAGCCTTTTTGTTTTCTTCATCCATCTCACATCTCTGTTTCTCAAGCATGAAAGAAAGTTACCACTATGACTTCCCCAAGGAATGAACAATGTACAGTTTTGCCATCATAAAGGTAGTGATTGGACAGATGAAAACAAAACTGATTATTTGGGATGCCTAATGTAAGGAACAAAGTTATTGGCACTTTGGAGTATTAAAGCAGAGCACTCATTTTGTCTCAATCCAGGACTTAGACTGCACAGCTCCTCTGAAAACAGATACTGAATTACCAAATCAGGCACCAGAAAATGAGAGTCAGAATACCATGACGTTTTAGTTTAGATACTTTGATAAGCTGCACAGTTCATTTAGGGAGAGGACTCAGTCAAAAGAAACTCCCTGCCCAGGCTGCCTCTCTCTCTGCTTCTCAGAACAGGTGATCAGTCCTCAGGACAACCAGGAGCAAAAGCACATACTTCAGTGTGAACATGCTACTGGTTCACATCACTTTGAGTGGTGTTAGCTTTCTGCATTATTTCCACATTATTTTGTTCTTCCTTCATTTTAGAGGACTCTAAATGAGTTTAAAGTTCATCTTATCGTGTCTTTTCTCCAGTGACATTTGAAAACGAAATCTGTGTTTAATAACAATAGTCAAGCTACTAATTCCAGTATCAAATTGTGTCTCATTTTTGTTCTGAGTTCTCTGGAATGTGTGTGCAACTTTGAAAAGAAGGTTCTCAGACTGTCAGAGACACATGTCATCCTAGAGCCTCTGAGGACAGGGTGCACTTACATGCTGGCAACTCTGAGTGGTGCCTTCCTAGCCATTGTACTTTTGATATATAAATACAAACCCCAGAGCTCTAGCTGTGTGTGTTAGGAATGAAGGCAACTTCAGAAGTGGGGGTTGGGCATTTAGTGTATAAGCAAGAAATCCATGTTTCCGGACAGCATGAAGATAAATGAGGTCTCAGCTAAATAAGTAGGATATTGATTTTAGGACTTTTTACTCAGCAAGTAGTGAACTTCCAAAGTTGTATTTTCTTACAACAAGTTCTCGAGACAGTCTTTTCAGATTCAGGAAAAGATTCTACGACTTCATGAACAACATGTCCGTAAACAGAGGCTGAAAGTAACTGACTTGGATTTAGATTCCTAATCAGATGGGGAAGGAAGCGTCAGAAGCGACCTGCTCTTTTGCCATGCTGCTTTTAAGTGAAAATTATCCATTGAAATAGATAGAATCTTCTTCAAAGATATTCTAAGGACTTCAAAGGAGGGAATTCTTATCCTAGCTGTAGATTCTCTATGATTTTAGAGTAAATCTTTTCTGTAATGACTGAACAGTTTTTTGTTATAAGAAATATGCTCCAAATTTATCTGAATTAATCCCATCCTGGTTTGACTGGATTCATTCACTTCCATATAAAGAATTGCTGTTGCAATTCAACCTTGTTTTCCCATAGTTGCTTGTCACCACATCAGTTCAAGAAATCAACCAAAGTGCTTTTCTATAGTTTCTTGTGGATGACATATGAGTAAAGACGTGTAGTTCCATATACAGACAGTCTCACTTAAACTTGCATAAAACTGAAGATTTATGTGGAATCAAATGTGTCTGAAAAAAAATTAGACTTTTCCCTGTGGAGTTTATAGAATATGGGAAATACTATTGAAGATTGTTTCTAATTCCTCCTCCACCTTCCCAAACCTGTCACTTCAATGAAGCATTTGTGGTTCTGTAGCAACTAAAAACTAATCCATGGCAATTCCTTCCCTTTCCTTTTGATATAACTCTGCGTTATCTGTTTTTAATAAATAAATACACAGGCAATTCTCAGGCCAGGTCCTGTATATAGTGGGTGTGAAATCTGATGGATTACACAAAGAAAGCACCATAACAAAATTTTTAGGTTTCATTTCCTCTATATCTCTGTCATGATTTTTTAGTAGTTTTTGAATATCTCCTCAGCAAATTTGTTGTGTCACCTGCTTGCAGTCTATATTCAATAACTGTCCCATTAAAAAAAAAATCTATTGCTAAGAGTTTGTGGGAAATCTTGAACATTTGCTTTCTATGTAAAAGAGAAGATATGAGGACAAGAGTTAAGGAGGATAGTGTCTTTTCTTTAGCAGGATAGTCTTCAGCTTTCTGCATATCTATTGAATACCATGAGAGAGCGCCCTGGGAGACATAAATTTGACTTCCCACCCCAACTGTTCCATGAGTCCCTGATATGTGTTGATACAAAAGTGTAGGACTCTGTTCCCTCGAGGGCTATGCTTTCCCCCGAGCTGATAGGTAGACCTTGCAGGTAAACATCTTTTCACATTACCTTCACAGATTGTCATTTATTGGTTCATGACTTACTGATTCTGCTCCTTCCATGGTTAATAAAAACTAAACTTGTTGGGTAACACACATCACGGGAATGCCCTTTGAGTTTTTCAAAGCTATTTCTATATCTTTTCTTGTTGTGATTCTGAGTCCTGAACTTCAGGTTCCCAAACCAAGTTCCACAAAGGACCAACATCTGCCAGAAAGCCAGGTACACCTGTCACATAAAAATTGTGATCTGATAGATCTTGAGAGATCGTCCTTTTTAGAACTAGAGTATATGCCACCAGTAATTACCTTCCAAAACTTGGTATTTTGACCTATTTTTATTTAACAAGAGATACTCATTTGTTATCCAGTATCTGTTGTGTTTTATTACAGTAAACAGGTTATTCTAAGTAGAAATCATTATAGGAAAAACATTATATAATTGTGATTGTCCCTCCGTTGAAAACTCAATGAAATGACCAAATTGCTTTCAGCAATGCAGGGGTTCTCACCCATGTAAATAAAATCATCTTAAATCTGACTCATGCCAGACCACATCAGCAGATTGTGGCAGAGACTGCTTTGGAAACTGCAGGGAGAGAATTGCCTGCTGAGCGTGGGTGAGGAGTAGCGCATAGTGTGCTTCTACCACTACTGAAGCAAGTGATTTGAGGGAACATTGGAGAATATTCCCTGAGCAGTGTCTCCTTAACTCTCCAAGAGCTAACCTCATAGACACTTGCTACAATTTCTCCAATGTCACAGTAATGAAATGGGGAAAACATGACCTCACAAGTCCTCTAGTTTTTAAAAAATTGCTTACAAAAGGTCTTTGCTGGTGACCACAAAGCTAGAGCGGTAAAATGTATATCCTGTACCCAGGTTCAGGCTGTGCCCAGGGTGCATTTAAAGTATTCCTAGTTTCACTCCACTACCAGTGACCTTAACTGGCCCTGAGGAGTGAAGAACCATCCATCACCTTTGTCACAGTACTATCTGTGCTGTTACTGCCCTTCCTGTATCTCATCATGTACATTCCCAGATCACAGGAAGGACTCTACCAGAGATATGTAACATTAGCTCTTGTAAAGCACTATGTGCACCCTGTATGGAAACCCTGCTCTGATATACCTTCATCTTCCTCAGTTTGAGTTGGATCCTGGGAACATGGCAAGTGCAACATGATGCAGCTACCTCCTTCGTGCACCTTTCATTTCAGAAGAACAGAAGTGCAGAATTACAAAGCTGTAACACAAACGTCTCTTTACTTTAGCCTTGATAAGTTCACATGACAACCCAACTGTTTGATCTCTAGACTTCTATGGAAGCAGCTGGGCTTTGAAACTGCTCTGTAAGTTTCAGCTTGATTTTTCCTCCTGAACAAGCAACAGTCATCAAATCCACCAGTGGAAACAAAATACCTGACTGACACTTCTTAGGACCCGAGCAAGCAAATGCTCCTGTGCGATGCTTACATGTGTCCTCATGAAGGAATTAATTGAGCATCTGTAGCTTGGCATTTGAGCCAGTCTTACTGGGAACATCACATCTGTGTTGCAAATTGTGTGTTGAAATCAGGTTAAAGCAAATAAGTTAAAATAATTTAAAGGAGTTGGGGGTTTGACCAGGTGGGATTTAAAGGTCCCTTAGAATATAAAGCATTTGATGATTCTAGGAGTTGACTTCACAGCTCTCACTGAATGTGAACTCTTTGTGCTTTTGCAATCTCTTCTGCTATCTCTGGTTGAGCACAGATCACACATCCATGTGCAGGTGATTTCTTTGCAGGGCAATATAATTTTCAGAGATTTAGCCATTTTGTATTCTCCTGTAATTCAGTGTCACAAGACTTCTGAAGAAAGCTAAGGCTTAAGTCAGCTGGATTTAGTAGTGCCATGCTGATCTCTGGCCATGAAGAAGCACTGCTCAGTTTCTGGCATGAGGAGAGTTGGGACAGTTCAGCAGTTTTGGGAGATGGCTTCTCAGGTCTAAGCCTGTCAAATGAGTTGCAGGTAAACTCAGCGTTCAGCCTGGGAGGCTGTGAATTTTCTGATTAAGAAGAGGCACAGAGACTGCTTAAACAACTTTAAAGCTATTATAGTTTGAGTGAGTTTGAGCAGTGCTGCAGAAAGCTACTTTTGAGTTGCCCAAAATTTGTTTTAAAAACTTATAAAGTTCAAATACATTAATTTACACTGCTTAAGCTGCATCTCAACAGAAATTGCAGTAGCAACGTTAGGAAGAAGTATTTAACACCATGATTGTCAGTCTTTTTCATGCAACAAGTTTCAAAGACATTAGAAAATAAAAGAGAACAGATGATTCAAGATTGAGGAAGAAAACATAGAATCATGGAATCATTAGAGACTGGAAGGGACCTTGAAAGATCATCTAGTCCAATCCACTACCACAACAGGATCACCCAGACCAGGTCACACAGGAACATATCCAGGCAGGTTTTAAACATGTCCCATGAAGGAGAACTCCACAACCCCTCTGGGCAGCCTGATCCGGTGCTCTGTCAACCTCACTGTGAAGAAGTTCCTTCTCATACTTATGTGGAACCTCCTGTGTTCCAGCTTGCAGCCATTGCCCCCCATCCTATCATTAGATGACACTGAGAAGAACCTGGCTCCATCCTCTTGACACCCACCCTTCACATATTTGTAGACATTAATGAGGTCACCACTCAGTCTCCTCTTCTCCAAGCTAAAGAGACCCAGCTCCCTCAGCCTCTCCTCGTAAGGGAGGTGCTCCACTTACTTCATCATCCTCATTGCTCTACGCTGGACTCCCTTGAGCAGCTCCACATCTCTCTTGAACTGAGGGGCCCAGAACTGGACACAATACTCCAGATGTGGTCTCACGAGTGCGGGGTAGAGGGGGAGAAGATCTTCTCTTGAATCCATGTAGTCGTATTTCCCCATCTCTTTTCCATTTCTTTCTACCTGCTCACTGCATCCTTTCTGACTTCAAAGTCTCATTGTTTTAGTAGTAAATTCATCAGTGCTCACTTCTTATACTGCTGGTATATGGGCAGCTGAACACATCTCTCAGGACAGTATAATAGAAGACAAAGTAGATTTACATTGCTATAAATCAGTCCAGCTCTATCCAAACAGTTAAAACTATGAGAGAGATTTTAAGTTTTACAGAATCTTGCCCTTCCATTCTGTTAACCAGCTTTTCTTTGTCTAAAGTAAAATAATGAAGCAAGCTGCTTGTAGCAAGGATAACAAATTCTGTATGCATGACCCGTAGAAAATAATTGATCTAAAAAATTAATGGTGGGTAAAAGTTTTCTGTCTGTGACCTACCTGGCACAGAAAAGAAGGAATTTGAGCAAACAAATAGATTAAACCTTTAACAGTCCAGGACTCGGGAAGCCAGAAGATCTTACCCAAATTGGCTCAAATCGCCTGCAATGCAGCAGAGTTTGCTGCTACTGCACCATTTAGGTAGTTACAACTTCCTTTCTCTCTCCACCTCTTTCTCTGTTTTGTCCCAAATGTCTTCTCTAATTTTATTTTCAGAGTTTTAATGGGAAACTTCGACCATGATAAACTCAATTAGAAAATGACCAAAAATCTGTTTTCCAAACTGATTGAAGATGGAATCTGAGATTCTCCTTTACTGCCTGAGTGACAGTTTTATCTTTCTACTGTACGCTCAGCATTTTACTTCACTGGATTTGATATGCACAGCTGTGTATGTCAGTTAAATGAAGTAGGTAAATTTTTGTCCTCCTGCCCCCTCAAACAATTTAAGGCAAGATTTTTATTTTGCTTTATTTCATTTATCTGACAAAGGCAGGACACTGTAGAATCATAGAATCATAGAATCATAGAATCATTACGGACTGGAAGGGACCTCGAAAGATCATCTAGTCCAATCCGCCTGCAACAGCAGGATCACCTAAACCAAGTCACACAGGAACCTGTCCAGTCGGGTCTTGAACATCTCCAGAGAAGGAGACTCCACAACCCCCCTGGGCAGCCTGTTCCAGTGCTCCGTCACCCTCACTGTGAAGAAGTTCATGATGTCTTTGTAAGGTGTGAAACAGCAGAAAGGAAGTAAAAGGGGAAAAGAAGAGAAGGGAAAGGGAAATATGCCAAGGAATAGGTTGTATTAATGCCTGTAGGTTAATGGCTCTTGGCACATGAGATGCACATATCATGCATCTTTTCATGTAGTAAGCAGCAAGTGAAGGAAGAAGCAAAAAGGGTAATTAGTGCAAACTGTTTTAAACCTCTCAGGACTTTGAGTAGTATCCTTACTATTGTGGTTCCAACTCGCTTGTGCTTGCCAGCTAGAAGTCTGTTGGGTATCAACAATGAGTACCAAATCCACATCCTGAGTTCTGTAGTTAGGTGAAGCTGTAGGAAATAAAAGCAGCATGGTGTAACAGTGGAGTCAGGTCCAGATTTTGTTGGTCAACTGCACACCCAGGTTCACTACTGTGACAGCTTAAGAACAGCTGCTTGTCTTTTGGCACCAACCAGAGCCCCCTGAGCCAACTGAGAGGGAAGTGGTGAGGTGTCTGGTCCCCACTGCATCCACATGAGCTGTCCACAGTGTCTGTCAATGCGGCTCATCAGCACCGCATGGATGGACAACACAAAAAAGGCTCTAGGACAGCAAAATTGATGGCTTGGCTGTTTTCTGCTCTGTACACACTTTAGGGATGAGCCTTGGATGTTCAGGGAGCAGAAATAAATGTCATCACCTTGTAACAGATGGGCCATTTGAAAAGTGCTGGAGGCAGCAACACCAGGTCAGAAATTACAATTTCTCTGAACTTTTTAAAATTCCACTGATATCAAACAGAATAATAGACTTCAGTATTTTTTCTCAAAAAGGGAAATTTTTTGATGTTTTGTTTTTCTATGAAATGGGAAATAATTAGAATACAACAACCTCAGATTGTTGTTACTGTTAAACTACTTACAGCTAGAATTGTCCTTATTTAGTTCCTCCTTGCAGTTGAACATAGGGGACAAGGTCGATGCCACCTTGATCTATGGAAAGTTTTCTACAACAGTCAACACATCACTAGCAATCAGTCTATGTCAATAATCCTTTATGTGGTGCTCAAAACATCCATTAAAAGCCTTTTCAAAGAGTTTTAGTAAAACATCTGTCAAATCCATAGTCCAAAACTCACTGAATGTCTGCACATGCCTGTTGAGCCCCACGCATTCACAAAAAAGGCTCTGTGACTTTGAAGTCGGCCTTCAGGTGAAGTGCACCTTTGTGCTGTTGAAACATTCCATTTTAAGCCTGCTTCAAACACAGAAATGTGGGGTTTTTTCTGATTAGTAATTCTAAAAAAGAAATGGGGCAGTTGGGAAGGTGTCAAGAATAGCCAAAAGCTGAGGAAAAACTTCCTTCTCCAGCCTTTGACTTCATAGTACTAAAAACCATTTGACATTGTCCCTCAGAGCCAAACCCTGCTATGTACATAAAAGGAGGAGGAGGAGATAAAGATGAAGAAATGTAAAACTTGAGAGGGCTTTGTCTCTTGGGAACCCACTAAGAAGTTGAGGATGACAGTTTAAAAAAAAAAATCTAAAAATTTGCTCTTTCTTTCCTACACCTACTGAATTCAGTCCTTTTTAGTTGCTTTCTTTACATCATCTGTAGAGCAGCAGATGACTCAGATAGTTTTGTGAGGTAGGTTAGGACACTCCGCATGCCAGCACACTCTGAAACCCTGACTTCTCCTTGAAAAAGGGTCCACATTTTAGGCAGCCTTTCCTGGATCATTCTGCTGCACTATACTTGAAATGGAGGAAAGAAAATTTGCTGCAAGTGAGCAAGATTATTGCTCCACTGAAGACATAAGAGCTCCATCAGTTGATGCCTGTAGAAGATTTGTATCTCTGCCTCCGCAGCAGTACCTCTACAAATAACTTAGCTGCTGTTTTTTTGTTTTCAATTTCATGCCTTGTATATCATAATTCCTCTGCCTCTGAAAAGTTCTCATAGTGTAAGGCATGGTAGAGAGCTGGAGCACTCAGCATAAATTGTGCTCTCATCTTCGCCATGAGGCTATTAAACACGTCCACAGAGGAGCTGTAAAGGACTGGTACATAATCTGAGACCGTGGGGCTACTCCAGGCACATCTATTGCATTTTCTGCATGCAGGAAACGAGACTGATAAGGACGTTCCTTTCTGCACTTCCATCTCGCATCTTTCAAACGATCATGCTTCAAGTGTTTCATGCACTTCTGAAGCCTAACTTGAATATTCCAGTAAAGTATAAGCATAAAATTGAGACAGTAACAGTAGTTCTTATACTAACATTAAAAATATGGAGACAGAGATGGACCTTCGGTACATTTCCAGTTTAAGATTTTCCATTGTATTCTTCACCACTCGTAGAAGAAAATTCCTTGAGGTAAGAGCTATTAGGCCTATGTTTGAGCAGACATGGAAACAACAGTATTTTTATTTATTTAGGGAAATCTGTTCTAATATCCACTGGAATTCAAGTTTCCCTTGTGTTCATCTGGTAAAAAGAGCAGATGCAAACACTGTCAGGAATCTTGAGTTCTCTTGAGTTCTGCCTTGTAGAAGATGCAGGTTACTTGTGCAGGAATAGCGTGAACAATTCGTATTCGAACAACCATTAACTATCTTCAGATAGTTCCTTATTAGAATATCGCTTAGACAACAGTCCATCCCCTTCTATACCTTGCATCTGATCAACTCAGCCCATGCAGCATCCATGTTTCTCTTTAGTGCTTTGGATTTGGCAGATTTCAACACTTGTACTTAAGAGGCTGTGTTATGTAAATACCGACCTCTGCCCTCTGTAGAACAGCTCACTTCCCCTCCCAGCCCAAGATTGATCATGAATTTCATTGGGACCAGTCTTTTATGAGGGCATAACCAGGTGGATAGATGATGGCAGAGCAGTGGGTGTGGTCTATCTTGACTTGAGTAAGGCGTAATTCTTTATTATTTTTTAATATAAAACAAGAGAAATGAACCTGATGCTCAACTGAGATCCTTTCTAGACCTGTAGGAAACGTTTATTCCCCCATAGCCTTGCAAAGCAGAAAACCACTGTTTTATACATCAGACATATACCCCAAAATATGATGAGACTACCTCTAGTATGTATCTCTTGTTTCTAACATGTGATGCTGACATGCTGACACCTTTGATCAAGAGGTCAATTGGTAGTTGTGATGGCTTAACCTTCTGTCCTTGAACAGTTTGCAAATACATGTAAAAATTCCTGTGGAAAAAACACAGAGAGATGTATTTTTGTGGGCAGTACATGGTGGTACAGTCAGGATAGGCCTGGAGCAGAGATTAGTCCCATTCTTCTGAAAAGAAATCTTCAGATATTATGTGGGAATTTGCTTATTATTATAAATTATGTGAGAAGTGGCTTAGCACCTGTTTTCATCAGTACTCAGTCCAATTCTGAGACTAGTGGCTTGAAAGTGAAGAGATGGGACAACGGGCTTATGCTAAACTGTGCACATTGCTGTCAAGGGATCATCTTTTATCATACCCCATCACTCAGGTAATCCAGTTCACACAGCTCTTCCTCCACTTGTCATATCTATTTTCTTATTGTCTCATAGCCAAACTAGGCAGAAATTTCAAGATTTCTAACCTTGCTTGAAGCCTGAAAGCAGTTTGGGTCTACATCATCTCTTGTTAAAGGTATTTTTTTAGCAATTGCTTCCCTTTATAGAGTGTAAGTACAAGTCTCCTAGTTCTGACCTTCTTTTGATCACAATAGCCTCACCACTGATATTCAGTATCATAGTACTTTGGCAAACACCCGGCAATTGAGACTCACCGGGCCAGGAGGATAATATCATGTCTGGCATTGAAAATGGTGAAAAAGTGCTGCACAGCAAGTAATAAATTACTATCTTTCAGAATAAAAGGGCAGTAGGAAGATAAGTCCACCACCAAGAAAAGTACCAGTGTGGTGGCGAGTGCATGTTCATATGTGAAGTGCAGGAATAGTGTAATAAAATCGTGGTAAATCGAGGTTCTGGAAAGAAATAATTCCCAGAAGCTGACCTGCACCTCCTGGCCTCAGTGAGGATTAGCCTTTCTTAGAAGACACTCAATCCATCACTTTCTTGTTGGACAAATTTGATAGGATCTGGGACTCAGATTCAGTGCAGGCAAACAACTCTTAGAAGACAAATAAAGAGAGGCAGCACGCTTCTTGCTGCCATGATTTAAGTCCTGAATCTTATGAGTGCAAAATCCCTCTGTTATAGGATTTCTGTTCCTTTTGATTTAGACTAGTGTGTAGAGAAATTCTGAGCGGACCGTGCAGATGCAGTACAGAGTTAGTGTGGCACAATCCCCAGCAGATGTGCGGCAACAACACGTTGTTTCAGGATCTGGCTCTGTCTGTCTGCCTTAAAACATAGTTGGGACAAACACACAGCTGGTTTCCTGTCATTGGCACCACTGTCGCCTGAGAGTCCAAAGAGACGTAGAAAAGAGCTTTCTTTTAGTGGTGCTGTCACCACCACATGAAGGTGATGTTGAAAGCCTGGGCTTTTCTTAGGCCAGCAGCATGCCACCATGGATGTGTTGGTCTGGGGGTCTCCAGCCCACATTCCTTTTGCTTGGCACTTTCATTTCTCTCTGACATTTTTATAAACAACTTTGGTTTTTATTGCCATCTGTCAGTCTTTGAAACTGGGCCAGACAGAAGCCTTCAGCTCATTAGTGATTTATGGTCCAGTGCTCAGGAGTGACTTCTTGTGTTTGTGTTCTGGATCATCAAAGACTTTTAACAGTCCCTGCATTCACACTAGCTAGACAATCAAGGCCAGTAAGTAGGCTTCAAAATCATCCATGATGGCTCATACTCTTTTATGATTTCCATGCCGCCTGGCACGATTCCGGTCTGTGTCAATAGGTGTTGTCCCAACCTGTGGGATAGCATAGGCTGGAGGTATTTGTTAGTGTTTAGTAGATATGAAGCAACATTTCTCAAAGGAAGGAAGGAAGTTTAAGCTGCTAGTTTCAGCAGCAATAAGGTTACATGCTGAGTAGATGAAGATGAGGTGAAGAATACACCAGGGTCACTACATCTCAAGAATGGGAGGATTCGCTGGAGCCTTGTGCTACAGGCTACTCTCCTTTACTGGCAGGTAGGTTATTGGATTATCATTCTTTCTGTCCTCATCTCTAACCTCCCTGTCTCTTAGTCTGCTTCAGCAATGCACCATCACACCTGTGTCATTGACCTTCCTTTTCCCAGGGGCAGCATGAACCTATATTTTGATTGTTTCAATAATTCACTGTTTATCAGAATAGCTGTTTTCAAAGGAGAACTTTTACACAGATGGTCAAAACATAATTTAGTGAGAACAAGAAAGAAAAGAGGTTTGAAATAAAATACTGGATTGTTACTGACATTTATCTCACACATAATTGGGAGGATATGAAGATTGGTGAGGTACCAGTCTAGGAGCCAGGCTTTCTGGTCTATGTTGTGACACTGAACTGGTCCTGCATCACTTTCTCTACTGCACCTACATCTTTGGGAAGAGCTGTCAATGCAGTAGTTGTACGTTCATTCTTTAGCACAACAGTGTTAGGAAAAGGGCTAAGTTTCTTAGTCCACCACAAAACCATGTCACTACACACTGCACCTACACTTCCAGGTATGGTGACTCCACCAGTTCCCTGAGACCCTCGTCTCTAGCATTTCACTGAAGGAAAAACTAAAACCTTTCCTGCTCAATCTGAGGTCATTCTGTCTCGTCCTGTCACTTGTTACTTAAGAGAACGGACTTATGCCCACATCACTACACTCTCCTTTGAGGAGATGTAAGGGGTGATAAGGTCTCCTGGAATGTTGTTTTCACCAGACTAAACAATCAGAGTTTCTTCTGATATTCTTCTTTAGACCTGTGCTCTAGATCCAATGATCAGAACAGGCTGTCCAAGGGGATTGTGGAGCCTCCTTCTCTGGAGACATTTAAAACCCACCTGGATGTGTTCCCGTGCGACTTGGTCTAGGTGATCCTGCTGTGGCAGGGGGATTGGACTAGATGATCTTTTGAGGTCCCTTCCAAGCCCTAATGATTCTATGATCTTAAAGGTGTTTCCTAACCTAAATAATTCTATAATTCTTTTAATTAGGGACAAAGTTGATTTAATGTAGAGGGATAGGTAACCATTTTTTATTCCCTGTCAGTTTAGAGAAATGACAGGCACTTGCCATGGAGTTACTTTGCATTTCACTTAGCACAAGGCTGTCAAATACTTAAATAAAATAGGGGACTAGTTGTGCAGACTCGAGACTGCAAGATGACACCCATTTCATGTCACGGCACAATGCAGCATAGTCATCTGTACATGGTACAGTGATGAAAGGTTACTGTTTTATTCATAAAATCAGTAATGAGCTCAAAAACAATGGTGTCATAATTGATGTCAAATTGCTCTATTAGACTGATTTATGCTCATTATATGAGCACCAATTGTTTTTAAATGAGACAGTTGGGGATTATATTCATTGTCTTTTGTCTAATTTTAAATGACATTTAAAATACCTTAAAGCATTCAATTAATTGAGTAGGTCCAGAATAAGAAGCAGCCTTGAAATGGAAGTGAAGTTTGTTTTAGTGATTTAAATACGTATTTCAAAAGACATATGTTAGGAAACAACCAAAATGATAGTTTATGGGCAATTTACAGGTTTAGATGCTGAATAAAGATGGAAAAAAATCTTTCCTGTTTTTGAGAAAAAAGTAGTATTTGTTTGTGACAGAGGAAAACTGACAAATTTCCCACGTGAAGATGGCATTTTTGTCGATAGAAAAGCGTGTGTCATTTCAAAATAGCACAGTAGCTGCAGCGCTTGTCTGAGATGTGTCTTGATGTGGGGCACCAGGGAGATGCTCTGCTGCACCGTGGCAGTTTAGTATCCCAAGGAAGCCTGTCTCCAAAAGTCTCCTTTCTGTTTCATAGTGTGGCATTTTACAACTACTGAACGGTTCATGAAATTAAATTATTTTTCTTATCTTGCCTGAAACCATACCCTAAGAGGATTTGTAAAAGTAAATCCTGCCTTCATTACACCCTGTTCTTTACTAGACAATCTGGGCATAATTCTGCTCTTGATTTCAACAGTGGAAATGAAATTACACTGAATAGGAATTGGTTTATTGGAGGCTAAATTCAGACTGCAGCCTTTTCAACTACTGGAAAAGATGCTGGTCTCCAGTCACCCCACATTTCCTTTGAATGGGAGTCATGCTGCAGCTGTCTGTCAGACAGAGATTGAACTGCCTAAAGAAGACAGAGGAACACAGTGAATACCAATACACTCTGCTGTGCTCTGTGGGATGTTTTTCTTTAGGAGGCCCACACTCGGGTCAGCAGAAATCTGTACAACAGCAAATACAAAGAGTTTTAAGACAGTCACGCCAATGAATCAACAAGTTAGACACTCTCCAGATTTGTGGTTTGTGTGTATGAAAACCCACTTCTAACATTAACAAGACACTCAATGACTTCACACTGCAGTGGCTGCCGTTATATGACAAATGGATGCAATGAGAGTGAAAACAGAAAGACCCGGGAGTCCACCTGGTCTTCTGGAACTAAGAGACAGTGTTTTTACTAGCAATATAATTACAGAATAGATTCAAGGGGTTTAATAGTTCACCAAATTACATTGTACAGGTAAGTATCATGTTTATGAGCTGCTACCTGAGAAAAGAAGGTATGAAAGAAGAACTACTTTTATTGAACTATGAAAACTGTGGTGAAAGAAAATCATAACAATTCCTCCTTTCTTAAATGTGTGGGACATTCTGCTACTAAGAAAATAATGTTAAAAAATTTTCCAGAACTTAATTGTGAGGAAGTTAATCTTGGAGAGACTAAAACAATCTCACTGAGCTTTTGTAAATTTTCTAAACATCTACAGATTTTTTAGCTGCTAAAAACAGATCGACTAAACGGGGAAAACAAAGACCTTCAAATCCAAATCAGATATAAAAGTTTCTCTGATTCTGTTGACAATGATGTTTCAGGTTATCAGGAATGATCAGCTATTTCTGTAGTAAACCTTAATTGCATGGTAGACTCTAACCTTTCAGTGGGAAGGATGACATTTTAGGTGTTTTATCATTGAATTTAAACAGGTTGGTTTTTTAAAACTTGTTAAAATTTGAGTATTTTACTAACTATTTTATTAAATATTTATTGAATCATAGAATTATTAGGGATTGAAAGGGTCCCTGAAAGATCATCTAGCAAACATTTTATTAGTATTTAATATTTGTTTTAATAAACACTGTCAATCTGTAAAAAGAGTTATCAAAACCCACCTACATTCTGTCTAATGATCAGACATAACTAAGATTCTCCAGCATGATATCTTTCATGTTTTCCAGAACACAGACTTTCCATGTATTCAAAAAAAATCTGTTTTATGGAAGTGTTTCCCAGAAAAGACAGTAAATGAGGTGTGAGCTCATTTCTGTTCCTAACATCTTATTTTCATGGGGAATGAACACGAAGAACATGGGGAATGAACATCCATCACTGACTTCCCTCCACGTACATGCCATCTTCCATGTAGCTGTCACATAATTTTGTTCATTTTACAGTTTCATGTACTATTCATCAGAGCCATTTAGTGGCAAACTGCCTACAGCTGGCATGTCACAAAGCTCCTGAGAAAGAACAGGAAGAAGTAACCTGGCTTTTCAATGTTTTATAAATGTTTATATAAAGTAATTTTTCAGCATAACACCTGTAAATGTTGGGGTTATTCCAACACAAAATCTTTAAGATATCTATGAGTAGGTTGGGTTTGTTTCCAAACCATTTAAGGACCTGTGAAAAGAATGTCAGCTCTTGCAGCTTTAGTAATTCTTCTCCATTGCATGCATTGTCTTCAATCTCATTTTACAATACTAAGCTTAAAATGGGATTTGTGTGAACAAAGCCATAAGCTTGCCCAGAGTCTTCTGTGATACAACTGGAACATCCAAAAAGGAAAAGTGGCAGTGGGATGGAGCGTGGTGAAGAATGTATCTGACCATCTATGGTCAGTACTCTACAGCAAGGTATCAGTGTTTTGTGGAATGTGATGAAAACTGAAGTCCTCTGGGCTGGAGAAAGGGACAAATTATCTGAGTGCTATGTGCAGAAGCTGCATTTGAATGTTAATTTAAGACCTCTGTCTTGAGTCTGCTGATATTGTAATGACCTCCTTCCATTCAATTAAATCTTGGGCCATTTAAATTGTACTGAAAACAGTTCTGTAGCCTAATGAAAAAGGTCTGATAACTCTTAATGCACAAGCACATGAGTAATTACTGCTACACATCCAAAGACATTTGGAGGATTTGGCTACACTTTTGGTATTTGGAGGTATGACTTTAAATTTAAAAAGCCCTGTTTGGTGTTTGTCCATCTTTGCTACAGCTGGATCCCCTGGAGGGGAGAAGCTTTATACTGAGGTCTTTATTAAGTCACATTTATTACGCTGCTGTCATAAACGCTGAACCAAAAATTGTAAATGTAAAAATATCTTTACATTTTCAAAAAATACACTCTTTTCTGGACTTTTAGGTGCTTTATATCACTCAGGATCACATGTGGTGCTTTTTCTGATGTTGAACAGAACCATGCTCTTCAACCCTGAGAACAGAGTGTGAGCAAACATGTTAAATCTCTCAACTAATTCAGGGTACCATGGCAGACTTCTTTTAAGTCTAATTTTACAACTCTGGCATTGAAAATAGATGTACACCTTTAACATTACTATTAATTTCCGTGTAGCTACTTGCAAAATACTATAGTTCACGAGTAGAAGTACAAGACCTTTGAATTTTCCATGGCCTTAAATGTGGCATTGAAATATTTAAATAAAATATTACAAGGTTAAACCTCCCTTGTCACACATAAAAGATTTCCTCCGTATTACAAACCATTTAATACCTACCTAATACGTTACGTCTGGGTACAAAGAAGAAAATCTCAAACCACCTGCAGGTATAATTTCATTTCATTGGTAGGTGAGGAATGAACAGACTCTCAGCTGTATAGAACAATAGGTTCTTCCTTTTTCTGCACATAAATGCCACTGAATGTGCCACTTAGTGCCATGGTGTAGCTGATGTGGTGACGTTAGGTCATAAGCTGGAGTGGATGATCTTAGAGGTCTTTTCCAACCTCAATAACTCTATTATAATTCTGTGGAAAATCTTCTCAAGTTTTGTGCTTGAAATGTAAGTTAAAGAAAAAGAAGATGGAAAACTGCTTCCTTATGTATTACAGCTTGAGGGAATGCAGTGGGAATCTCATTGCCTCATTACTGGTGATTATAAAGCAAGAGCATTGAAACAGCCGTGAGAATTTCTACCAAATTGTTAGGGGGAAGAATGCAGGTAAAATACATGCATTTTGTAAACACCCATCACTACAGGAAAGGGGTGCTCTTATATTCTTTAAAAGTGCACTTTAAAGCACCTAACACACGGGACCTGTGGTTAACTGCAGATTAAGTTGTATGTATGTTTTAGACCTTCTTTAACAGAGGCTGATAGGAAGTTATATTTTTCTTCAATATTTTCAGTAGCACTGAAAAGTTGGGGAACAGTTGGCTGTGAATGATTATTTAACACCATGAGAATCAGTTTATTAAAACTAAAGATGAAAAGTATAAGTTTTAAAAAAAAATGAAACATTTAGTAACAGATTTAATGCTTCTGTGTTTCAGATTTTCTGAACTGCAGTTACCAGATGCAGATCCATTTGCAGATATCTAGAGGGTCTCTGTACCCAGCCCAAAGGATCGTGGCAGATATCAAAATGATGCGGAAATAAAGGGCTGTGGTGCAAACTATTAGAGGTGACTTGCATAAGGAAGGATAAACTGGGTATTCTGTATAAGTGTGAGCCACCCTTCAGGCAGTCCTCAAACATTAGAGCGAGCACACGTTTAGGATTATAGACCTCAATGTACCCAGGAATCATAAATGTGCTGGGTTTTGTGAGGCTTTTTGTAAAGCAATACAAAAAGGACGTTCGCATCCCTCCTTCCCTGGGGTACAGGCATCTCTCCTGTGACTCCGTTTCTCTACCTTCTTAAGCTCTTGTCATTCACAGAAAGCAGATGTCTGAGACTGGTAAATCCTTAGAGGATAAAGGCTTTCCTAAGTAGGTTTGCTTCTCATGGGATATGTCAGGCAGTACAAAAATGTTGTTGTTGTCAAAAACACTTTTCAAAAACCAAAAAGTAAGAAAGAGCAAAACAGATCAATATTTTCCTTTGGTTTTTTTTCCTCCTGGTCAACTGAAATGAAAGGGAAGTCAGTCACTGTAACAGCAAAATACGAATGTGGGATGTTGATGTGAGCAGCCATAAAAAGGGGAAAATACCTGAACAAAGGAATAACTGCCAGCATAGGAACTGTTCATAGGATCATACTGAAAGTAATTGTAGTTTGGAAAAAGTTTGTTGCTGTTTGTTTCAATTTGGGGTTTTTTTGTTGGGGTGTGGGTTGTGGTTTTTTAGAAGAGGTAGGAAAGAGGAAATAGCAAACACAGAGACTAGGAATTGTCACTGGGTTTTTTAAAACACCTGTTGAAAGATCATAAAGCTACTTTCTGTTCTTGCTGTTTACATTATTCTAATAAGCCTGCATATACTACCAAAGGACCTGGATGGGTATTTTAGAGACCACAGCCTAGAAAAGTAAAAGCAATTTCTAAATACTTCACATGTGATCACAGACATGGTTAGAGAAGATAAAGAGTCTGGTAATACGTTACCAGCTATAGGATTATTGTGTTGCTCCCTGTAAATGAAAATAGTTCAGTATTTCACCTTTTAATTGCATTCCTGCTTTATGGAGGGTTTCCTTCAGAACAAGGGCTCTCTCTACATGAGGTTTGATACTCGGGTTAATTCACATTTCAGTAAATGTGACTGTGCCTGTGCTAGGAACACACTGACTTAGCATAAAATGTTCTTGTGTCATTCAGCAAGACAGCTTCGTGCAACCTGGAGACCTCCATGCAGGATGTTCCTCCTATGCCCCTGGTGCCTGCAGGACAGAGCCTGGCAAACCTGCCCTCAGACTCTTGCTGGCTGCCTCATATAGTCTTGCAAAGCCACCTCCATCCCAAAACACTTGTCTGTGACCAGATGCTTTCTTGTCCCAAAGGTCAAACACAAACAGGTACCTTCTCTCAGGGCCACGTGCTAGCTGGCACTAACCCAAGAACAGTTAGCTGAGTGCTCTTGGTTGAAAGTGGTTCATGTGTTAGAAACATGCAGAGGGCTGAGAAGAGCTTAATACATGCTTATGCTTTGCTCTTCTTAGGCCGTATTCCAGAATCACTGAGTTCATCATTCATCTTTCTATTACATTCAAAAGACTTTGGATCAGGCTTTATATTCATATTTCTAACGTAGAGCTCTTTGGCATTTCAAACAGCATCTTTATGTTTCTCATTTTATTCCTCGGTGGTGTTATTTCTGCTGAGCCCTGTAAAAAAAAGTATTAAAAATGTATTAGACCTCCCAGTTAATGTACCTTTAGATCAGGGCTGCCTGGTTTAGGAGGAGGGCACATCTATACAGTGAGGACAGAAGAGCCAGTGGCAAATTCTTTCCTTGGCAAAAAAAACCCATAGAGTGTGGTAATGGAGTTCTTTCCACTGAAAGGCTTCAGAACTGAACAACTAAGAGTGTCTTGATTTTATGGAATTGTAAACAATTATCTTTCCCTCACGTTTACAGATGTTGCCGGCTTAACCTATATGGGTTGATTGGAGGAGGTTTGGTGTAAATTTTACAGAAGTAGTGCTCAATGGGTACTTCCACTAAGGAGCCAGTGAATACTCATGGAAGTGTCTTCTTTCCTTTGGTCGTGATGGCAGTGTAACCAATGGCCAAATATTACACCTGTTCTCACCACCACAATTCTTCCTTCTGTGGTAGCATCGGTCATTGACTTGGTGTTTAAAAACAAAGGGTAACAGCAATGTTTGCAATTTAGTCTGAAAACCCACCCACTGCCAAAGACTTGCTTTGGGTGAGAGGAGAGGAGGAAAGGTGTCAGAGGTCTGTAGATCCCTCGTTTAAACCTACAAAGACCCTTCTAATAAATCCAGGCTAAGAAATATGAATGGACATGGCTATTCTGTGTCCCTGAGTCACACAAGTGCTCATGCCTGTATGGGCTGAAATCTCTTTTGTATCTGCCCCAAAGTAGCTGTCATGAGCCAAAACCATGCAAGGAAAGACAACTGCTTTTAGAAAGCTTTGTGCCACTGCTGAAATCTGTCATTGGTTTCTGTCTGGTTTCCTGGCATAGTGGTAGCTATAATATTGCAGGGGATTTGGGTCATGCATTACTGCTCACAGTTAAGGTTCTCCCTTGGTATTGAGCACTGTATATTCAAGTGTATTTAGGTTCTTATGGATGAATATAGATACTTTTGGAGTTAATTTAGGGGCTAAGTGCCATCTACTTCAGTGGGAGATGGACTCCTATGTGCTTTAGAAAATACCATTTGACTCTCATTTCCATGGGCTGGCTTTTCTGAAAGCATGTCCCAGAGCAGCAAGTCCTATTTGACATTTTATTGCATTCCATGAGCCTGCAAGCCCATGCTGCAAACAGATCCACACGGCAAGTGAAAGCTGCCTTTGGTAACCTATCTCTCCCCTCTGCAAATGGCAAGTTTTGCCAGGATGTTTGTGGCAAACCTGCCATGCTCTGAAATCTCAAATGCCTCAGTACACAAGCAGTATTTCAGGTCTAATACAGTGCTGCTTTCTCATTTTATAATGTGGAATTACATAAAATGTGACAGCAATCTGCTCCCATCAGGATGCTAAATACTGGTTTGTAGCTGGATTAAATAAATCTTAATTAAGACTCTAAGTGTATATTTTCACTTATTTCCTTCCTCCCCTCCCTTTTCCTCCGCTCCCTACTCTTGAGAATATGACTAAAATAAAGTGAAAAATAGTAAGTATTAAAAACATGGGGAAAAAAATAAAGGAAAAGCCTAAGTAAGTGCCTCTCCCAGCAAGAGAAATTCCTTCTCTTGCTGCCTATCTTTCTGTACGTGTGCATGCATATGTCTCAGTACGTGTAGCACGCACGCATACATACATCTCTATATACATATAAACATATGAAGAAAGGATGAACACATTTGAATATATTATTTGCAGCTTATGGGGTGAAAAGGTTTATAGAGCTTCAAATGGCTGTCTTCTGCAATTCAATTTCCTTTGTAATGAAGACTGGAACCAACAAGTATGCACATGGTTCACTTTAATGTGGTCAATGACAATTTATACCCCTTCCGTTATTGTATTCTGAAGCACATTAGTGCAGAAAATGATCAGAGGACATGTGATCTAAAGGGAAAATAGTCAGATTTCATTTTAATATTGGCTTTGGATGTGAATGAGCAAGTTCAACAATGAAATTCCTTTAGCAGTAATACTTTGTACAGAGGCCTTTTGGAGACCTAAGTCACTTAGAACACTTCCAGTGGAGCGCTGAGGGCTGCTTTCCAAGTCAGAAGTATAACTCAGTATTTACTGATGTAAAAGGCGATGTTTTCCCAGTAGTGAATGTGACATTTCAGCTATGGCAGCCTAAACCATAAGAGGGTTGTGTTCTCTGAATTCAAATAGACTTAGGTTTTGCATAAGTTGAAATGGAAAAGTGGATTTTTGTACATAGCAACCTCTTTTCAGCCTTTTTCACAGCAAGCAAAACAAACCAGAAACACTGCAAGCCACAGGTCTGTCTACTTTTAACAGGAAGACTCTGAGAGAGTTGGGGCAGTTCAGTCTGGAGAAGAGGAGACTCTCAGGTGACCTTATTGTGGCTTTCCAGTATCTGAAGGGGCCTACAAAAAGGCTGGGGAGGGGCTTTGTCGGATGTCAGGTAGCGACAGGACTAGGGGGAATGGAGCAAAACTGGAGATGGGTAGATTTAGACTGAATGTGGGGAGGAAGTTCTTCACCATGAGAGTGGTAAGAGTCTGGAATTGGTTGCCCAGGAAGGTGGTGTTTAAGGCCAGGCTGGGTGGAGCTCTGACCAGCCTGATCTAGGGTGGAGTGTCTCTGCCCATGGTAGGAGAGTTGGAACTAGATGAACCTTCTAACCCAGACTAACTGTATGACTTGGTCTGGGTGATTCTGCTGTGGCAGGGCGGTTGGACTAGATGATTGGAAGGTCCCTTCCAATCCCGAATGATTCTATGATTCTATGAAAAAAAAATATATATTATTTAAGTGCAATATGGGCTCTTTCCCCAGATAGAAGCTTATCTGCAACCACTATATATAAATTAATCATGAGCTGTCTTGCATAAATGTTCTTAAGAGGAAATTTTGCTATGAAGTTGTAGCAAATTAGTCAAAATTATACAGCTAGCACGATTCTTTGTTTGATTTTCTGCTATGAATAAATTTATGAATGCCAACAATATTTCACTTCACTATTTACCAAGATGCCTTTTTGATATTTGCAGCATTTTGCAATCTCTCACTCTTTTTCTTTCAAAAGTGAGTAGCAACAGCCTCAGCCTGAGGTTAGTCTGGAAACAGAGATGATAGATTTGGGCTAACAAGCCCAAAACAAGAGGTTGAATCTTGTGGCTGTATCAGTTCATCAATAAACTCAGACACTTCTGTGCTGTGATTCATTATATAATGTAAGCAAACAAAAATATGTTTTCATTAAGTGCTTTGAAGTTTCTGATGAAAGGAATGACCTGAAAGAAGGCATTGTTACGTCTGTGTTGAAAAAAATTGGGCCATTTAACATAAAATAGTTTTCAGGAGTGTTGGAAGTGCTAATTGAAGTTGTAGTGAGGTGTTTGTTGGGTGTTTTTTTAGTAAACAAGAGAAGCACAGATTTCTTCTTCAGTTAAAGTAATTAGTGGTTTCTGTTGTGCTTTTTGTTCCCCAAAATATTTTACTTGATTCTTTCTGCTCTTCTGAAAGGTGTGAGCCTCTTATATCCTATACATCATGCCTGCCAGTATGGGGAAGGGATTCCAGAAACTGTAGTCAATGCAGCTAACAGAGACCAGAAAGCTGTTCAGGTCTCTGAGCTGGAGTTGTTTAGTTTGGAGAAAGAAGGCTATGGCAAGACCTTATTGCACCTTTCCTGTATCTGGAGGAGGCCCAAGAGAAAGTTGAGGAAGGACTTTTCACAGAGCCTCATAGTCATAGGATGAGATCTAATGTCTTCACACTGCAAGAGGCTAAATTCAGATTAGATATATGAAGGAAGTTCTTCACTATGATGATGCTGAAGTACTGGAACACGTTTCCCAGGGATGTTGTGACTGATCCGTCCCTGGAAGTGTTCAAAGCCAGGTTGGAAGTGTCCCTGCTCATGGCAAGGGCTTTAGAACTGGACAATCTTTAGGCTCCCTTCTGACCCAAACCAGTCTATGATTATCTTTAAAGAAGACAAATGCATTCTATCACTTGACCAGCCTCCCTAGACTATCACCCGTTTCTACTAGATTAAGTACTAGTAAAGATAAATTGCCTGTAGTCTCTAGATTTATTGACTTAGGACATGTTTTAGTTGCTCACATGTAATTGACTAGTGCTACCTTTTTATGCTGTAGACATTCTTTCAAACTTTTTACTGCCTGAAAGGGCATCATTCTTCTTCAGGTCCTGAGGGCAATTCAGAAAACGTTAAATATCCAGCTTTAGGCAACTGAGCTCCACTCCAGATGCTAAGTTACACAGCCTCTGTGTTCCTCTAGCCCATGGAAGACAGAAACCTGTCGGTCTCCAGTGTCCGAAGGCAGGTGTATAGCATGGAAATTTGCTTTCACAAGCACAGAAACCTGCTGAATTTATGATAAATCCCACTGGTTTACTACCAGAAAAGAACCTTATTCCCTAAACATTTATTAAAAAAAATAGAAGCCAGTAAAATAAATTGCAAATAAATTCTGTAATGCAATTCAAACACACATTTAACATCTCAGTTGTGAAAACTATCCACCTACAATGCCAGAATAATGGGTGTTATAAAGCATGTGGAAGGAGAAGGGGAACGATAGCGCCTAGCAGGGTTGCTTTGCTCTTTCTGTGGAAGAATATGTACAGCAACACACCCTGATTTTTTTACATTTATTATACATTTTTTATACATTTTTTAATTTTTGAGTGAAGCAAGGTGACAGCCAGCTCTCCACTCACTTATATAGTCTTTGCCCCAAACTAGTTTGATTTGACACAGCTATTAAGCCCAGACTGCAAAAGTTTTAGTGTTTCAATCCCCATTACAGAGGACTCTTTCAGATCCTTTAAAATCACCTCTACCATACTGGCCACAGAGAATTGCCATCTCAAACCCACAAAGCAGGAGAGGAGCTATGGGTGCTGCTGCTGAATGAGCACAGGCTGTGCTGAAACAGCTCAGCATCCTTGGCAGATGCATCTATTCTATTTTTTTTTTTTTTTTTTTTTTTTTTCATTTTGGACTGTGAGTTCGTGGTTAGAGCTGCTACCAGGCTTTATCTGTTTGCAGAGCTTTTAAGAGAATGAATCACTAACCTGCCTGTGGCCCTTGCCTACTTTGGGCTGCTAACACAACTGAAATAGAAATGTCTTCCTTAAAAGGGTCACTAGAAAACAGGAAAAAATGAGTGTCAGCTCCGGCAGAGAGGGCAGGTAGGGCTTGACTAACACAGCCCGTGCTTTGCTACTTGTTTCTTGAAAGACTCATGATACCATTTATTTTACCCCAGAAGGAGTCAGTTTAGTTAAGAAACTTATAAGCTCAAAGCAAAAGTCTTAAAATGTTGCAGAGGATCCCACTTGGAAGAATACCTGGAAAGAAAAGGAAATGCAGCATAAAAGCTCTTGAAACTTGATACCATGCTTTAGGGTCATTAGCAAATAAACTAAAAAATGCAGAGGTGAAAAATAGGTTAGAAAGGTCTTTATTTTCTCCAAGGAGAACTTGAACATCCACTGGAGACCAGAGAGGAGTGTTAATGACATAAGTAGCATCAGGGGATCCACTTGACTGAATGCAATCTTTATTTTATTTATGGGAAACTGGTTTTTCAATCAGTGCAGACTTCCATAGGCATCCTTGAGGGGAAGAGAACAAACCTGCAATGACCTTCACCCTATTACAGGCTTGTAGTTGATCAGTTACTGATGTTATTAGAAATGTACACCAGAATCTCTGTTGTGATTTGGCTCAGATTGGGACTAAAGCTTTGAACTTAAGGCTGAAAATCAAACAGGTCTGTGCTGTTTATATCATCAGTGGAACTGCCATAGGTATTTTTGTTTGGCACTATAGTCACTGAAATGAAAATTGTCAGGGGAAAAGAAAGCTGTGGATGTAGAACCACAAACTGTCTGTATTTATCATTGAAGTGGGCCAATGCCTTATTCTCCTTAGGCATTTCCAAAGAAAACTCATAGGTTGGACTTAAACCCATGTCTTTGTCCCTGTGGTGGTGACGAGTTTTGATGTAGCCACTCAGACCCAGGACTCCAGAAAAGATATGATCAAAAAAAGCTTAATAGCCAGCAGGGTACTGGTGTGTGAGTTGATGTTTCCTTGCTCAGAGCTTCTGTGACACAAGAACAGAGCCAACTACTCTGAAAACCAAACAAAGGAAAATGTATTACCAAGGAAACTTTGTGAAAGAACAGATGGTCTGGAGCAAGTGGTTAACTATAGAGAACTGCTATAACTCCCTTCGTAATAGACACTAAAACTCCATTTTACCTTTGGGGAGGAAACTCATGAAAGAAAGTACTTGATTTTAGTGTCCTGCAGAAGAGAACAGTTCCTTTATCTGTCTAGATAGTGCTACCTGGTTGTCTCTGTAAATAAGGCATCCCCAAGAGCCTCATGTGTTCTAGGGGACTGAAAAAGGCCATTTCCAAACACTCAAAAAAATAGCCACGCTGGCAGGTTACAGAAGAAAGTGTTACAGGCCAGCAGATGCTTCAGACAGGTGGGTTCTCAGAAGACATCCACCCCAGCAAATCTGGGCAAAACACCACCTGCTAATAAAAAGTAGGAGGGAACCAAGGAACACGTGAGTTCATGTGCATGCCAACATCCCAAATTCATTGCACACGTTTATGTGTGGATTTTACAGCAAAAGTAAAGATGAAATTAAAGGAATATAAACTGCAACCTTACCCACGTAGGTGATCAATGAGAAAAGTTAGAAGAATCATTTGACCATGTCTGACTAAGGAAAAAGGACTGTTACTAGCCTTAACACCCAGTGTGATTAGAGGGCAAAACACCAAATACACTTTCCCATTCAGTATTTAGAGCAACGCTGAAGGTGCATGAAATCACGGTGATAAATCAAAGAGACACTTCTCTGTTTGAAAGGAAGAAGAGGTAAGCTGGCACAGAAGAGAGCTTCGTGGTTCCCGAGTCAATTGTTTGAGGTGATGTGCACCCACAGGTGCTGTAGAAAACAGCTGGTTGAATTTAACCACTCATTTAAAAAAAAATACTCTCATCTGAAAACTGTGTGTGTGAATGAGGTTGACCAGGGAACTGAGAAGGTCGTTTTGTGTGAAAATGAAAGGATTTCAGAGTCAGGTAAACAGTGTGAAAGGTAGGTACAGGATTAAAAAATACTATTGCAGCATTGAAAAATGGGTGTTGTTGAAGAGGTTTTAGTTGTTTGCCTAACATTTTATACTTATAACCAGACAGTCAAGGAAAAAAGCCCTCTTCTTTCTAATATTGTGCCGTAATTTATTTTCTGTAGGTGTGTAGGGATGTCCAGGAGAGTTAATGGAATGTGCTGCCAGACTGTAACCAAAACATCCAATTTTCTCTATTTGCATTTGCTGTTTAATGCTGCATTGCAAACTGGTCCTCTTGCCTTTCCTTCTGAATCCTGTGCACTTTCGACCCGCCAGGAACTGTATGAGAAAGTGTGTCCAAGTGACAGTCCTTTTTAAGACTAAAGATATTGGGTCTTCCTCTTGTCACCTTACATGCCTGAAAATGACATTGGCTTCGGCTGCTCTTTTCATTCACAGCGTTAAGCAGATGTCTCAAATTCTTTTCAGAAAGGTTTAGTCAGGTGAAAGTTAGCAAATTTAAACTATCAGCTCTTAGCCAGAGATACATTTGCTAAATCTGTATGGAAGTTTTGATGAACCTCTGCAATTCTTGAACGTTTCTTATTTGACCCTATGTCCTCAATGATTTTTTTTTTTCTGTTATAATTTTGTTCTAACAAGTTCTGCATCCAGTTAAATTAAACTCAAGAATGTGTCAAGGTACAAGTCTGGGTTTGTTTTTTTTTTCCAGTTGTTTCATAAATCTGGGAAAAAATAGCAAAGATTTTGAGCACATTCAGCCAGAAAGTTTGAGGAATATTTTGTGACTTCTGGTAAGATTCTGTGGTCACTTAGACCTGTATGTTCCTCTGGGGTGCTTGGGCCCTCACAAGAGTGTGTGGAACAAAGTCTCATATTTCTTGTACGTTCCTGGATTTTGTCTGTGAAAACAGTAGTCCGTTTCCTACTCTAAGACAAAACCAAACGTCAGTGAAGCACAGACTAAGCACAGTTGCTCCTGGTTTACCCTCAGTGATGTACTTAAGCAATTTGGGAGAACTTCCACAGTGTGGCATGAGGACAACATAAACATTATGGTGTGGGGCTGGGGGTGACTGGTATTTTTTTTATCAACCATGTAACTGAGTGGGGACCAAAACTTAGCAGATAGAAACTTCTCAATGAGGGTGGTTGTGGAGTCTCCTTCACTGGAGATGTTCAAGACCCGCCTGGATGTGTTCCTGTCTGACTTGGTCTAGGTGATCCTGCTGTGGCAGGGGGATTGGACTAGATGATCTTTTGTGGTCCCTTCCAATCCCTAATGATTCTATGATTCTATGATTCTGTTCAGATGACTGTGAGAAAAAATATTATTACGATCAATACACAATAAAATCAGAGCTTGTGGAGGTTGTCTACTTAAAATAATTTTGCCAGTATCAGTGTAACTTTTAATGAAAGCTGTAGGAAGAGATCACATTCTTACGTCCATTCATGGACTTATGTCCTCTCTTACTGGACAAACACCGATTATTTCCTTCTCTTAACTCTATCATCAAGCTGAACAAGTACATTTCTATGTACATTAGAAGAGGCATCAGAAGACATTGTTGGAAAATTCTCAAAATTAAACACTTTGATCTTGAAACCAGTCAAAGGCTCCTTAGAAAAAGTTTTCAGAAAAAAAATTTAACATCTGTAGGACTTGATTCTTTCAGTCTCACCTCATAGGTGTCAAGTATCATGTAAAGTTGATGCTAAAACTGGGTGTCTGCCACTAATAGGGTTATGAAACCTTGCCTAACAATCTTCATAATAATTCCTATGCTTTTTTAGCAAAGGCAGAATCTGCAAAGAATTGTCACTAATAGAGTAAGGGATCTGTGATACCTCGAGCATCTCCTATAAGCTTTGATTTTCAGAGAACTTGGGTAAAACATAAGCGTCTGGTTGCCATGCTTGTCCTACCCTAACAGCTCACATGTGAAACTTCATGTAACCTCCATTGAGTCCTTCTATTGACATAAATGCAACTTGCATCACTCCTGTTAATTATATCAGCTGCTCACCGTACTAAACAGCATTCTTATCTTGAAACTAATGTCTGTTAATGTATCCAGGAAGACCAAATAATGCAGGGTTGATAACAAGCCAAACCTAATGTAGTACCACTGAGTGTGGCTTAATTGTGTAATTACTTTGTAGTTTCACTACATGACAACTTCAGTGTGTTACGACAGTGGAACAAAGAAGTAGAAGTTGGGCACAATTTGTCAAAGACAGGGATGGTGCTGAAGTACAAGCAACACCAGCACGAGTTTTCCTTTGTAAATCACCAGCTTATTTTTGTTCCAGTAATCTGTGGCAAAAGTGCAATTGTGTTTGTAGTAGTTTTTCTTACTTACTAGTACCTTTGTACTTACAAAAGAGTAAATTACAGAGTACGTCACTCATTTAGCTTTGATTCAGACATTTTTGTTTGTGTTTTTCTTTTGCCTGTTTGTTTTACTAGAGACAAAAAAGAGAAGGGTGAAACCTTACTGGGAACAAAAACAGGGCAATACAAATGGTTTAAAAATATCTATCCCCAGGAGGATTTCCTGTCCACTTCTTCCCTGGCACCAAGTTGATGTAGTGCTGGAATGCAAAACTAGCAAATATGCAGACATCAGGAATATCGATAGGACCTGTTAGAGTCTCAGAAGCTGTATTGATCACCTAGCGGGATACTTCATCAAGCTGTCAGAATTAAGTGTTGTTTTAATAGTCCCCTTTACCCATTTAATTGTTTCTTTTCCTCATTTACAATGTATGAGGCTGCACGCTGAGCACGTGGCGTCCCTTTCAAAAGTGTTAGCATTTTCTCCAGAAGATGCCTGTTTTATGTAGCCTATCACTGGGTACTTTTTCATACTGATCAGGTAAAATCTGCTGTTGATTTGTGCGTTCCTTGAGTACCAGTCCACTGAAACTGGCACAACTTAAAACATTTCTCAAATATGAAATGTCAGCTTGTTTGGTTTCACAGTGGTTCCCGCTAGCACTTCAGTGTCAGAGGCTGTTGCAGCAGTAGACTCACTGTGGCAGTTCTGTTAATCTGTTTGTGACCTTTGTTTTAGATTGGATCTGAGCGTTACTCATTTTTGTAAGATTTGACTTTTTATAAAACTGTATTTTTTCAGTAGAAAAGAACTGCTTCATTGAAAACTGGAAATGTTGATTATCTCCAGTTCAAAGAACGATCTACCAGAGATTTTAAATGCAATCTTGTTTTAGTCAGAGGGATGTTTATCAACTTTAGCAAAATAAAGAAGTGTTTGCCATCACATATTGAAAAGGTGCAACTGCCAAAAAACATACTTAATGCCCTTTGTAGTTTGCTTGGGTTGTGCTCTGACACATTACATTGCTCATATTTCCTACTGGTTTTACAACATCCATCACCGTTTTTGTACAATCAGTCTTATAGATTTATAGAAGCCAGATCCCTGCCCTAACATCCATCTTACAGTCTATAGGAAAGTTAATGATACATGAAAAATGTAATACCTCTTAGTCAAAGGACAACAACGATAATCTGTGACCTCTTGCGTCTCAGGGGGATGGTGGTGCTTCACTCTTGCCTTTTCTTTTTGATGTTTTCATGCAGGCAAATTAAATCACTGAAAGAAAACTTCTATTGCAAAGTGTTATATAGTTCTTGCCTTATTTAGGAACCTTATCTAAATCCATCTAAGTAGTTGCAAGTAATGAAATCAGAATATCTGAATACATTTCAAGAAAACAGGGTGAAAAAGAACCACACCACATGTATGACTGCTTTGGCTCTCCAAGGGTAGTAAGTTGTTAAGCAACACGGCACATAAATTTACTAATCAAGGTCTTACTCTGGCAAATCCTCCCATTTAACCAGGACCATTCGGTGACGACGGTATGACAAGCAAATACATATTGAATGCATGCAGTATTATCAAAACTTAATCACAAGGATTAGAAGAGATCAATAGAAGCAGCTACAGAAGCTCTAAACACAAAGCATCCATCACTCCTTACTCCTTGAATGTGGTCACCCTTGGAGATTGAACCATCAGCAGTGATTGATGGTCTCTGATGTGAGGACGGGGAAAGAATATTTCAAATATTGCTGGAAGGTGGAAACATTTTTCTTTCTAACAGCCATTATTAGAATGTGCTGCTGACTTATGATCCTTGAGCCATCATTGGTGTATTCTCCTCTGTGAGGAGAAAGACTGCAGGTAGCCCTTCTACATTTTATAGTAGAATCTGCCTATCACTTGCCACTCACATGGCAGTGCTTGAAAGCCATAGCACGCTCCTGTCTTCCAAGGCCTGGCAGCTGAATGTCCAGGTTCTTTGTACAACTGCAAATCAAGTCAACCTTGGCAAAAATCTTAGTAGCTCTTTGCTGCACTCTGTCCCACAGGCCAGTGCTTTCCTTTCTGCTGCGGGTGCAAAACTCTCCCAGCCAAAATCTCCAGATGAGATATCATAAGTGCCACACAGAAAGGAAGGATAGATTTTCTGGAGTGATTCTGTGTTGTAATCCTAACAGCCCAGTCTTATTTGCTGCAGGAGCACAATGCTGATTTGTTTGTCTCATCCTCCACCAGGACCCGCAGGTCTTTTTTGATCCCTACTCTAGATCATTGCAAGGATTTGTTCTGCTCCAGATTTAGACCTTTATATTTAGGGTTTTCACCTTCATGAGGGTCCTATGAGCTCAGTTCTCCCATCTTTTTGCAGCGCTGGGCCATGCTCCAGGATACTGACTGTTCTCTGAGTCTGATAATGTGTGATCCACATGTCATAAACACAGAATCACAGAAGCATAGAATCATTAAGGTTGGAAGAGACTTCCAAGAAAATCAAATCCAACCTTCGTACTGCAGGAATGATTTTATATCCTGACCACCAAAGAATAACTTGCTTTATTTTAACGGACTGTATTTCCGCTCCTTGCTCTTCAGGACTACTGCTGTATTTGGTAGGAACAGTAGCCAAACATGTTTCAGTAGCTGCCAAACAGATCCTGAGGGTAGAAGGCCTATGCAGGTTTAGAAGACAACTTTATTCTGAGTACATTATTGTGTTTGACACCTTCCCCATTAGCTTTGTTGCTGTGTCTCCAGGCACTACAATGAAAGCCTTTAAACAGCATAATTCTAGAAGCATTGGGAAGCAAATAATTTGAGGGCTGGAAGAGTATTGTTGGAAAGCATCTCCAGATGCTTGCCCTGCTCTTCAGCAGACATCTGCTGTTGGCTGCTTCTACAAACAGCACCCTGGGTTAGTCAGATCCTTTCTCTGATGTAGCACTGCTCTTCTTGTTGCCTTTAAAACATTTCTTCATTTCCATGGACGTGAAAGAGTCTTAATATCACCAATAATTTTTTCCCAAAGCATTTCCACCGTTACTGTCAGTGCTGAATTGACCTGACTCAGAGCTTGATTAATCCAGCTCAGAGCACTTCTGAAAGCCCCAGCTTGGGCTGTGAACAAGACCGCTCCGGAGGTTCTTCTGTTTTCTGGAGGAACACAACTTTTCTTCTTAGCCTAATAAAAGTACAGATCTGTACCAACAACAACTTCTGAGGCAGAAATGTTTCACTTGCCTATGCACATGTCTTTGCTCTTGGCATTGTACATGTATTAATGAATTCATAGTTAATAATTGAGATATATGCAAGCCATTTAGCAAGATGAAGTGGACATCTATTATTAATTGTTAAATTAATAAACTGTAATCAGGCACAGGCTCTGGGGCACATGTAACTTTGTGAAAAACACTGAGCATCATTTGCAGTACAACTCCAGAAGCTTTTGTGCTTGTTAGGATATATTTAGGCTTTATTCTTCTGTCAAGTTTGGGTAACACTTTGTGTTACCAATCAATAACTATAATCTGATTTCCTCTCTGTATGCGCTGTTGCTGACAGAGATATGAACCACTATTGATAATTTGAAAAATCCATACTGGTGTGGAAAAAACAGAATGCAAATGATTTAAAGTTAAGAAATAGCTCTTAAAGTAGAAGTCTTAGAGTTCGATCTGTTTAGCTAAACAAAAAGCAAAACATAAAACTAAAGAATCTTAAGATTATATAGGGAAGCTCGCTCTTGGGGGGGTCATTTTCTAACAATGAATGGTCATTATATTAAAAGACTAAGCATTTTAAAAATATGTTTGTTTATTAACTGGGAAAAAAATAAGAGCTTTTAACATTGGTTAACTTTATTTTAAGAAGTAAAAGGATAAAACAGAAGATTGCTTTTATTCCATCATTTTTGTCAATTATTTTCAATTTTCTGAGATATTAGTTACAGGTGATCCTTGTGAAAGAAATGTTTTGTATCAGAGTCAAAGGGATTGTTTTCTAATGTAGCTGCTGATCTTATCCACAGGACATCCAAATACTGCTTGAGACTGTTGGCAAAGCGTAGGCACTAAAGTTCTTTTCCCTATACCCCTACCTAAGGTCGAGGCATCTTCTTTCCTCTCCTTCATTACCTTTCTTGGCTGATTAAACACTGATTCAAGAGCTCTTGACCAGATGCCTTCTCATGTTACAGCCATGTATTAACTAATCTTTTAAGACAAAGTATTATACTGTGTGCCAGTATTGTAGCTGGTAGAACTGGCCAGTATTTTAGTTGGGGCCCTGGTCTCTTCTCGGGGCTTCAGGGCTACGAGAACACAAACTAAAGGATACCTGTCCAGGCAGCAGCATTTCCAAGCATTTTCCACTAATTGCAAGCAGTTATAATGGTAATAAGATAATAGCAGGAAAACTGTATAATTATTTTTCAAACCTCATATGCAAATGCACTTCTCCAAAGTGCAGTAATTTGCTAATTCTCAGCTTCTAAAGCCATATTTGAAAAGCTGCTTTGTGCAGTCGGTGGTTATTTTTTGGTAAATGACAGCATAAAAATTAAATACAAAAGCAGAAAATCAAAGTCCTCTATGGAACTGCTGATTGAAAAAAGACACCCTGCCTGCCTGCATAGGTACTTGGTGTGTTGGCTTGCCAAAACGACAGCACACGCTTTGAACACGGCTAAGCAGAGCGTGACCAATGCAGAAAACAGGAGGAAATTCTGTCAGAAAAGTGCATTGGACAGAAAGGAAATGTGATGAACGAACTGCCCTTCATTTTGTCCAGGTTAAGGAAATAAGGATGAGTAGTAAGTTTTATATTCCACCCTGTATTTTCTTTAGGCTAGACTCTAAAATGCTTATTTAGTTTTGATTAAGGCATAAGAAAGGTTTTGAATTTGTTCCTTGTAGAAATAGTTACCACATACGGAGAATACAGGTGTGGATGGAGGCCCACCAAAAAATTCTGCTGACAAAAGACGTTCACAGTGAAATACCGCACTTTGATAAAAGCAGAACACTTTGAGATACTCATTTCCATTCTACATGAATAGTGTTGAACTGGAACAGCGACTCTGTAGTAGTTTTATGGTTCTAAAATAGAGCACACACGTTCACTGGTTTGAAGAAAATACGTGAGGGGTGTGCATTATATTTATTTTATTTAGAAAAGCCTGAAATAATAGTTAAAAATTCCAACAGGGATGCATGTTTGCAGCTTAATGCAGAATAAGAAGTTAAATTTACACAAAGATATTAAAAAAAAGGCTTGGGGGTGGGAATCACAAGAATATAAGAATATAAGAAGAATAGAAGAAGAATTAAGAATATAAGAAGAATATATATAGTCTTCCTCTGGCTTTATACAAGTAAGTGAGGTGTCAGTGACTGATTTTCTTGTACGCCATTATATTTAGGCATATGGCAGGTAAAAACAGGCATAAAACTACTGTTACTATCATTTAACGTTCTAAAAAGCATAATTTTATATCCACTTTATCCTTTTAGCGAAGACATTGATGATAAATTCATGATGTCAATATTTACATAGAAAAGGACCAGATGCCCATAATGTAACTGCAGCTCCTCAAGTTACTTACCCTGAGGGCTGCTCTGCCATCCCTCCCACTTCTCGCTGCAGTAGCAGCCAGTGTTACTCCAAATGTGTAATTGTCTTTGGTGATGGTGGGTCAAAGTTGAGCGATGCTTGAAAGATTTTTGAGCTATGCTGGAAAAGAGTGAAATTGTTCTTAATAAGCTTTTTGTACAGCTTAATATCTGTTCTACAACACACGTGTTTTACAACCACTTCAAGGAAAGCGGAAGTCCTTTGTTGCCCATTTTCTCTACCATTTTTCAGAAGGTCAAGAGTGTGACATCAAAGGATGCATTAGCATGGGCTGTTAAGCTTGGTAGATAGTGGCTGTGAAACTGCGTGTCTCTCAATTCAGGATTGAAAATGGCTATATCTATTTATGTTAAAATAATAAAATATTCACTCTGGGAAATTTTTGAAGTTTAGAGCATTTCTACCAGAAACATTGTGTCTTTTATAGTTACGACAATAGAGATAAAAGAAAAATTTCATGGAATATGTTTGAAACCAGCTTCCAAACCATTTAATTATGGTTCTTCACCTCATTACACATTTTACAGTATTACACTTTTAAGAAAAACCTTCCCTCCCTAATTGTTAAAAACGGCTTTAATAATTCAGTAGGAAGGAATACAGTGTCTAAGGCCACAAAGAAATAAACTTATGCCACCATCACTTGGTTGCACCCCTTCAGCTAATATTTGTTTAATCTCTTTCCCCTGTTCTCCATCTGTGTCTTTGTAGTTTTAAAAGTGCAGGAACTGTCTGACAGAGTAACTTGACCACAAATTCGATGACCTATCTATTAATACTGATTTGCAGTCTAATGGTCTAAGATATAGAAAGAGATTTTCAAGCTGCAGAAATATCATTATTTAGACATGTGTAAACAATAGAATCTTACTTACACGCGTATCCAGAGAAAAGCTTACCTGGCTTAACACTTGCTGTTTTTTCCCTAGATGTGAGAATATAGAATATTTATTAACTTTTGTTACACATTCTGCCTGGCTGATTTGGTATTAACCTGCACTCTTCATGCTCCAAGTACAGCTGATTGCCTCCAGCTGCAGCTGAGCACATTGAGCGCTTCCACAGCTCAGATGGAAAAGGACACAAGATGAACTTAAATGTGCTGTCTTGTGCTATCAGAGTTAGACATAGTCATTAGACCCTCCCTGAGGGGACTCTTCCTAAGACTCCTCAGACATTCATATATTGATCCAATCCATTAAAAACTATTGGGATGATTCAGCCTGGTGAGAGTCTCTCTTGCTGTTCCTGTGTCTGTACAAGCTATGAACAGAGGCCAGGAAACTTGTGTTCCAAAAGGAACAGCTGGATAGACGAATCTCCTTCCTAAAAGGACAAGAGTTGCTATAACTAAATTACTTGCACGCAAACCATCAAGCAGAGAGAGGAAGGATGCCTTAAGAGCATAAGAAAACACAATGGAAAACAGTCCTGTGCTCACTGTCTGCAGACATGTTTCATCACTCAAGAGTTTGGGATCAGTTTTCAGCAGACAGAACAACTCTGCTTTATAGTCTTGACACCCATAAAGTAATTCAAATGTCTCTCACTGATTCATATAATCCTTAACAGACTGCCTAAAGCAAAGCAAATGTATCACACAGGAGTACCTGGGGACTACAGTTATTAAGCATGGGGATGTTGTTCAAGTTGGAAAATTGCAAATGATGTTTATGATCTTGTTTATTCAACTATAAGGGAGTAAGGTCTGAGTGTGATGTTTAGTATCGGATCTCATATAGCAGTGTGAAACCCTGAGCAAACGCTCTGCAAATCCTTCAAAACTCTGCAACTCGTCCTGACAGGATAAGGCAAAAAAAAGTCAGCCCTGCAGTGAGTCAGGAATGGATAAGGCAAAGGGAACGATTCTTGGAAGATATGCATGTGGATGTTGTGATGTTCAGATCTCTTGAGCTGCCTGTGGAAGTAGAGCCATACATTCTGACTACAGTGCGTTAAACCGAGCGATTGTTAAGACAATGCACTTTTAAGGACAGATCTGCAGAATGTTGCCTTGGCTTAGTTGTTGTTAAAGAGTCATGTTTAAGGTACCTTTATATTTATGTACACACACACCACACACATATGATATATAGATTTATATATCATTCTACATATATATATATATGTGTGTGTGTAAAGTAAAATTGTGTTTCCACTAGTCACATTACCTACAGCAAACATCTATCGTAACTTTCTGTACATACTGATAATTGTCCATTAAAAACCCTTTCACTTAAAAGTCAATCTAGGAAATAAAATAGCCAGAGGTATTCTATTTCTTCAGCTACTTCTTTTAGGTTAAAGTGAAATTTCAGACGATTAAAATTTTGTAATTATAGAAATTTAATAAAAAATTAACTTTGTATATTAGAAACACACATCAATAGTAGTCTCTCTTTAACATTCTCAATTATTGACTCTGTGAGATAGAGTGAATTTTACCCTATGTGTATATATTGATTTAACATGTTTTCCCCCCCACACCACGGCAGGCACTGGATTTAAGAAAACTAGAGGTCTGAGATTTCGTAATTACTTTCTGTGTAATGAAAAAGGCTGGATCCATGCTTATCCGCTCCGTACATCTCTGAAGCTATTTATCACTTTTCAGTCACTTAATAAACTCCTGTGAGAGCCAGGCAGTCAGAACTCATGTTATTCAGCTAACATCAAGGGCTAATTTCATGACATCTCATTCTTTCCCTCACATCTCTTGCTGACACTACTTCTAGAACAGTTTCCTCCACAGAGACCAGCATGACCTTCTGGTCTCCAGCATCAGCACTGGGGGCTGAGGGCAAGTCTAGAAGAGACCCCGAGCACATCAACAGCCTGTTAAAGTTGAACAAACATTTAACTCTTTTGTTTTATTTTGTATCTATATCAATTTGGTCAAGAAACATGTAGGAGAAAAAAAAAAGGGGGGGGGTTGTCAAAGGGATTCTTTATCTCCCTGACCCTGAAACTTTTGAGCCAAAATGGTTCAACGTGGCTTACCCAGATGATTTTTTTAATGAGTTTAGAAACACTTTTTCTTTGATGTGGAACAAACTTATACTCTGTGTGGAACAAAACATGAGGTACATGTGGTCAAAAAGCTGGTTTGGATGTTAGTGTGTGTGCAACAAGTGAGATGAGGGAAACTCTAATTCAGAGCTTTACCTGCCAGGTATCTACATGACACCAACAAAATTAAAAGCTATTTCTGTTCATGCAGGATGGAACTTGCTGAAAACAGAGTTCCCTGCACTTCAGCAAGCCAGACTGAAGTGATTTGGTGGACAGAAACCAGGCTTTGTCAGAAACATTGCCTTGAACACAGCTGTGATGTGT
The DNA here is from genome assembly GCA_013400115.1 of Rhinopomastus cyanomelas. Lineage (NCBI taxonomy): Eukaryota > Metazoa > Chordata > Aves > Bucerotiformes > Rhinopomastidae > Rhinopomastus > Rhinopomastus cyanomelas. The sequence goes on along the minus strand of VXBP01008935.1, from coordinate 107,621 downwards.
GCACTTGCAGTCTTTCAAGCTAGTTGGTACCTTCCTACCTAACACTGTCCCAGAATTATTGAAGCAGAGAAAGTTCTCTGGAGGTCAATTAACCAAATACTCTGCTGTAGAGGGTCACTTAGAGCAGGTTGCTCAAAAACTTTTTGTTCTGGAATCTCTCTCTCCAAGTTTGGAAAATCCACGACATGTCTGGACAATCTATTCCAGTTTGTAGCTACCAACTTTGCAAAAATGTGTCTTTCTTACGTTCAAACAGAATTTCTTATACTTGATGTCGTGCCCGTTTCTTCTTGTCCCACCCCTGAGAGCCTCTGAGGAGAGTCTGTTTCATCTTCTTCACTCCATTCATCAAGTAATTACATGCATTGAAACGATCTCTCTGAGCCACCTTCTCTCCAGGTTGAGCTCTCACAGCTCTCTCAGCCTCTCCTCAATGATAGTTGCACCAATCCACAACCTTTTGATGGACTCTAGTGTGTTTATGTCTTTCTTGTATTGGGATGGTGTTGCTTTCAGAAGGGCATGTGGTCATTAATTGGTAAAGCTTTAAAGCAGCAAAGAAGGAATGCTGGCTTTTCCAACTTTGATTACACACCAGAAGCATCCAAATCTTACTGAAGATCAAGACAGAAACTTTAGAAGCCTTCTACTGAAGTGAAAGGTGGTGCTACTGTTCTAGCTTATTGAAGCCCTGCAGAGAAGTCATGACTGGCTCCAGTAACAAACACAGAGCTGACAAGATAAATCTGTGTTCTTGTCTAAATTAATTGATCCACAGCAGTCACCTGCAATATGTGACTTATTCTTGAATAACTGACCTTTACATCCCCAAGAGTGAAAAATAAAAGAAAGAACTTACTCCTCCCACTATGTATTTGTAAAAAATATACAGCAGAGTTTCATTCCCTTCTACGTTTCATTACTTTCCTGACCCATTTCACTTTTTGGCCTCTGTCCCCTCCGCCGAGGATTTTACTACCTCATCCTGTAACAAAAATAACTTGCTTAGCATCGGTTGATCAGACAGTGTCTTTTACAACAGATGTTCCTGCTTGGCTCTTTACCCACATCTGGAAGTGTTAATTAAATCTCTCTCTAACCTAATCTCTGCAGCACAGGCAGAATGTGTAGGTCTCATTAGTGCACTGTTGCCTGCTGATCTATATCAAGTGTCTGGTTCTGTTAGTCATATTGTTTTCTCACTTTCTTTAAAGCAGAGATGCTGATACTGACCTTCACTATAAATAGTTGAAGGCATTTTTACACTGCTGTTGTGAAAGTACAGGGTAGTGAAAAGAGAATCTTCCTGGTTTAAGACTGTTGATGTCTGTGTTGCCGATGTTTGTGCCCAAAGAGGTGTTTCCAGCTCAGTTTGGTGGGCCCACTTCGTGCTGCAGTAGAGGGCTGTACGTGCTGAATACTCCATTAAAAATGTACGTGAAGAAGATCTAAAAGGTGGATTCAAGTCAATTATTAGTGTTAGAGAAATCAGGTTTCCTTGAGTCATTTGGATACTTGGCCTACTTTACATTAGGAGGTGGAGCACCTCGCTTATGAGGAGATGCTGAGGGAGGTGGGTCTCTTTAGCTTGGAAAAAGAGGAGACTGAGGGGTTGACCTCATTAATGTCTAGAAATATTTGAGAGGTGGGTGTCAGGAGGATTGAGCAGGGCTCTTCTCAGTGTCATCTAGTGATAGAACAAGGGGCAGTGGTTGTAAACTGGAATATAGAAGGTTCCACATCAATCTGAGAAGAAACTTCTTCACAGTGAGGGTGATGGAGCACTGGAACAGGCTGCCCCGGGTGTTTGTGGAGTCTCCTTGTCGGGATGTGTTTAAGACCCACCTGGATGTGTTCCTGTGTGACTTGGTCTAGGTGATCCTGCTGTTGCGGGGGGATTGGACTAGATGATCTTTCGAGGTCCCTTCCAATCCCTAATGATTCGGTGATACCTTAGGACTATTCTAATTCTTCCACAAGAGAACGCAGAAAAACCCAAACATTTACAGAAACTGGAAGAAAGTCAGTAAAGAATATTTGTGAAGTGTGAAACACCATCTGTAGTTTCTCACCTAGTTTCCCTCTTTAGTCTCGGTCTGATCAGTTTTTAGTCCTGCCAATTATGGGACAAATAAGGCATCTTAGGAGCCACAGAGTCAGATGGGCAGAGTTGTGATTTAGAGGGATACAGAACATCTAACAAATATGCTATCATTTCTCTGATACAAACCTCTTTAATGAAGCATGATGACCCTCAAAATCCTGGAACTACAAACAGAAACAAAAGTTAGGATCTTCAACACCAGAGAAAACAACTCTTCTAATGAGCAGAAATAAAGGTTTTTATAATTAGGCCCTCATGAATTAAACAGTGAGCTAATGACAGAGGTAGATCAATGGGAAGATACGGAAATACATTCAGGGAAAGTTGTTACACGCAGTGCTAGATAAAAACTTGTCACTCAGTGAGGTACGGCAAGATTGCGCATGCGCAAGATGGAAATACGGGCTCTGCAATTATTACTAAGAATAAAAGGACTTTATCAGCGGATCTCAATGCATGTTTTACAAAGAACTGGAATAATTTGTAAAAATTGGAAACTGGGATATATAACTGTGAAGTGACTGACAGTCGTCCAGAAGGCTAGTGTCAGCCCTGGGAACAGAACCAAGGACATTCTAATCCCTGGACAGAAATACTCCAAGTTGTCACTCTTTTTCCTCCCCAAATACAGTTCTGTGAATGAGTCATTATCTTGATCTAGGAACATTGTTTTTCACATCTTTGTGCCTATTCATTTCTTGGTGTTCCTGTGAAACAGATGATTTTTATCCCCCCCTGTGATTTCGTTCATGAGAACATCTGTGCATGGGGACAGAAAAGTCCCCAGTGTACAGATCCTATTATCTAGCCACCAGAACGTGTAATGTTCTGCTCTCTGCAAATCACAATGGGTTTGATTCAGCTACGTAAATATAGAAACCATCAATTCCCCAAATAGCTAATTATTTTTGAAAAGGCTACATTATTACTGCTATTTTTTAGAAAGGCAAATACTCAGGAAACAGCTGGTTTGCACCCTTTCTACTTTGGAAATGTTCAGGACCAAAGACAGATGCTAGTCATCAAAGACACATGTCTGTCTTTCTGCCTTCTAGGTAGCAAGTAGACCAGAACAATAAAGAATTAAATTCAATTCTAATAGATCCTATCAACAATTTGGAGAAGTGCTAATATCTAAAGGTTAAGGACATTTCAGCTGATCTTGTCTGCCTCTGGTACTACTATCCCAAACGTTAGTAATGAGTAGTGAAGTGTTAAGGGACCACTCTTGTTTCCAGCTGAGTAATTCTTTGACTAATGCTTCTTCCCACTGCTCTTTGGAACCTTTGCAGCTGAACTCAAACTGTCAAGCAAGGTGAGATGGTGACTTTCATCCAAATTAAATTTACATTTCTAATCAAATTGTTCTTTAACCTAGGAACTGGAAAAAGTTTTGTTTCCTGAGGATCTATTCCCTCCATTCTTAAGATCAACTGCTTGAAATTAATGTAATAATTTTGTAATTCATCCTTTGGCATCTTGCCAGTGACCAAACCCCACAGAAACACAGAATCTTTCTGTTCAGAAGGGATATTTGGAGATCTTCTAGATTAATCTCCCTACTGTACTCTAGGACAGATTGCACTTGTGACTAATGGGGTTTTGAATATGTCTGAGACTGGAAACACCATAGTCATAGAATCATAGGATCATTAGGGATTGGAAGGGACCTCGAAAGATCAGCCAGTCCAATCCCCCTGCCACAGCAGTATCACCTAGACCAAGTCACACAGGAGCATATCCAGGAGTGTTTTAAATGTCTACAGTGATGAAGACTCCACAATCCCCTGGGCAGCCTGTTCCAATGCTCTGTCATCCTCACTGTGAAGAAGTTCCTTCTAATATTTATATTGAACCTGCTATGTTCCAGTTTACAGCCATTGTCTTATCACTAGATGACACTGAGAAGAGCTTGGCTCCATCCTCCTGACACCCACTCCTCACATATTTATAGACATTGATGAGGTCAACCCTCAGTCTCCTCTTCTCCAAGCTAAAGACATCCAGCTCCCTCAGCCATTCCCTACAAGTGAGGTATTCTACTTCCTTTATTGTCCTCATTGCCGTATCCTGGGCTCCCTCCAGCAGCTTCATGTCCTTCTTGAACTGAGGGACTCAGAACTGGACAAAGATTCTAGATGTGATCTCACTAGTGCAGAGTAGAGGGGAAGAAGAATGTCTCTCGATCTTCTAACCACCTCTTTTCTGATCCACCCCATGATGCTGTTGGCCCTCTTGGGCACAAGAGCATATTGCTGGCTCATGGTCATGCTGCTGTCCACCAGTACTCCAGGTCCCTTTCTCCTACACCGGTCTCCAACAGGTCAGTCCCCAGCCTATACTGTTACCTGGGGTTGGTCTTTCCGGGCAAAGCAAGAAAATCTGTTCCTCTTCCCTCCTGTACTTTCTTTGAGGTCCATTACGAAGAGTCTGGCTGCAGCTTTATCACACCACCTTTTACACATTAAATCTCCCCTTATCATAGGATCATAGGATGTTAGGAGTTGGAAGGGACCCAAGGGATCATCGAGTCCAACCCCCCTGCCGCAGCAGGACAAAACTATCTAACACAGATCACAGAGGAACGCATCCAGGCGGGCCTTGAAAGTCCCCAGAGAAGGNACATTGCTGTGCCATGGTTAACCTGTTGTTAACCTGCTTCACTGATGAGCAACTGCAGCTCACTAAACCTCTCCTCAAAGAGAAACGCTCCAAGTCCTTAATCATATTTGTGAATGTTCATTGGATTTGTTCCAGTAAGTCCTTGCATTGGGCAGTCCAGAACAGGACTCAGTATTCCAGATGTGTCTCACCAGATTAGAAGGGAAAGATCAACTCCTTCAGCTTCAATCTCCTTCAGCTCCTGTTGCAGCATCCCAGGGAGCTGCTGGCAATTGCTGGCTTTGGGTCAAGTGATTTGCCCTGGACCTCCAGGATGTGTTGTGCAAAGCTACTCTCCTGCTGCACTCTTTTTATTGTATTTCATAACCCCAGTACATTACTTCCTCTTTCTTCTGTGAATTCCAAGTACCAGCTGGGCAGAAGACAGGCAGAAGACTACACAGGCAGTGGGTCACAGCCTTCCAAGGGCTATTGCAAACATCCTCTAGCTTTTGTTTTAGTCTATCTTCCTCATTCCCCACTAGTCACTGAGTTTTACAACTCCTTTCCATATTTAGCATTTTTGCATCTTACTTTGATCCAGAAAGCAGTAGGTGAATGAGCAATTGCTTAGCATTTGTTTACTTATGGAATAAAGGCTTTTTTCTTGTTCAAAAGAAAGAATTGTCCAGGGAATTATAGCTTGAAGCTCATAACAAAGTTGAATAATTTTGCACACTTTGAGCTTTCCAGTTTTTTTGCCATCTCATCCATCCTTTTAAGTTTGTTCCTGCTTTTTCCCCCCTCTCCTTCCTTTTGGATACATTCATTCCCAGTGTTAAAGGTGTCTCAGAAATTTGAAAGCCCAGTTTTTAAAAAAATAGCCTGAAAGCAACAGTGACACTGACAAATGGGCCTGTGTATGTAGTTGGAGATGCAGACTACTGTGTGTACACGGCTCTAATTACATGCTTCTACACCCGTGGAAAAATGCAATAAAAAATGCATCAGAGGTCTTTCTACAGAATTTGTGCAACATGCTAATATGTGAGTCAGAAATCAGAAAAAAATTTGCCCAAGGCACAAACTTAACACAGCACTTTGCCCACCTACATCACTTGGGATGGAATGTATTGCTAAGTAAAACAGCAGCGAGTTTCCACCTGGCCAGGACATCCAGAAAACAAGGATGCTGACAAAGGGAACACCCTATGCAGAGACTTCAGGAAAGCTCTTTGGTGGGAGGATGGGTTAGAAGACAGGTGGATACTATAAAAACTCAGGTGACAAGTTCTAGGGCCGCCCATGGAGATGATAGAGTCGTCTTCTTTGAAGTCATATAGAACCCTCCTGGATATCTTCCTGTGCAACTGGATCTAGGTGATCCTGCTGTTAACTTTTGAACTCCAAGCTCTGAAAACAAACATCTTATAAAGTTTTGTAAACATCTTACATGGTCCCTGGGAATCCTGTTTCTCCCTTGATTTACTGCTTTTTGCCACTGTCTAAAGTAGAGGGATCTGCTGAACTTTGTGCCTTGTCATCTTTCACCATTCTCTGGGCTGGTCTTTGTTCTGTCACTGATATTAGAAGAATTTATGACATATGTGGAAGGTTGCTTCTCCTATGCAAGTGGGTGCATAGAAGGAGCTGATGCACTGATGAGCTCTACCCTTTCATAAAATGACAGTGATATGTTAGATTACATAGGACTTAGAGTGATATCACCCACCTCGTCAATGTATGAATTCTCTGTCCTTTGTGAAGACTCTCAGGAATGAGCAGCAGGGACTTTCTTTTATTCAGAGTGTTGACAGAGCCCTGATATGAAGATTAAAGTCACATTATCAAAGTAATACATTATCGTATGTATTATAGTCCTGTGAAGGAATGCCTGACTTGATGCGTGGTACCATTACTATTATACCAGCAGCACACTTTCTAAGATTGAAAATGTAGGGATATAGATGTAATCACTAATTAACAGTAATTAAAAATACCAGTAGCTCATAAAATCAAATGAAGATAAGAAATTATTTGCTATTGTTTTCTAGGAGAGCAATGAAGCAAAGCTTTTCTTCCTTTTTTTTCAGCATGTCTTTTCTTGTATATCAGGGAAAGCAACCCAAAATAAACCTAAGAAGTTTGAACTTTAAACAGGGAACTGATATATACACTACTCTTAAATATGCATTTTACTCTTAAAATCACCTCTCTCAAAAATAAACTGTAAGATAAAGGCGATAACTCATAGAAATAGCACAAATGTTTTACAGGATAAAGAGAAGTATATAAGTATATTAAAGTATATTTCAAAGTATATTAAGTGTATTTACATATAAGTGTATTTAAAAGGCTTAGAAATTATAATTCTACAAGAGAGTTTTTAGAATATTACAAAGAAAAATCTGAAGTTTGTTAACTGTAATTAAATATTAGGAGGATTTTCCATTTCAGGGAAATAGCCCTGGCTTCAAAAGAAGATGTGAGCAATGTTATCATCTAGGGAACTATTCGCTATTCATTGAGTAAAAGGTAGGCACTCAAAATAGGCTACAGTCAAGCACTATTAACTCTGATCACTGAGTGTGGGTGAAGGAGCAGCACATAGCAAGATACGAATCACTGCATCACAAAACGCCACTATCTGCCATAGTTTTCATATCTTTTTTCGTGAAATAAGAGTTAAAAATACACATTAAAATTTCTCTGAAATAAAACTCTTCATAAACCTTTATCTAGAAAGGTTAGTGATAGAGAGTGGTGATAGAAACAGGATGTTAAAAAAAGAAAGTTCTGGGGCCATATGATGATTACTGTTGGTAACAAAGTATGGTTGGGCACAGTTCCAGGAATGAGCTCAAAGACAAATAAAAGGGAAAAAGACAGAAGAGGGGGGGTATCATTTAGGAAAGCTGATCTGAATGCAAAGGTGGATTGATACCATGAATTTTCACAAAAGAGAGGATCAATCATTCTCACTAGAAAGACAGGTCGATACACCGTAAACCCTGGCAAACATGAAATAGAGGATCGAGGTACTTTAGCCAGGATCACTCTTAACACAGGTAATGTTGACTCTGACACCTAAATTAGCTCTTCCAGACCTTCTATGAATAGTTTATATGGTCTTGTACTGTCTTCCAGACAAATACTGCTTAACTACGTCTGTTCCGTGTCTGTAATACCTGTTAACTTTATTGTGACGATATTGCTGCTAGAACAGACTTAGCTCATGTAGCAAAATTGACTGAATATCCGAGTAAATAACCTTTTGAACTCCAGGTTTTCAAAGAGACTCCAATGGAGCGTACTTTCAGTTGGTACAGCATTGCAATAACAGTTCAGTTGGCTTTGTCAGTCTGCCAGAAGGGCCGCGTTCAAGCGAGACATAAGGTTTGAAAAGGGGTCGCACCAAAGCAGTGCTGTATCTTATAGCCAAGAACGTGCATAAAATGTTGGGCAGTGCTAAAGGGTAGAGAAAGAGAAAAAAGGTGGGAAGGAAAGTACGTGCTCCCACTTTGTCGTATGTCCTCATGAATCTGTAGTTGGTTGGAAGATTTTAAAGTATCGGGGGTTACAGCCAAAGATCTAGACTTGGACTGTTGTCTAATCTTGCATAGAATCATAGACTTGTAGAATAGTTTTTAGATTGGAAGGGATCGCAGAGATCATCTAGTTCCTACTCCCTGCCGTGGGCAAAGACATGTCTCAGTAGACCATGTTGCCCAGTGCCCCATTCAAGCTGACCTTGAATACTTCCAGGGATGAAGCAGCCACAACCTCCCCGCACAACCTGTTCCAGTGCCTTAGCGCCCTCATAGAGAGACATTTCTTCCTTACACCTAATCTAAATGAACACTTACTAGTTTGAAACCATTCGCCCATGTCTTATCACTAGTGTCCCTCATGAAATATCTCTCTCCTGTACCTTTAGGTACTGAAAGTTGCTATAAGGTGCTCACAGGAGAGGTGATCCAGCCCTCTGATCATGTTATTGCCCTCCTCTGGAGTCACTCCAGCAGTTCCATGTCCTTCTTCTGTTGGGGACACCAGAACTAGACACAGTACTCCAGATGAGAGCTCACAAGAGCAGAATATAGGAGGAAGATCACAAACCTTGACCTGCTTGTCACACCTCTTTTGATACAGCCCAGATACAGTTGGCCTTCTGGGATGCCCTGATATACATCATAGAATGCTTTGAGTTGGAAGAGAATCATAGACTCAGTAGGGATTGGAAGGGACATCGAAAGGTCATCTAGTCCAATCCCTCTGCAAGAGCACTTCAAAGGTATTCTAGTCTGACCCCCTGCAATAAGCAGGGACACCTTCAACTTGTTCATGTTGCTCCCAGCCCCTTTATGTTTGTAATAGCATGTTTCTAAGGATGGTGCATCTACCATCCCTTTGGCCAAGAACTTGGGCCAGTGTCTCACCACCCTCATCATAACAGAATTATACGTGTAACTAGCCTAAATCTACTCAATCTGTCTTTCAGTTTCTCTGCCTGATTTCTAACTTACATGCATGCTGGTTGCTAATGATGCTGCTGTTTATAAAAGTATGGATAGCTACCACTGCGAATTCTCTAGATGGCCTAAGTAGCAGAGCTAACAGAGCTGACTCTTGTGATTTGTATACCAAAAATCATCTCATGAAGAAATGATCCTTTTCCTGGCCCATTTCAAAATGAGATTACAGAGTCAGTAATTTGCTAAAGTGGAAAAGTGTTGTTGCTAGCTTCTGCACAGGAATACAAATGTTCACAAATGCATATCATCAGTTTGTTTGGGATTACTTATTTACGTAAATAAGTACACACTATGCACCGAAATGCTTATGCCAACCTTCTCTGGGAATAATGTCAAGTTATGGTGTCATTTATGTGCAGTACAGATTTTAATCTCTCTTTGGGAGGCAAGGAATAAAAACAAGCATTTCGTGCAGTATACGTACTGCTTTTTCACTTAAAACACATACATTTTAACTCCTGAAGCACACGAGAGGCAATGCTCTTAAAGGACAGCATACTGGTTGAGAGAAATACAACTAGGTGTAAGGTTTGGCTTAGCTGATTACAGAATGAACCAGGATCATACCGACAGTGAATCATTCTCACTGGTTATAGTGCAAGATAAAATATGTTACCTGCTGACACAAATGTTTTGTCCAGAGAAGGTGGTCAATCAATCATTCCTATTCCTTAGTTATCCACAGAATCACAGAACATTAGGGATTGGAAGGGACCCTTGAAAGATCATTTAGTCCTATCCCCCTGACACAGCAGGATCACCAAGACCAAGTCATACAGGAACATATCCAGGTGGGTTTTAAACATCTCCAGAGAAGGAGACTCCACAACCTCTCTGGGCAGCCTGATCTGGTGCTCTGTCATTCTCACTGTGAAGAAGTTCCTTCTCATATTTATATGGAACCTCCTCTGTTCCAGCTTACACTCATTGGCCCCTGTCATATCACTAGATGACATCGAGAAGAGCCTAGCTCCATCCTCCTGACACCCACCCCTCACAGGTTTATAAACATTAATGAGGTCACCCCTCAGTCTCCTTTTCTCCAAGCTAAAGAAACCCAGCTCCCTCAGCCTCTCCTCATAAAGGGAGGTGTTCTACTTCCTTCATCATCCTTGTTGCTCTGCACTGGACATCTTCCAGCAACTCAGTGTCGTTCTTGAACAGAGAGGCCCATGACTGGACACAATACTCCAGATGTGGTCTTACCAGTGCAGAGTAGAGGGGAAGAAGAATGTCTCTCAGTCTTCTAACCACCCCCCTTCTGACCCACCCCATGATGCTGTTGACCCTCTTGGCCACAAGAGCACATTGCTGGCTTGTGGTCATGCTGCTGTCCACCAGGAACCCCAGGTCCCTTTCTCCTACCAGTTTGAACAGAAGTCAACTTGACTTCCCTGGATTTTACTTTTTTTTTCAAAATCTTGATGTTCTAGAGGATCCTGCTGTGGCAGGGGAATTGGACTAGATGATCTTTTGAGGTCCCTTCCAATGTTCTGTGATGCATGGCTTATTGGAGGATCTGACTGATCTAACAATTATAATTCCACAAAACTTTTAAGGATTTTTGGGATATTTCTAGTGTTTTCTAAGATTTTTTTTAAGTAAACAAAAACCTAATCCATAGCACCTTTTCTCTATTGACTTCTTTCAACAGTTTTTCTGCTTGCATTCATGTATCTGTTGTTAGAACAAATACTGACATAGATTTTCAGACTCTGGTTACCCAGCTTGTACTTCATAAACCAGTCTGTTCTCTATTAAGTCATGCCCTATAGTTCTGAACGCTCTGGAAATAAAAGGAGGTTTTAGAGATAAAGTTTCTCTCTGCTAAACAGCGAGAGTCCATGATCCCAATGATCTGTGCAAATGTCATTGCTTGAATAGCTCCAGAATGTTTTTAATTACTTACCAAGTGCTAGGGAGGGGAATTCTTAGAAGTCTGTACTTACCCTTCACCTATTGTGAAGGCTGTGATAATTTCTGACAATTTTGATTTGGTTGAGCTTTTTTTCTTCATATTGATGTTAACATATGACTCATTGCAAAGGTTTGCTTCCAGCCTGTGTTTGTTGTTTGCAGTAACGACATCAATAATTTTCTATAGAGACTGCTGGACCTGGAAGCAGTACAAAATCATGTGGAAAGTTATAGACCCTACTCTGTTCAATTATTTTGTTATATGTGCTGCCTCATAGCTCTGATACTTCATATATATGACTTCCACCTCCTTTTTCCCATTGTTCTGACTAGAGGAACCACATTGCAAATACAGAATCAGCCTTCATGAATGGGCCAAATCAATGGAATTCAGCACCACAAAATATTATGAATGAGAATGTAGCCCAGATTCCTTAATCTTACTTCACCTAAAAAATGAAAATATGTTGAAATTCAGTTTAGTGCACACTTTGGATGCCAGATCTTGGGGGATTTTTCACTTGAAACGTCAATGATCATAGTATAATGACTGACCACCTTCTTTAGCTGAATAATAGAAAACACATAAGATCAGAAATGTTAAAGTGCATGTGTTAAACTTGAGAGGAAAGGGGTGTTTAAATTTGATTAAGAAGATGCTCTAAAAACAGAGAGTTTTTGAAGATGCACAAAGTCAGCATGCAAGTACATTTTTTTGTTGGCATTTTGGATCCAGCTGATCCTGCTGTGCCAAGGGGATTGGACTAGATGATCTTTCGAGGTCCCTTCCAATCCCCATGTCCTGTGATTTTTGTGTACTGAAAGGAGCAGTATGAGTCTTGCTGTCTCCAGTACAGTAACATTAATCTGAGACCATAAAAATTACAAGACTTCCCTTAGAAACCCTCTCCTTTGACATCCAAGAGGCCAGATTTTCTGAATTGGATTTATGGAATCCAACGTAGTAAAACCCTTCTGTCCTGCAGACCACTGCTTTTAGAATATGGCTTATCAGATGGCACACTTGTGATGATATATTTGCTCAAACAATTGGGAAAATCTACCCAAAATGTCCAAACACCATAGCTAAAAACATTTTCATGTGCCATATGTCATGAAAAAAAGACATCTGATTCTATGTGTAGAGAAACTTGTATGTATTAGAAAATGCTAAAATGATTTGCCTTAATTGGTTGGCCACTATAATACTGACACAATTTTCTCGAATTCAATCAGAAAAACCCCTTCTTTACCCTCACTAACCTTGGTGATACAGCATGTCTGCAGAGAATAGGTTAGAACAGCTCTGCGTTAGAGTATTCAAGTTAATGAGATTATTAATTGTGAGCTTTTCCTTCCTTTCCTGCAGAAAGGTAAGTATTTTTCATTCCTTCACCAGGTTCTTAAGGGGTTTTTTCATCTTTTTTTTTTTTAAACCACAAGCCAATTTACTCAAGTCACCACTCTGCAATTTCATTTCTAAAAGCTTTTTTAATTATCATTAGGCCAGTCACGTTAGCTCCTTTCAACCATTCTTTTTGTATATTATGCAGGTAGTAAGTGAGTGATAGAAAACACAGGCAGTTACCACAGGTGGTTTGGGTTTTTTTGTGCTTTCAAGCAGTACAGTGTGCCTTGCTTAACTTTTACGTTATTAACATGCTTACATACCATTTCCAAAGGCTCTATATCAAAAGTTACAGTCTAAAGCAGGTATAGAGTAAATCCCTTTGATATCCTCACTCAGGCAGATTCTGTCTGCTTTTTAATATCTGTTTTCATTTTCAAAATGAGTTTCCAGATGGTTTGCTTATAATTTGCGCCACATGGAAGATTGACAGCTGCAATTAGGAGGCTGGATGAGATGATCACTCCAGTCCCTGCTATGTCTGGGAATGGAAGGACTGGCTTCTCTGTGCTGCCACCCGAGAGCAGTGTTATGTTGCTGATTTCATCTCAATAAAGTGGGGACTCAGTATGTACTGTAATGTGTAAGGGTAGTAGCTGACAGTAGCCACTGGGGAAACTGCACTTGTGGGTGCCAGGCTGGGATCCCACATTGCAAGGGAGGCAAAACCAGCCCTCCATTAGTGTAGTCTCCATGGAGACTGTACAACCGTTTTGTTAAGTTTTGCTATAAAAAGGAATACCTGTGCTTAACCTTCCAAGGAATTGAGTCCAGATGGATTTGGTATATAACTCCAGATGGATTTTCTAATTCACATTTCTAATTTTAAATGCACAGGTCTTTTTCTTATTTTAAACCAGCATAATTTCTCCTTGATTTTCTCCCACTGGCTGTTCTTTACAGCTGTATTTGCTTCTTGCCTTGAATACACTCCTTCGATTGCTAGCGCTGTCATGCCCCTGTGACTCACAGCTAATTTTTCAAAAACGTCACTGAACATCTTGCAACCCTTGGACACATGAATGTGCATAAAGGAGAGATCAGAAAATAAATACTCATCTACTCCAGCCTAAGACGCTAGAGAGGTAAAGATCCAGAGACTTATACATCATGGCGTTTAGAGACAAACCCTGCAGCTGTTGTCCTCTGCTTTTTCTCCTTGGGCACTGCAAGGCTGCTGCCACAGGAGGGAGCAGGGACATGGATGACTTTGCACTTTGCTTAATGATTTTCCCAGGGTCTGAGGAGAGCTCTGCAGGTCTGAACCTAGGGGTTGCAACTAGACCTGGCAAGACAAAGGCAGTTCAACTCTACAGATAAACTTGGCTGACACAAAAATCAAGTCGGTAGAGCAACCATTGCTGAGCAGAAGCAGACGTTTGAAGTCCTCAATACAATTACTTTGTATTGTTTGTTGTGAAGGAAGAGTTAATCTTCCGTGGCTACACCAACAGTTATAGAGATATTGCAGCTGACTAACAAGAACAGGCCATTTTTATATTCAGGCATATTCAAAATTTGGACAGCTACTCTGTGGGTTCAGTTCCAACAGTTTCATGTGAGCTTCCTACCCTCTATACTAATTTATACCCACACACACAAACTGGCACGCTAGATTTCATTTTGTCTAATTTTACAAGAAACAGATAACCTAAATCCATTACATTTCAATTTACCTTGTTTATTCATCTGTTTAAGATGCATGGAGATGACATACAGAGATAGTTAAGATTAATGAGCGGCTGATTAGCGGTTGAGTCTGCATATGGAAACAAAGCAACTGAAATAATCGCATCAGGAAACACATAAAATTTATTTTAATTGGTGTGTGACAGTCCTGTTTGTCTCTGTAAGGGCCCGATTGCTTACAAATCCATTTCCCTTGTGTCACTGAAATCATACTCAGAAATGACCTTAATACAACAGAGTGTGGGAGACACAGAAGACAGTGGTGATTCTGGTCACTTTTTCACTTGCTATTGTGAAGATGTGGGGTTTGTTTTGGAAAGCATGTAAGCGTGAGCTTGGCTTTAAGCATATGCTTATCTCCACTATGCTGAGTTTTAGCCAGAGAGAGATGATAGCACAACAGCAGTCAAGTGCCACAGATTTTTTTTTGCATTTGCTGTGAATAAACATTGAGTTACAAAGGAAAGCAAAGTACAGCTTATTTAAATTAGTGGATAACACTGAAATTTTACGAAATGGATACAAGCTCACTGGGGAACAGCTTTAAGCTTGTGAACAGAAGGAAGTTTCCAAATGTCAAATGAAATGAGAACGTTACAAAGCCTGCTAGTGGGAATAATGATTTGAAAAAATTAATCCTCAGCTCAAGAAAGAACTTGAGAAAACGGTGAGCAGGTTTATATGATGCTGTAGCCTGTGATACCAGCAAACTGGGCTCACTGTTTTAAGAGTCTTCTAGCTTATTGTTCACAGAGTCGGTCAGTGCTGACCAACTCTGAAGTCACTCACCCTGTGGATCGTTTCTCACCTGTTGCACATTTTGTTAGAGGACAGAGACAGCAAAACTTTGTTCAGAGAGGTGTCTGTCCTCTACTCAATAAGAGACACAATTAGTAAATAGTGGGCTGCAAAACTGTGTTAATTCCTTTTCTTTTCAGTTCTTCTTCTTGGTCCTGATAATGGAATATGATTCAGCATCCCCTGTTTTGCTTCATGCTTGAGGACGCAGGATAAACTTAATCCCTTTGTGCTAGAGAGTATCCAGCTCTTAGCTAGAACACAAACAACTGCGGCTACCTAAATTGTTTCACTTAATCTAACAAAAATTCAATTTATTTGAGTTTAAAATCCTTTCATTTCTGCTTTTTTAATTTAATCACATAATTAATCTTACTTTGTCTTTTAGTACACAGTACCAGGTTGGGATTTTTGTTTTTTGCAAGGTGGGTGGACACACAGTTTGGCAAACCTAAATTCTCTAAAAATGTTGCTGTACTTCTGCAGAGTCAACAGTCTTTCTCAGCAGTAGAAATCACAAACAGTCTCTCTTCCTGCTGATCAGTCTCTCTAAAATGGCAGTGAGTGGCCGCATGGCCCCGGCAACATGTGGGACCCAGGGTGGAGACCGACCTCATGGCTGCATCAGCAGGACCTCCCCACCCCACTCTGCACGTGGCCAGGAGGGTTTTCCAGGACTCTCTACTCTCTCTCTCCTCCTGTCTCAGCTCCAGGAGGAAAAAGAGGAATTCCTTAGCTCATTGCACTGTTGAAGGGCTGCTCTGTGGCGGGGGTGGTGGTAGATCTGCACCAAAGTCTTGCTTCTCTGGTCTGTGGTGTCAGGTCCAGGCTGGGGCCAGAGTTGTCACTGCCGCGCCAGGGTTGGCGCTGCACAGGGCCATCCTCCTCCACCCTGCTGTTTATAGGAGCGGAGCGGACCCAGTGAGCTCCCTCCATCCCATTTCCGACTGGGGAAACGGGGGAGGGCGCCGCTGGAAGATGTCTTCCTCCAACCCACCGCCCCGGGAAGGAGAGCGGGGAGGGGGTTAGCATGAGAAGCGAAATATAGGCAATTAAATTCAAGATTAACCAGCTTGTTGAATCACAAATGCCTTAACAAGAAACAGTAGGAGGTGATGTCAACAGGATGGAGAAAATGAATATACAACCTTCAGTTCTTTCAGAACGTACGTAGATGGAAAGCTAATTATCTTGTTCCTCCTTCTATCATGTATACATGGTAATTGAATAATTTGATAAATTGTTATTATTTTCATCATCACTGATTTGATGAAATATAAGTGTTTCCAGGATATTGGGTAATTCCAGCTGGTAATCAGAGGAGACTGGGGTGCTGTAAAATACAGATTATTACTATCATTACACCTAAGTCTTGGAGCACTGACAATTTTATGTCATCACAAGATGTTTTAGAGACAAACAGGCTGCCCAGGGGAGTTGTGGAGTCTCCTTCCCTGGAGACATTTAAAACCCACCTGGATATGTTCCTGTGCAACTTGGTCTAGGTGAGCCTGCTGTGATGGGGGGATTGGACTGGATGATCTTTTGAAGTCCCTTCCAGTCCCTAATGATTCTATGATTCTATGAAATAGCACTGAGAAAAAGCAAGTAAATGGGGCAAAGAGAAGCTGTGTCTGAGGTGGAAGATGCTGTGTTTGGGATTGTTGGAAATGCTGATGAGCTGTCCTATTTAAAGAGATGCAAAAAAAATATGTTTCATGTCTGCCTGAGAACTTAGAAAGCAAAGAGCTCAGATATGATTCAAGTGCTTCACTGTTGTGAAAATTTGCACTACCAGTGTTTATTTTTCAATGGTACTTGTAATTGACAAGCCGTGCTGACATATGATGAGCACTTTTTTCCACAGTTAAAACAAAATTGCTCAGCAGAAGGAAAAAAAATAAAGAAGAGATAACAGAGTAAAAACTATTAACTTGTATAAGTCCAGGAGACACTTTTCAGTATCCTGACCTTAAATTCTTATAGTCCTTTCCATGGTTAGATTGCAAAGAGGGAAATTTTGACAGCAGGCTGTTTAGAAAGGCTGAGGGGACTCTGTTCAGTATGAAGAAGAGCTGGTTTGTGGGCTACGTCTGTAACTGATTGGTATAACCTGTGTGGCTTTCATCAGGGTGGGGAGCAGGTACTTTGAGAGCACTACAAAAGGCTGTAGTTTTTCTTAGATGGTGATGGATTTGGTGTAATGAGCAGGGCTGAGAATGTGAGAGGGCATAGGATGCTACAAGACTGTGGAGATATGGCTAGTTAAAGGTAAGCTTCTTGGGGAAAGAATGGGATTAAATTCTTTTAGTGGATTTCTGTTCTTTTCATTGGCACTGCCTATTACTCTTCTGGAGAATTTCATTTATCTTAGATGTAGCACTGTCTGCTCTTCCTGATGATCTGATAGAAAGCAGTACTAGTGGAAGTATTGTTATAATATATTTCTTGTAATGATCACAATGCTCTTGCAAAAATCTTACTGGGGTACAAGCATTTTGCTTAGCAAGGAATAAAGGATTTTGATTTATGTCCTTTCTGTCTGTAACTGTCTTGAAAAAGTTGGTTTCTAACTGGAATCTAGAGGTTTGTTTGTGGGTTTTGTTTTGCTTATGAATCTTCTTTTGCCTGTGGAAGCATAAACTGTAATCTGAGGTTGCATCTTCCTGTGGGAATGTTGGGTGAAAACGGAACCCAGTGAAACATGTTAATTTTGACAGAACCACAAGTTTTCCTGAAAATGTTCCGAGAAGTTCTACTCTGGAGTTTTTGAAAGACAAAAAAAAAAGGCATTTTCTGTCTGAAAAAGGCAGTTATCCTACACTTTCCAATGCATTGTTTTCTGATAGTAATATAATTCTTCCGTGGAGGGGTGTTTGAATTGTGGTGATCATTTTATCTTTCTGAGGTAATGAACAGCTTAATGGAAACTGAGTTCTTCACTGTTTAACTGAAAGGGATTCAGTGACTGTTTCCTAGGAAACTGGAAAGAAAGGCTTTGAGTGTCTTTTAAGATGTAAAATACACACATTCACACTGTAATGTAGTCACTTGGCACAAAGATGGGCCATAGATAGCATAATTACTACTGGAAATGCCAAAGGATGGCATGTGGGTTTTCTGGAAAATCTCAACTTTCTTTATTCCAGAACCTGCTAGGTAAAATTTCTTCCAGTGCTTCATAACTGTGAGGGACTGGAATTAAAGCCAAAGTAAAGGGCAAAATAGAATATCTGCCTTCTTCCTTAGAAAAGCAAACCCAGAACTTTTCTTAAGGCAGTTTGTGTATTTCAGCCAGAGCACTGCTGTTGCACAGCAGTAGAGAAGCGCTGCCTTTACCATAAAGCCAGCCTAATACTCTCCAGTGATCTGGACTTGATGTAGAAAGGAAAAAGTGGGTGAAAACAGTGGAAAAGGGGAGTAGAAGAGGGAAAAGCTTTGGGGAATCAGGTTTGTGCTCCTGCTGTTCTCATTGAAGCAGAGGTGTGAAGGCAGATATTTTTGATGGAGCATCTATTTAGAAAAGCACTTTCCAAGTTGTTATAACTCCTGTCTCAGGGGCAGCAACAACAGCTGCCAGGCAGACACTTCAGGGCACTGATGCAAAAGAATTCAGCTGCAGAGCCTTGGCTTTTTCACTGCCCCTGGCAGCCACCTGCTGTGACTATGCCTCAAGCTATACTTTGATTTGCACCCAAATATATTCTGTCTGCAATTAGGTATATCACAAACCAAGCTAGAGTTTTCAGGTAGAGATCTGTGAAGAGTGGTCAGAACAAAATCTCCAGTGACATCCTGCAAAAGGTTGTCTGTTTTTGCAAATAGTTCTCAAATTGTGGAAAGTTTTAAGGTTTTCCACTTCCATTTCTTTTCCTCTTCCTTCAAACACACAACTTGTCACAATTAAAGCACAATTTCCCTGAAGCTTCACTTCACCTGAACTATGAACCACTGAATTGCAGAATCACTGCAGCTGGAAGGGACCTTAGTCGAGTAAAGAAACATGCTCTGCTGCTCTCTTCTCATCCACTAACCCCGCTGTCTCATTCGAGAAAACTGAGGTGGATCATGCATGCTTTTCCTTACATAAATCCATGCTCACTAATTCCAATCACCTTCTATTCCTTTTATATGTTTGAAAATGTTTTCCTGGAGAGTTATCTCCATCTTCCCAAGGATTTTCCTTCTTTTCCTTGATGGAGTGATATTTGCTTTCTTCCAGTCATCAGCTGCCTCTCCTGGATCCTCTGACCTTGCAAAGATAACTGAGAGGTGGAGAGTAATCATGTTGACTTGCTCTCTTGGCATTTGTGGGTTTATCCTATCAGGGGACCGAGGACATCTATATATCCAACTTGCTTAAATGTTCTCTAATCGGATCCTTCTCCACTGGTGACAACTGTACCTTGATCCTGACTTCCTTTGGTCTCAGACAGCTGGGATTCCTAAAGCCTGGACCAAGCAGTAAAGACTGAAGTCAACAAGACATGCAGTACCTTTGCCTTCGTCATGTTACTTGCCTTCATGTCCCCACTTCATGTTCACTTCAGCCATGCTCCAGCATTCTCACTAGTCATGTTTCTGCTCCCAATACACCTGCAGAAGTGCTTCTGGTTTCCCTTCAAGTATCTTGCAACAGTCAAATCCATCTGAGGATGCCTTTCCTAATCCTATATGTGTATATTCAGATAGTTCCTACAGGTGACCTAAAAGGAGTATAGTTCATCCTTGCAGGTCTTCTGCGACCTTTGCTTGATTTCCTGCTCACTTGAATGGACTGTTCCTGTACATAAAGGAGTTGAGCTTTGAAAATCAGCTTGATCTCATGGATCTTTTTTCTCTAAAAGCACCTATCTTCTAGGATTTTTCCAAGCAGATCTCTGAAGAGACAAAAGAATGGTCTGCTGAAGTCACTGCTGTCTTCTGCTATGCTCCCTTCTGTCAGAATCCCAAAATCTACCATCTCAAAGCCACTGCAGCTGTAGTTTTGTGTGTGTATATAGGTAATATATATATTCAGTACCCTCATTAGTCATTCCTAGCTTAAAGTTCAGACAAATTATGAAATCCAGCTTTGTCATAGAAGAAGAGCTAAAACTGCTTATAAATAAACATTATACTGCACTCGAAGGTTTGTGACTAGCTCTTGATTTTTCTTCCATAATTTATAAGTTGGAAAATAGAAGAAATTATTCAAGTCTTGGTGTTTCTGTTGTGTGTTTGTTATCAGAGGGGCAGTGATAACCTCCCACTTCATTTTGAGCAGCTAAAAATATGTAAGATAGCAGGACTTAGCTTAACCCCATACTGAAGCCAGCCCCACTGTGAGATGGGCTGAGGACAGGGTACAGGCAGTTCCTACAACTCTGGTTATGTGCAGTGACATGATAAGGCACTATTGCTTGATTATGAAATGGAGCTCCGAGTACTGTGAAAGCCTAGGCAGTATTTCCTTCAATGCATTTGTCTTGAAACAGGCAAACTGGTGAATAAGAGGAATTAGAAGCTTAATTTAAAACCCAGTATATCGATTTTGTTACTTTCATGAGGGATTCTCAGTCTCATTAATACCATATTTAACAGAAGTTGTTAGTGTCCCAAATTACACAAGGAATTTACTATCCTGTTGAAAACAACAAAAACAACAGTTTAATCCTTCTCTGTGCTTTGTAGCATTTTCTCAGAGACCAAACTGATTTGGTCTCAGTGGTCTTGTCATACAGAGTGCTGAGCGAGTACTGAGCTGAGCGGTCATTCTTTATTAATGCTGTTTCTAGTATCTTTTGGCCTTTGCCCCCGTTCTTTGCTCTCTGCCACTTGCTTGCTGGTGTGAAGAGGATGGACTATGCTGAGAGGTACAAAACTGAAGAACTGTGCAGAACTACTGTAAGCCCCATCCCCAGATAGAGAAAACAACAAAAGTCTTGCATATTCAGGTGGATTTGAGACAAGCAGGGTTCATGTTAATGTTAGCTAAGCGCCGTCACGGCATGTAGCTCCTCAGTAGATGCTGGTTCATGCTGAGAGGGGCCCTGCTTGCCATTTCCAGTCCTCTGCTGTGAGAAACATAGCAAATGCTTTTTCCACTGTTTTGTGTGTTGTGCCACATGTCCCCTGCAAGATGAACAGGCAAAATAAAAGTTGTTTTCCTCAACTTAAAATGTTCATTTTCCTAGCCAGATGAGACTCCACTTTGCCCTAGCAATACTGATGTTTTCCTGCTGACTAGGCTCATCCTGGCTGTCCTTGTCCTTGTGAAAGGTGGTCCTAGAGATTCTTTAGAATGTAAGATTTGACTTCTCCATTAGGCCAGGTTCTTTTTGAGATAGACTTATATGTTTCTACAGCTTAATAGAAACTGACATTCAAGTTCGATTCAGTTGAAATATTCCAGCTCTTCAGCTACTAAATATTTCAGGATTTAAAAATGAGTGTCTTCAAACATAAGCAGACATGTAGTCCTTTTCTACCCCTAATTGTTTTCTATTGGCGTTTGCATAAGTAGCTCTTGGGTTTGAATGCAACAATAATTTTCATGGTTATATTTGTTAACTGTTTCATGGTAGAGTGATTTCTGATACCAGTAGTTAAGGTATCAAAGTTAATGGAGCTGCCCCTTATAACTATTATTCTGGCAAAGTCAGCGTCTGCAAACTACTTTGCAATATCTGGGCTGTGACTGACACAGGTTTTATTGGCATAAAACTGGGTGTTCTATGCCCTGGCAACAACACTAGTTTCACAGGTGGCAGGGTGTCTGCCCATGGACATGGTTCTTCCACATGTCACTTTGAGTCTTGTCACCTTAATATTATCTTGAAATGGATCCAGTTATATGTTAGTAAAATTCTCACACAAATGCCACAGTCTTCACAGATCTGATACACCTGTCTTTGTCACACGTTAAAAAAAAGTGATTTGGAAAAGGAAGTATGTACTGACTTATAAAGAGCTTAAGTGAAAACTGATCTAGTTCTTCCTGCTCCAGTCTGTGTATGATATTTTAACAAACACCGTGGGACCCAGTTACTCTAGACAGAGTCCCTTAAGAAGGGAGAAATCCAATGCATATAGACTGAATGCAATCACAAATCTTTGGTGTTCTCATAAATTCATACAAATATATTAAAACATTATTTTATAATAAAATATATATTATTTCTGACAGCTTTCTTTATAGTGAATTGCATGCTGTTTCTAGAGTTTTCTCTAGAGACTGAGATGCTGTGTGTGTGTGTGAACCAGCTTCTGAGAAATTACAACACACAGCAGAATACAGAGCCTTTAGTTATGGATTCACACTGGAAGATTAAAGTTCTCTGCCAAACCAGCATGTTAGTTGGTCTCACCCATCAAAAGAATTTGTCAAGAACAGCTGACAAGATAAAATGAGGACAGATGTCAGTAGGTCAGATACTGGGTTATCTTCTAGGCAAGACTACCTTCTTGCTGCAGGTCTAGTGTCTCCACACTGGAACATTACAAAACTGGAACATTAATTTACACATCAGCATTGACCATGGTACACTGCTGGATGACAAAAGATTGAATTGCTTTTAAAAATTCCTAACTGAGAGAAAATCCTATTAGATATAATAGAGTCTCCTGAGTTTTGGTGGCCTAAAATTATGTGACAATTAATCTCATTGAACTCAGCTCAGAGGGACATGGTATCTTGGTATCTTTGAGAGACATGTTTGTTGTCTATTAAATTCTGCATTGGAGCTAAGTATTTTATTTCTACTTTGCAGTGACATTGACTTTAATCCCACAATTAACGTGTTCAGAGTGATTTGGTACTCTGCAGCCAGTCTTGCAAACTGAAAATGTGTTTGTTCTTGCTGTTAGTTATTTTAATAAGCAAAAATGGTGGCAAGATTGTGTAAAATGGTATTTCAGAGAAAATAAACCCCAACTAATCAATATCTTTATTTGTCCAGCTATTCCTGCCCAGAGAGTAGTCGCACTCACAACAGAGATAGCTCTGGGGCATGGCAGACTTTTCTTATGTTGTGATGGAAATGGATGCGCTATTCTAAAAAAGCTCCTCTATTTAAAAGTCATTTAGAATCAAGAAGTCTGTGAGGAACTGGATTCTTCAGGCCCCATGAGCCTCTCTATGAGCTCCCGTGAGGGAACAGCGATTTTAGTACTTGTATTGTTTTCTATCCTTCTTAAGAAATAGTAATATTGGGGATAAAAATTATGCAAATATGCACTTGCATATGCAAATACAAATCTTAATGCACTTCTGGTTAATCCAATTGCCACCAGTTTTTTTCTCCCTGTATTTATACAGTATCACAGTAGACCAGGTTGGAAGGGTTCCAAGAATTGTTGAGTCCAACCCGTTAAATTAAAGAAATACGGTTTAAACAAGATAGCCCAGCACCATGTCAAGCTGCTCCTTAAAATGGTCTAAACTTGTGGAATACACCACTTCCCTGGAAGATTATTCCAGTGTCTCACAGTGAACAATTTTCCTCCAGAGTCCTACCAGAATCTCCCCAGGAGTAACTTGTATTTATTACCCCTTGTCTTTTCTGTGAGATTCCAGGGAACCAGGCATGTGGTTGTTTAAAAGGTTCTGGACGTGTCTTTAAAAGGGAAGAATTGTTTGCAGTCTGGTCTGTCTGGGGCAAAAGTTGTTTAAGGCAGCAACTCCTAAGTGAAGGGAAATGTTTGATTATTTCTTTTCTTCTGTAACAAAGGATGTCAATTTGGAATTTTTGTGTTGTCCTTTAAAGCTATATGAGGTATAGGAGAAGGAACTTCTTCACAGTGAGGGTGACAGAGCACTGGAACAGGCTGCCCGAGGGGTTGTGGAGTCTCCTTCTCTGGAGACATTTTAAACCCATCTGGATATATTCCTGTGCAACTTGGTCTAGGTGGTCCTGCTGTGTCAGGGGAATTGGACTGGATGATCTTTCAAGGTCCCTTCCAATCCCTGATTGATGCTGGGATGCTGTATTGCAGCTTCTTCATTGCATACTCCTCTTTTTACCAAGAGGGCTGTTGAATAAATTTCTGATCCTACTTAATAAGTGTGGTTTGTGTTTTTTTTAATACAAGCCACTTCCATCTCCAGGGAAAACCAGCTTCTCCTAAGCAAACAGTGTCACCACTATGCAGAAGACTGAAATGTCTGTAGTAAAAATAAAACTTGCAATTTGGATTGGGTGATGGCAAGGGAAGGTCATCTTGCTGATTTATTTTTATTTTTTAATATTTTTTTCATCAAGGAACAGAACCTCCATCAGCAAAGGATGGGCTCTTAAATCAGTTCTGAAAATCACGAGCATCTTTGGTTTCTTCTGGAAGTACACATTTCCCTTGGTTGTAGCACAGCTCCAGATAGGTGCATCAGATGCTTTAGAAAAAGACAATAAAACCTCTGCATTAAAAGTGTCTGTGATCTATAATTGCACATAAATTATGGGAAGCAGGAGCATTTTGCAATATCTTTCATTTTCTTCAGATGGAGAATACGCTTGTATCATGGTCCCCATGAGAAGAAATAAAAGACTAGGTTCAGAAGGGATCTAAAACACGTCTCTCACTTGTGTGCCCATCATCAGCCAGATCTGGGGACTTGCTGAAGTTCAGGCAATAGACCTCCTTTCATCTAAAAGTGCATGGCATGCTCTTACACCTACTGCAGTGCTGGTTTGGGCTGCTGGCTGCTACTGAAAGCACCAGCTTTATTTTCTTTTAGCTATGGTTGGATATTCTCACAGTTTTATGGTCTCTTTTTTCATCTATGGACCTTAGAACAGCCATTTGAATCAAAGTTTTCTGTCTCTTTGCTGTAGAGTGAAGTAAGTGGTCAGAACTGCAGGTTGCACTCTGTGACTCCATCTCACAGGGGAAAAGCAATTTTGTGCGGGGACACTTTAGTTTTCCATTAGTTCATCCTGAGGCTGTGACCTTTAGGCTCAGCATAAGGGAGGCAACAGAGACAGAAAGGACAAAGACTAGAATACTTCTTCTTAGCAGCAATCTGAAATCATAACTTCTCGAGACCCACTAGGGCAGCAGTAAATATCTACACCTCACACATCTGAAATGAATAACTGCAGCTGGTTCCCTGGATGAGGTGACTTGATTTCTTCAGGAAGCCATGTTATCCTGTGAATAAATCATTAATCTACAGACTGTGAAACTGGTCTAGTTCTTGTAAAACCGGGAGGTTCAGCCTGGCTTTATTGTTACATATCTTTTTCATGCTTCTCTTGCGAGTTTTCAGTGCGAGTATGGGAGTGATATTCTTCTGTGCACACTTGCTGGTCATCCCATTATTTTGTTTTCACCTTTCAGCCAAAAGAGAGATGGAAAAATGATTATTTGAATGAAAAACTTCTAACCACAAAAACCAATGGACTTTTGTACAGATCTGTTCAAATACACAGATCAACTGAAGGCACTGGCTCCTTTGTTTTCATCTTGTTAGAATTGCTGGATATTATGGTGACTTAATCTTAAGGATAAAATCAATAAACCCGTGGTAGTTTTCTGTCTGTTAGCAAATACCGACTTCAACTTACCTGCATGCACTTCTTTATTCCCAATGGTTTGTCTGAGACATGGATACTGAGGAAGTACAAAAAAAAAGATATATCAGAGCCTCACAGGTGTTTTTATTTAATAAAAATAAATGTTCTTCTGCACTTTATTTAATTCAGATACATTCTGCTTCAAGCCCTGGGAGGTTACTACAACAGATGTACTGGTAGATGTCTTAATAAAAGAGTAAAAAGTCTAGGATGCAAACAGATGTGTTAGTCTTCATAAAAGCTTTGGCAGTCTCATCTCACCTGGTATTTGTCCATTTGGTTCAGTTTGTCTGGCCAGAGGGGTTTGTGAATTGATTATACAGGTCCTCTGACTTGAAAAACACGTGTAGTACCCAGAGGTTCTTCCATGATGAATTCATTACTGTTTGAAACTGTGTCCTGCAGAGACACTGGCTTGATAGACAAGTCTGAGGAATGCTCAGGGAAAACCATTAAGGATGTTTTTCTATGAACTAGTTTTAGTAGAGGGTGTCTCGGTGACAACTGAATTTTCAGCTATGATTTGAAAAAATTAAAAATCTTTGATTAAAAATCTTCCTTTGCAGCCTTTCCTTCTATAGCTTTAATTTCTGTAGAACCAAGTCAGTAGCTATCCATGCTGTCATCAGAACAGGTTAGGCTGTGATGATGGTTGTCCTTTGTTGCTTTGTTCCATCAGTCCCTACCAAGAAGAACACACCCACTGTGCTCCATGCTGATGAAATCCAGAAGGAGAAATAGCCCAGCAGGAGTGTAACCATGGCTCACATTTCCTAACCTACCCTTTCTGGCTGGGGGAAAAAAAAGTAAATCTAAGGGTGTATTATTTTGTTTTCCACCTGCAAATTCTATTTACTTTGTCCTGTAAATTGTGTGGATTTTATGTAGCTCTTCACTCAGCTGTTTATAATGGTTACTGCTCATATTTACCTTACATTCTCTGAAGGAGAGTACTACATATTAGTGTTTGCACAAGTCCCTGCATCTTGCGAGGCGATTTCCATAGAAGTACAAGAGGCAGATCTTTCTAGTGGTGGCCAGGAATGGTCTGAATCTGGGAACAGAGGAAAGGTATCACTTTACAGTTGATACTTCCACTATAGCAGATAGATCTTTGAACTGATCTTTTGCTATCCAGTATCTTCATGCATCACACAGCAAAGCTCTGTGCAGAAGAGACTGTTTCATGCAAAATGCACTTTAGATGCATGACTGTAGAACTGACCCAGATAAGAAATCCTGGAAATCATTATAGTTGATGCTTGTAACAGACTTCCAGAGGTCACTTAGTCCAACTTTCTGCTTGGAGCAGAACCAGCACTACCAGCAGATCAGGTCAGCTGTGGCTTTGTATATATTAGCCCAGAAATCTTCAAGAATGGAGATCAACAACTCCTCTGGAACATAGGAAGTTCAATCAGAGAGAACCTCTTCACAAGGAGGGTGACACAGCACTGAAACAGGCTGCTCAGGGGAGTTATGGAGTCTCCTTCTCTGGAGAAGTTTAAAACCTACCTGGATGTGTTCCTGTGTGGCTTGGTCTAGGTGAGCCTGATGTGATGGGGGGATTGGACTAGATGATATTTCAAGGTCCCTTCCAATCCCTAATGATTCTATGATTCTGGGAAACATGTTCAGTGTTGTCACACTCATCTGGAAGAAAAAGTTTTCCTAATACCCAAACTGAACCTCCAAAATTCAGCCTGAGGCCATTACCAGTGCTAGTATTGAGAAAAGTCTGAGGGGTTTTTCTATGCAACAACCATAGATGAAGTTGCTAGGACATCAGCTTGTTAGTATCTTCTTCATTATATGACAAGGACCCAGCTCCCCTGCCCTCTCCATGTTGAGCACATGCTCAAACTCTCTCTTGAAACCTCTCTCTCCACATCACCTTGCTCTGAAGGCCCCTAAACTCACAAATTACATCAAAGTGCAGTCAGCCTTGTTCACTATGAGAACACTGCAAACCTGGCTGCAGAGAGCACTGCGACATGGAAATACAAACAGAAAATTCTGTCTACACAAGCATAATTTTTATCTGCAAACCTCTGTGGCAATTCACCAGTGCACCCATGCCAAGATAAGGTTTGCTGTGCACTTAAAACATGACTTGAAGATTTGCTGTTTGCCTGCTATATTCAGTATTTATTAGTGTTTTGATTTATGATACTTATATAAGGAGTACATTTTCCAAGCTCTAGGATTTTTTATGATAAATTAAAAATACAGCCACATAAAAGTAGACATGTTATTGCTCCTCCCAGGGGAAAAAAGACACCCCAAATGTCAAGAAGTTTTATGTAAAATATAATCAGGATTTCACTATGTCCCACAATCTTGAATAACTAGTTAAGTAATCTTTCAAGCTCTTATAACTACGAGTTTGAAGTGGGTCATGAGAAAAGTACACATTTTAGTGATGTGTGACTTTCATGGAATGTCCTGACTAGGAAAGCTGTAAGGTTTAGCTGGTCTTGCTGAGTTACAGCCATGGCAGTGAGGGGCAAAAATAGTGACCAAAGCCATGTCTGAGTTTTTGACTGACACCTCCAGTGCCTGGCATGGATGCAGGTCTCATCAATCTCAGTTTGTTTCTTTGGGTTGTTAGCACTAAGAGCTAAACCTTGTCTTCTCATCAGAAAGGAACACATTTTAACTGCTGGCGGCTGAAAATCATGGGTTGTTAACTCACCAGTTTCCAGTCACTTCATAGAATCACAGAACCATTAGGGATTGGAAGGGACCTTGAAAGATCATCTAGTCCAACGCCCCTGCCAGAGCAGGATCACCTATTCAAATGAGGTAGAAGAGGAACAACCTGACAAAGCCTTCTGTTAACAATGAGAAGAGGGCTGAGTTCAACAAGCATAACTTTAGCATTTCTCACTCCCAAGCAGGTGCCCAGAAACCAGCACTGGGATTCTGGGCTTTTACACAGCTATCACCACTTTCACCAGTTCATAGCCTCCACCCTTGTTGCTGACCACTTCTACAGAGCCCAAAACACAGAGCAAATGTCTCAGCAGCCCCACCATTCCAGAGGTAGCCCTAAATATATATATATATTATATAATGTATTATATATTATGTAATATATGTATTATATAATATGTAAAAAATATATACACTCTACCTATGTCTACACTACCTATACCTAATGCTTAATAATATAATTACATAGTATTGCTAAAACTTGTTCAGGATATCCCTTAACTCTGGAGAAGTTTAAAATCCACCTGAATATGTTCCTGTGTGGCTTGGTCTAGGTGATCCTGCTGTGGCAGGGAGATTGGACTAGATGATCTTTTGAAGTCCCTTCCAATTCCTAGTGTTCTGTGATTCTGTGAGACCTGCTGGAGACTAAGAGAGGGGAACAGGCTGCCGAGAGAGGTTGTGGGGGTCTGAATCCCGCCAAGATTCAGTTCTGTGTAATGTAAGTCTGATCATCTAGAAGGGATGCACTGGGATATTTTTAAAGCAAGACACAGAAGTCTAGAAAATGGATGTGGGAAGATAACACCCCACTTGGTGATTTCTTAGTGAAGTCTCTTAAGGGTCTGAACACCTTCAGCTCAGTGTGCAGTTAAGTGACTGTAAGCCAGTGCTAACCATAAGTGACACAGTGATGTGACTACTGGGTATAAGCAAAGATCTGTGAGGGCTTGACAGAAAAACAAACCAAAAATAAATCCCCAGGAAAATGATGTTTTTAATTATCACTCAGAGCACAATGATAGGAAGCTCATGATATTAAATGCTGTCTGGCTGTGAGTGATATAACCCACGAAGAGCATAAGGCTGACCCACTTACACAATTTGGTACAAGCATCTCTGACCTTGAGAGTCAATGACACCTAGTGCTGGGTCAGGATGCTGTGACAATAGTGTAACTAGAATGTACCGCTGATTATAGAGTGTTTAACAAATACAGGCTGAAAATCAAATTATAAACAATACCAAGTAGTAAGAACAGGTTTATCGTACATGAGAAGAATCACTGATTGCACAGATGACTCTTGGGTGCAGCAAGGTGGAGATTCACGTGGCTGGATCACCACCAGAGCAGCATTTCACCTGTTACTTTCTGTCCCTCCAAAGACATGAGCGCTTGAGTTACTTGAATAAGACTGTCTACAGATGATTGTGAATGTTGAGGGGAATGGACCTCAGAGGAGCAGTCAACAAGGGTTTGTTTGGGACCGCAGGATCATAAAGCAGTGCAACCAAACGGCATGGGATTGGGGAAAAGTCTTCTGAGAAATCTGTTACAGAACAGAATCACAGAAGGTTAGGGATTGGAAGGGACCTCAAAAAACCATCTAGTCCACTTGATATTGATTTATGAGACAACTGTGAAGACTTTCATTGCTAGTTGCCACAGGCCACAGAACTCGGAGTTCATGAAGTTAGGAGAGAAGTAACAGTAGATGGAATCTGCCCAGGGTGGAAATTAAGTCATAACACTACTGATAATAAAATACTAATCACACCTGGAGCAGCATTTTAATAATGATAATTCAGATTATGTTAATGTACCATTCTCTTAGACATGCTAACTACTTGTTCAGATTGGAGAAGGTCAATGCTGTGTGTGGCTGGTTCTCATTAATTCTTTTCTTATATGCCGGAATTCTTCACTGGCTTGGCTGAAGTCCATTTTCCTGTTTCAATCATCAGTTAACATTTTATATACCTTCATTAGGTAATAAAAAGTATTTCATTAAAGAAATAATTTATTCTTAATGACTTCAGATCCTGTAAGCTGACAAAAAATATTGCTTTTACCTATTTATTAAAGTCTGAATGACATGCTATCTCCCCAGAGTGCCGTAGACAACAGCATCATTATCAACGTTGTTTGCTCAGCACACACAGGACTCATGACTGTGTGGAGATGCTTGTGTCTTTTTTTACATAAACACGCATTAGAAGACCTGCTTGCTGACTGTATGCACTAAAATGGTGTTTGATATCAGTTTGATTACACATCTTGTAACTAAATGGATGGATGGATGGTGGAAGACCAGTTCATGTGGTCTACCTTGATCTTAGGAAGGCTTTTGATACAGTTCCCCATAACATCCTCCTAAATAAGCTTAGGAGTTGTGGAATCAGTGATCGGATTGTGAAGTGGATTAAGAATTGTCTGTACGATACAGCCCAGAGGGTGCAGAAGTCTAGCTGGAGACTTGTAACTAGCCGTGTCCCCCAGGGATCAGTCCTGGGTCCAGTGCTGTTCGATGTCTTTATTAATGATCTTGATGGTGCAATGAAGCATCTATTCAGCAAGTTTGCTGATGATATCAAGCTATGTGGATTGGCTGATTCACATGATGGCTCTTAAAATATTCAAGAGGGTTTGGACAGGTTGGAGAGTTGGACTACGAGGAATTTAATGAGTTTTGACAAAAACAAATGTAGAATCCTTTACTTGGGAGGGAATATGAGATGCATCAATAGAGGTAGGGAGGTGACCAGCCAGACAGCACCCCTAGGGAGAGGGATCTTGGAGTTTTTGTGGATAACAAACTGAAAATGGATCAGCAATGGGTCCTGGTGGTCAAAAAACCCAATAGGGTGTTGGGATGTATCAAGAAGAGTGTGTCTAGCAGATCAAGGGAACCTCTGTATTCTGCTTTACTGAGGTCA
Source organism: Rhinopomastus cyanomelas (assembly GCA_013400115.1). Taxonomy (NCBI): domain Eukaryota; kingdom Metazoa; phylum Chordata; class Aves; order Bucerotiformes; family Rhinopomastidae; genus Rhinopomastus; species Rhinopomastus cyanomelas. Next base: position 76,364 of record VXBP01008935.1, on the reverse strand, counting down.
CACCTGGAATCCTGTGTCCAGTTCTGGTCTCCTCAATTCAAGAAGGATAGAGAATTAATGGAGAGAGTTCGACATAGAGCTCTGAGGATGACTGGGGTTCTGGAACAACTGCCTTAAGAAGAGAGATAGAGAAAATTGGCATTTCTTAGTTTGGACAAAATAAAACTGCGTGGGGATTTAATTACCACCTATAAACACATGGGGGCTGGGTGTCAAGAAGAAAGGAACACTCTCTTTTCAGTTGCATCAGACAGGACAAGGGGTAACGGATGCCAGCTTGAACACAAGGCATTTCACCTCAATATGAGGGGGGGAAAAAAAAGCTTCTTTACAGTAAAGGTTATTAAATATTGGAAAGGATTGTCCAGGGAGGCTGTGAATTCCACTTCTCTGCAGATATTTAAGACCTGTCTTGAAGTGGTTTTGGGTAGCTTGATTTAGGTTGTTTTAGGCGATTATGTTTTTCAGTAGTTTGTATTCTGCTTGAGCAGGAGGGTTGGACCTGATGGTGTTTGAAGGCCCCTTCCTACTTTAATAAACTGGCTAAACTTAGGCCAAGATAAGTTGACAAACAGGTGAACATAAGCCAGCAGTGTGCTCAAGTGGCACAAAAGGCCAATGGTGTCCTGGCTTGTATCGAGAATAGTGTGGCCAGCAGGAATAGGGACCTAATTCTCCCTCTGTATTGGACACTGGTAAGGCCCCTCCTTGAGTATTGGGGGCAGATCTGAGCTCCTCACTTCAAGAAAGATGTAAAGGTGCTGTAGCAGGTCCAGAGGAAAGCAGTGAGGCTGGTAAAGGGGCTAGAGGGAAAGTCCTATGAGGAGATGCTGAGGGAGCCGAGGTTGTTTAGCTGGGAGGAGATTCATGGGGACCTTACTCTTCTCTATAAGATGAAGTTGTAGACAGGTGAGGGTCAAGCTCTTCTCCTAGACACCTAGTGATAGGATGAGAGGGACGGGCCTGAAGTTGCACCAGGGAGGTTTAGGTTGGACATTAGAATCATAGAATCATTAGGGATTGTAAGGTACCTCAAAAGATCATCTAGTCCAATCCCCCTGACACAGCAGGATCACCTAGACCAAGTCGCACAGGAACATATCCAGGCGGGTTTTAAACATTTCCAGTGAAGGAGACTCCACCACTCCCCTGGGCAGCCTGTTCCAGTGCTGTGTCACTCTCACTGTGAAGAAGTTCTTTCTGATATTGATGAGGAACTTCCTATGTTCCAGCTTACACCCACTGCTCCTCCTCCTGTCACTAGATGACATTGAGAGGAATCTGGCTCCATCCTCTTGACACCCACCCTTCAAATATTTATAGAAATTAAAGAGGTCACACCTCAGTCTCCTCTTCTCCAAGCTAAAGAGACCCAGCTCCCTCAGCCTCTCCTCATAAGGGAGGTGTTCCATCTCCTTTATCATCCTTGTTGCCTTACACTGGAATCTATCCAGCAGCTCCACATCTCTCTTGAACTGAGGGGCCCAGAACTGGACACCATACTCCAGATATGGTGTCACCAGGGTAGAGTAGAGGAGGCACATCATCACAGAAAGACATTGGTGTGGACTGCCCAGGGAAATGGTGGTCACCATCCCTGGAAGTGTTTAAGAAAACACTGGGTGTGTCACTTAGTGCCATGGTCTAGGTGGTTGTGGTGATGTTAACCTATAGGATGGACGTGCTGGTCTTAGAGGTCATTTCCAGACTCAATAATTCTGTGATTAGCTGACTTTCAAGATGCTGTTTGTCAGAAGAAGGGAAGATGAAGAGCAAAAAGAATGTGCTTTAGCTACAAGGGTGTGTCTTTTACCAGATCTAACAAACAAAAGAATTGCTTCGAAAGACGGACTGCATGCATACTAAAATGAGCTGTGTATTTATACAGGTCTCGTCTTATTCCTTTCACATCCAGCGCTGTGCCTTTAGTGCCAAGTAAATAATGCGCTAGCCTTGCGCAGCAGGGTGCGAAGGAAATGGGGGAAGGAAAGGAAGAAGTAAATTTGGTCAGCAGCGGTGTTTTCCCAGTGGGCTTGATCCAACGCTCAGTCAATGGAAGCTGTCCAATTAGTTTGGCAGGACTTTGCAATGCTCCACACAGCACCCCGGTAGAGTGTCCTTTGTGAAACGCAGGACATCTATTCACAGAATCACAGAGTTATTGAGGCTGGAAAAGACCTCTGAGATTACAGAGTTCAGCTGAGGACCCAACAACATTATTCCATGGATTCTGCTGAATTAGACTTAATTTCTGCTTAAATAGACCAAACGAGGCAGGCAGAATTGCACTTTTTACATTCAGAGCATGAATTCTTGTGCTAGTCTTTCAGGAGTGGAAACAAGAAAGCAAACAAAGAAACCCTACACATGCCATTTTCCAGCCCTATGGTCTATGACAGCTAATGCAGGTTTTGACATTGTTTTGTAGCTGAAATGAACCAGGCACATGTATACAGAATTCATATTCTGAAGAAAAGCCAAGACACTTAGCTGGCCTGTCTTGAAAAGAAGTTAAGGTCTGACTCTGTAAGTAGTCCAGAACCCCTTACTCGGGGCTCTTGAGTAAAGGCACAATCAAGCCAAATTTACTGTATTTGCAGATGTTATTCTCTGAGAAGGGGAGAATTGATTATTTTTAATGGCTGCTGCTGATTTTAAATTTCCAGTCTGTCTTTTTATGTATAATTGGCCTATTTTCAGGTTCAGAGAAAGGATTCCAGTGACAGAAGTACAACATTTATGGAAAATCAGGGTGTATGTAGATCACATCACAAGCGATTACTTAGGAAACAGCAGTTCATGATGAATGTAAAAAATCAGAGATTAGCTCTAGAACTGCTCATCTGAATCCTAAAGTAAAATGTTGTAAATAACCATTACAACTGTCACACATTTAGCAAAGCATCAGCACTTTTCCATTTCGTGAATTGGGCCTCATCAGCATGTAGAAGAAAGATAGATAAAGAACAAGAGAGTGAGCAAGCACAATAGATATTTGCCAGGATATTTCCTTCATTGTCAGAGGGTTGAAAAATATCAATGAAGTTATGAAGAAGTGTAATGATTATTTCTGATATGGTGCATAAAATTGACTTGTCTGTCCAAGCTGTCCTGGTTATTCCAGCAAGTTCTGGGGCTGGTGTTCTTCGAGTGATATAGGCTGGAAAACCAGAAACCTATCAACAAAATGTTCTGCTCAATTACTTAATTGCTGTGGAAGCTGCTTTATGAATTTAAAACATCCTTTTCACTCAAAAATTGCACATTATCAAATACTCTTTATTTTGAGAAAGATTCAGGAGCTCACTTACACGAAGGCTTCGCAAAGGAAAGGATTTTCCTGACTTAGTATTTTGTATCAAAATTAATCTTGTTCTCAAGACCTGATCAAAAATGAACACACTCTAAGTAGAGAAAAGACAATTTTATAATATATTTTAACTCTATACTCATTGGTTTTCGTGTCTAATACTTACATATAATATGTAAGAACTCTATTCCCTTAGCATATAGGATACATGTAAATATATGTCTTCTTTTCGTTGACCTGGGCCAAGATCTCTTGGCTCTTAAAAGGACCAAGTATTTGAGGCTGAACCCAAAATACCCCCAAAAGTGGAGGAGAAATGTCTCTGGGAAACCTTATTGCAGCCTTCCAGTACTTAAAGGGCCTTTACAAGAAAGAAGAAAGATGGAGAGGGACCTTTTTTTTTTCATCAAAGTCTGTTGTGACAGGAAAAAACCTGGTGGTTTTAAACTAAAATATGGGAGATGTAGACTCCCTCATATCAAGGAAGGTCTTTTTCACCATAAGCATGGTGCAACATGGGCACAGGATACTCAGAGAATCTGTGGATGCCCCAACCCTGCAAGTGTTTCAGATCCGGTTAGACTGGCCTCTGGGCTTTCTTATCTAGTTGAAAATGTCACTGATAGCTGCAATGGGGTTGGTGGACTAGAAGGCCTTTAAACATCTCTTCCAATTCAAAACATTCTATGATCCTATGATTCCATTATTTCATCTGAAAACTAGAAATGGAAGCTGTCTCTTGAGAAGTGCATGTCTGATCTTCTGTGACATCCCTCTCACTCTTGTCTTACGGTGTCTCCTAATGTACCTTAGGATACAGCTGCATCTGTCCCACTGGTAGTGGGAGATTTTAATTCAGCATCAGTTTTTTACAGGCATTACCCCACCCCACCTTCCCTGTTACAATTTCAAAGCTTCAGGAGCATACTGAACTTTCAGCACAGGAACATGTTATCTGGTTCTGACGACGGTACCGAAGATGCCACAGCATGTTTTACTGAGGGTGTGAAAAACTTCCATATTCTTTTCTGCACCACAACAGTTTTTTGCTTTCCTATCAAGACCTGAACAAATGACAGTGTGACTTCAAAATGCTGTGGGTAAGAGTCTACTAGAAAGTAAACCTACTTGTAGATGAAATTTTACATTTTCAAGTTTATTGTGTGTGTGTATTCCCAGACAATAACCGAGATGACAACTTCTAGACACATAACTTTGCTGAGGCGAATCCCATTCCTGCCAGAAGACAAATACTAATGTCAAGTAAATGGAGAGAACACCATCCCAGAGACCTTGGGATGTGCAGAAAACTCACAGCAGCTGGATTGCAGAGGTGCATCTTGCAAGCAGAGATGCCTAGCACACAGGTAGTGGCTCTAAGTCGCTTCTGGAAAGGGCGGACACTCCAATCAGTTAGAGGCCAGAGGGAAATTATGCTTTGTGGCTGCTTCTGATTCTTGTGCTTGAACACGTAGCTCAGTGTTGAAGACTTACTGTCTTGCAGCCCATGCTGCGTGCCAAGCTGAACACTAAGCAGTGGCATACAGGCTACCTAGCTGAAAAGCAGCAGGAGTGCCTTTACGCAGCGGTGTACTCTGCAGGGTAGGTGTACTCTGTGGCACTCCACGCATTAATTTTCCTCAAGGAAACAGGATCATCAGACTTCCCTGCAGAGGAGCAATCAAGCATACAACAGTCAAGGTGGGACCAAAAGGGAGACTAGGTAGCATCTGCAGCTATTTCACTAGTTCAATCTGGTAATACACCTCTTATCTGTGCTGCAGGAGGTAAAACAGCAATGTTTTCTGGGGTATGAGAATAAAAAACGTATTTCAGAGCTGGAATTGCTTTTTAGATTATCAGCAAAGCCGGTCAGGTTTACAGTGTGGTGGAGCTTGCTCACTTACTCCCTTTCTTAAACCTAGTAGCACTTATTATACCACAAGTAAGGTCTCTAATGTGATGCAAGTGTCCCACTTATTCAAATCACACAAGCGCAGGCCAGTCTTCATCCTGCCAAAACTAGGTTTCTGTTTCTTCTCTCCCTGCCATAACTCTGCCTTTTAATTCTCAGCATTTAGCTTAAAACACTCAGGCTTTTTTTAAGGTTTCATCTTCCTTCTCTTCATGGATATCTTTTGTGCCCATCATATGCAAAGACCAGGGACAATCTCAGGGTGAGGCTCTAGGTTAACCTGTTCATAGGATCAACAGATCATAGGATCTGTTCTAGCAGACTTGGACTAGATGATCTTCAGAGATGCTGTCCAATTCCTACAATTCTGTGATTCTTTATCGCAAGCACTGAATCCAACTAAATGCAAATTACTAAAACATGACAGACTCAGCAGAGTATTTAAAATGAATTCTGAGCAATTATCAAGGGCCTTGCAATTCATTTCTTCATGCCTCCTCCTGCAGCTTGTTAGCAGTGCACCTGGCTACAACATTAGACGGATGTGGATTCTTATCAGAAGATGTCACGCAGTCGTGTAGGCGCAGGAATTTTTCACACAGACGCTTCTATGGTTGGGTGATTACTTCAGCAGCAATATTTCTACACTCTGAGCTCACTTTTCCTGTTTCTTGTGTTATTTTCCAAATGAAAAACGATGAAGTACTGCAACTACTAACCCCTGGTTAGCACTGTGTTCTGTTCACATTTCCATGAGAAATGTAGTTACTACCAGCTAAATCATTAGCTCATTCACTTCTTTATTTTCTGATAAAAATCAAGGCTGTTTGATCTATGATTCAAGGTCAGAATTGACACTGTGATTCCAGAGGGCAGAGCCATTGATTAGTGGAGGATGCTTTTTGTAAACAAATCTTAGCAGACCAAGTCAATATCTACTTCAGCCTTTTAACGCACTAATGTTGTTTTGCAGGAATTAGAACCCTGTTGAAAAACACACTCATTCCTATCAGGCTGGATGATCTTTTGAGGTCCCTTCCAATCCCTTATGATTCTATGATAAAAGAGGGTGGATGGGTGTGTCCTTCCGTGCCTTTTCAAAACAGGATCAAAAGGTTAGCATCTTTGCATTGTTGTTGCTTTTCTTTTTTCAGTTTTGCCATACTACTTATATATATATTTGGCAAGTTACATACCTAAACTCTCTGCTTTATTTTCACCGTGTGGGCAACACAGACAGACAGACAGAACCAGACTGTAATTCGGCCCATCTCACATCAAAGTCATTCTCTACAGCTATATGCCTTTGCTGACAGTATAAAGATCACGAGTTCTACAGCTCCTCTGTGGATCTCGAAGTTTTAGAGTCTGGCATTTCTCAAGCAAAGTTGATATTGCTTCTTTCTCTTGGCTAGAAAATTATCTGTTAACAGGGAAGTTCCACAGCTGGCATTCAATCGAGCAGACTTAGCACAAGTGACGATGCTTGATTTGGAGGATGTGAGTGAGTCTCAAGATTCTTACTTCAAAGCTGATTTCTCTCCAACTTCCTAAGTGAAATTTTTTTTACACAAAGGCTAAAATCTGTTCCTCATAACTTTTGTGCTTCATAGAAGACTTTTTGCTTTGTAAATCTCAAAGGAACTTTGTCACCTTTTAATTAAAATAAGGCTTTGGTTATATTTTCAAAGGAAGTTGATTGTACAATATCTGGATACAGAGTAGTGTGTCTGAACTCAGGGGGAGACTCACATTTCTTAAGAAGGTGAGCACAAAGTCTATGTCAGCTTTACAAAGGCTAAAATAATGCTGCACAGACAATCTGAAGCTTCAACTGGCAGTTTCAGCAGCTGCCAGATTTTCGACTAAATTCTAGTCTGGGCATGTGAAGAAGTTCCATAAAGCAAAATGTGTCCCATAACAGATTTATGGATGCCATACTTGTGTTGAAAGGAATGCATTAATGGGTCATGACTCTGACTCACTATAGAGCAAAAGTGCGGCCAAGAGTGGGTTTTGGTGTGTGAAAATAACTTTCCAGGTGTTAGGTAAAGGTTAGGTATAGACAGAGAGATTGGGAAACAAGGGACTATGAGAACAGATACTAACCAGGATGAAGGTATAGTCCCAAACCAGGAACTGTCTGCCTTTTCTAGACGTACTCTTGTTCTGTTTGACTAGAAAACAGTGCTGTGTCCAGTGGTAAATACAAGTAAGCAGCCCTGACCTGGTGCTGGCATGTACTGTATGAATTGCATCCACTTGTCACAGCTGAACCTCACTAGGACACAAAATATGCGGACTTAGCCTTTTTCTGCTTATTGAACAGATATATTTATCCACTATTTTGATGTAGTCATTTTTACATCACTAATTTTAAGGAAGCGTTTGAAACATGATAATGAAATTATTCTTCTATTTCCCCCTATTGTTGGCTCCAGGAAGCTCCTCTTAAACATGAGTGGGCAGCTGGGCTGGTTTTTTTAGAAGAGGGTGGCACTTCCTATGAATGACCAATATGAACAAGCTCTTTGAAAAATGTGATTACTTATTTTGTAGTTTCAGAAGTAAGCACTTTTCAAAATCTGTCCTGATTGTAAATGTCAGAAAAGTTGTTAATAAATACAACTGCTTGGGTGGAGGAAGGAGAACCATGGAGGAGTGTTTGCTGTGCATATTCACAGGGCTGAATTTCACCATATAGAGAGTATAAGAATGGCTTTACTGAGTTTGATTGCTATTGCTATTTTTCTGATTCTTAATAGAGCAATATGCCTGGAAGAAATGGAAAACTAATTGGCTATATTTGATTGCTGTACCATCAATCATTCATCTGCCCATCCATCCATGCATTTAATGAGAGCCACTGAAGTCTCCCTCAGAAGTTATAAACAGAAATTCATCCTGCAATTAATTCAGGCATTGCAAGATGTCCACTTAATTTTGCTGGGTATACTAAATCAATTCTATGCTTCATTCAGCACTGCAAGGAGCCGACTGGCGAGAGCCTTTTGTTATTAGCTCACAATGCAAATGAAGATAATACTTTCATGTATTAATTATCCTTTGCTGTTAAACCTGAAAGTCAAAGAGGTAGTGGAATAGCTGATTCCATTTAAAATGCAATATCTACGGTCCATCTGTCATATGCAACGAAAACCCAGGATAACCTCTGACTTCCAGCATTCTTTACTCTTCTTTACCTCAAATAAAAGAAGTCTCCAGTCTCTGTTTCAGGGAAAAAACAATTTTTCAAATCTTTTTCCAAGAAATGGTGCTGTTCCTTAGGAGGAAATTTCACTAGATACAAATTACATCAGCATAATTATATTTAGTTTTCATTTGTTTTGTCCTGCTCCGGCAGGGGGGTTGGACTCGATGATCTCTTGGGTCCCTTCCAACCCCTAACATCCTATGATCCTATGATGATCCTATGACAGCACTGCAGTCATCAAAATCTGTTCTGAGCATGGACGTTCGTCAGCCTGCATTAGTTTCTCTTCAAGCTTCATTTTCTGAGTTGGTAAGGGTGGATTGGAATACTCTGGCATGCAAGACCTGGGTTTCTTCACAGAACTTTTGATCCAGTGTTTTCACTTTTATCTAGCTTCAATGACATAAGGTACTATGTTTTGCCAATTCTTTCTGGTTGCAGAACTTTCAGCATAGCAGTGAGGAGCAGATAGAGGAAATAAAGGAAAATAAAGGTAAATATTTTCAACAAATAAAGGATTTCAAGTCCATCAAAGAGTAACTGGCAATGCATTTAATGAAAAGTGGCTTCTCTGTGCCCCATGATGATTAAAATGAATGTTTATCTTGAGGTTTAGACACTAAACCCTGTCTCAGCCGTGGTCTCCTGACTGATAAGCCTGTGACTGAGATCTGTTTCAACTTACCTCAACCATATAAATTTAGGCATGTAGGTCTATCTTAGTCAAAGACTACCTGTATACAACATGGAGAAGCACAGGAAACTTATTTTAATACTTACTTATTTTCTGGAGATATTTGTCTTCTGCATTAGCCACAGAAGTGTAAAGATTTTCTACCCTGTGTATGTCTCTAGGCTTCTGATTCTTTTAAAGAGTCATCCTCCCTCTCTACTCTGCCCTGGTGAGACTGCATCTAGAATGTTGTGTACAGTTGTGGGACCCTCAATTCCAGAAGGACACAGAACTGCAGGAGAGAGGCCAGTGCAGAACCATAAAGATGATGAAAGAAGTAGAGAGCAGGAAAGACTGAGGGAGCTGGGTCTCTTTAGCTTGGAGAAAAGGAGATTGAGGGGTGACCTCATCAATGTGTATAGATATGTGAAGGGTGGATGTCAGGAGGATGGAGGCAGGCTCTGCTCAGTGTCATCTAATGATAGGATGGGGGGCAATGGGTGTAAGCTGGAATATAGGAGGTTTCACAAAAATATCAGAAGAAACTTCTTCACAGTGAGAGTGGCAGAGCACTGGAATGGGTTGCCCAGGGAAGTGGTGGAGTCTCCTTCTCTGGAGACCTTTAAAACTTACCTGGATACGGTCTTGTGTGACTTCTTCTACGTGATCCTGCTGTGGCGGGGAGATTGGACTGGATGATCCTTTGAGGTCACTTCCAATCCCTAATATTCTATGATTCTTTAAAGTGACACCACTCATTAACCACAGAACTTGCCAATGACTTGCATCTTGCTGAAAACACTGAAATATATCCTGCTGCTTTCAGACAAGAATATCAGACCTATTGAGTAGGTCATCTATTATATCCCTGTCTTCCTTACCACTTCACATGCATTTATGCTCTCAACATTTGTCTGAGAGGATTTCTAGTATCTCCTAAGCGGAGAAGCACAAGGACTTAATCCACAAATGAACAAGGATTTTTGCTATAGAGAAGACTGTGTCCCTTGTTTCAAGCAGCCAGTCCTAGAATCTCAAGTCTTATCGCAAGTGCTAAAACTTTGTGCAGCCTTCTTGGAATCAGCTGAACACTTTCCTGACTCCATTTATTGTATCGACTTCGTCTGCACTGACCAAGTACTTAGATTCCTCTTTCCCATGTAGAAAACTAGCTGCAATTTCTTTTATCCTGGTGCTGAATCTACATCCTAATGACTACTCCAAATCAGAAGAATGCTGCTTGCTTGATGCTTTGCTTTCCCATCGCTGATAAATCAGCCCCCACCTCATAACTGTAAATCTTGTCAAAAGTCTTTTGGCATGGCAAGTAGCTGACAGGACAAAATCATAACAAATATGCGTTCAAAAATGAAGAGAATGCTATCAATATTTATTACCTATTCATGATCAGTTGCATCAGTCAAAATAAAAGTGGGCTTTGAATGCAGTTTGTGACAGAAAGATAAATAGGTAGAAAAACGAATGATAAATATTTAAGTTTAAACTTGTCAAATGTAGGCTTTCCAAAGTACACATTTCCTTGCTCTTAAGGAAAGGGATCACGAGGGCAGTGCATAATGTTGTGGATGGAGCACATCTTTAACCACAGACTAAAGGATGGACAGAGAATATCTATATATTTAGCTTTTAAATGCCTAAAATTGTTGAGATTAAATGCTGATGCCTCTTTTCATAGGTGTAATATTTTTTCCCATTTAATTAGTGTGATATTATTAAAGCAATATGCTAAAAGTTGTTTTAAAGGTGCAATTATTAAATTGAACACAAGTGCAATATTTGACATCAAAGCTGGGAAAGGAAATAGCTGTTAGAACAGAGGAAAACATGTTAGAGTAGTTTAATACAACAATGTTTTCCTTATGCTTTAATGTTTTCCTTAAGCTTTAAATTCGACCTGACCAAAACATACAAAACTCCTGTGTAATGTATTTCATGTTAGATGATAATGTTTTCATTACATCAGTGGCAGAGCAAGACTCAGACTGGATAGCTCATTTTTAGATCTAACATATAGTAAAGTAAGCCTAGGTTTCCTGGAAATGTATTTTCTCTTTGCAGATCTGTCCGTGAACTTGGTTAGTGTTTGTAACACAAAATTGAAAACAAGCAAATGTTCAGTGGCTTTTGTGATGTGAGTGTGTGTGTGGTTCCTGTGAGTGGGGGGATTGAATTAGATGATCTCTTGAGGTCCCTTCCAATCCTTAATGTTCGTGTTTCTGTGACTTGATCTAGGTGATCCTGCTGTGGTGGGAGGATTGGACTAGGTGATCTTTCGAGGTTCCTTCCAATCCCTAATGTTCTGTGATTCTATCAACTCAACTAAAGTGCTCAGTGATCATCAGCTGTATGAAATTTAACAAGACCAAGTGCTAGATTCTGCACCTAGAATGGACAATCCTGATTGTATGTGCTGACAGAGAGATCAGAACCTGGAGAGCAGCCTGGTGTAAAGTGATCTGAGGGTTTGGGGTGATGGCAAGTTGAATATGAGTCTACAGCATGCCCTGGTAGCCAAAACAGCCAACCATATAATTTCCAGGATTTCTGAGGTAGAACTATTAGATCCCTATGTAGAAAGTACAAACATGAAAAGGAGAGTAGGTGTTTGTCAAACTGGTCAGTTATGACTTTGCCTCCCTTGGCATTCCTGGTGCTCAGTTTTGATCCTGCAGTATTTGCAGTAGGGTGTTTTTTATCTTTGTGCCAGAAATAGGACCCTAGTTCTAAAGTTATAAACTCACAAAGCGGGATTAATAAATGTAAAATCGCTGTAAATGCAGTGAAGAAACAATGATGAATTGTCATCTGCATTTTTAAACCTGACTGATTTTTATCACAGTATCACAGTATTATCAAGGTTGGAAGAGACCTCATAGATCATCAAGTCCAACCTGTCACCACAGAGCTCAAGGCTAGACCATGGCACCAAGTGCCACGTCCAATCCTGCCTTGAACAGCTCCAGAGTTGGCGACTCCACCACCTCCCTGGGCAGGCCATTCCAGTGGCCAATGACTCTCTCGGTGAAGAACTTTCTCCTCACCTCAAGCCTAAATTTCCCCTGGCGCAGCTTGAGGCTGTGTCCTCTTGTTCTGGTGCTGGCTGCCTGAGAGAAGAGAGCAACCTCCTCCTGGCCACAACCACCCCTCAGGTAGTTGTAGACAGCAACAAGGTCTCCCCTGAGCCTCCTCTTCTCAAGGCTAAACAATCCCAGCTCCCTCAGCCTCTCCTCATAGGGCTTGTGCTCAAGGCCCCTCACCAGCCTCGTTGCCCTTCTCTGGACACGCTCAAGCACCTCAATGTCCTTCCTAAACTGAGGGGCCCAGAACTGGACACAGTACTCAAGGTGCGGCCTAACCAGTGCAGAGTACAGGGGCAGAATGACCTCCCTGCTCCTGCTGGCCACACCATTCCTGATGCATTCCTGATTTTTTTGTTCCCTCCTCCGGAAAAACAAGACTGAAAATTAGTGGATGAAGTTCAGTTGCCTAAATACAAGTGTGTACTACTGTCTAGGATGCCATAAAATAGCAGATGTGTTCCAAAAGTGTCTGAATCTTCCTTTAGCCCTCTGCCACATCTGTCAACCCTTTTAGCTGTTTATCAGGTGTCCATAGTTCCTTCTGTTAACAGATAGGCTATTATTGATGATGGAAAACACATCATATCACACACCCTAAATCAAATTCATGTTTATGTTCAATTTCTCTGTTTAACTGAGACAGAGTTATTGAAATCTGTTTCCTGACCTAATATGCAAATAATCCCTTGGATGATGAAGGGCTGTTGGGATTTCTCCCAGTGTGAATAGTTATACACAGCCTTCAAAAAGAGGTGCTGGTTATTAAATATGATCAAAAAGTTGTGGAGCAACTCGGAAAGGTTTTGTGTTACCTTTAGGGAAAGTGTTGGGAAAATAGGTCAAACAAGGAAATTAGCCAGGGGAGAGAGGAAAGAAAAACAGTTATCAACATCAACAAGCTTTGGAGGTTGTTATGAGGTAGGACACTCGCATCTTTGAAGTGTTTGTTATTGTTTATGTTTTTCAGTTTTTAAATAGACAGATGGAATGGGCTTTATCTTCAGGAGACATAAACTGGATCCCTTTTATTTAATGTAGATGACATGACAGGTTCCTGTGTGACTTGGTTTAGGTGATCCTGCTGTTGCAGGCGGATTGGACTAGATGATCTTTCGAGGTCCCTTCCGATCCGTAATGATTCTATGATTCTATGAGCTTTGACATCCAGGACATGTGACAAGTGTGGGCATAGGAGATTTATCTGTGGGTAGCAGAGTGGTCCACTCAGTGGCAAGTGGGGCTGACCGGCAGATGACTTGTTTCTCTTTCCTGGGCTTACTGAGAGGGGTGGGTCCTGGGGCAGTCATGAAAGACATCTGCAGCAGGCAGGATGAGAATAAGGCCTTCCTGTGTGCTGCTTGGCCTTTAGTTGATCCCTGGATAAAGAGACAGTCTTGTGATGTCACAAACAAGTGATGGCAGCTATAACCCTTTTCCAAAAGTACTAATTACCCTTTCTCCTTTGGCCATATCTTTCACTTTTCACCCAGAACAGACCCTACATAAACTCAGGCTGTTTAACCCTGCAACAGCAAAATTTAGACTAAGAAGATCTGCATCAGTTTTACCTCAATTGGAGTTGGATGCAAAAAGCCTTCCTGAGATTGCTCAGCATTTCTGTAAATCCAGAACTTGACTTCTGCTCAAATGTTTTTCTCAGCAACTGAAACTTGCAGCTACGTGTCCACCTATAATCACCTGGTTTCTGACATGTTCCTTCCACAGCTGTGATGTAGGGAGACTCATACTTACTGGTTTTACAAAGTTCTTTGAAACACACAGAAGAGAGTCTGCCACAGGGGTTTGAAATCCCAAAATAAGAGTTGAAATCCTAAGCTCAGAATTTCTTGGTAGTTCTAGTAAAGTAACTTCCCATAAAAGCTGCTTCTTTTAGTGAAAGGGCCCTTTTCACCCAGGAAAGTGTATTTTGGCTGTCTTGCCTTTCCACGGGTATAAACTTCCTTGAAGAGTGCACCGCTGGGCAACTGTGTTTTCAAAACTGGCCTCACAAAACGAGATGATGCCAGACATGGTTAGATGTGTCTGACACCAAAAGATGCCGCTCATGTCACAATCTTTGAGCGTTTAATCAGTAGTGCTTAAAATATCTTTGTAAACATTTGATTAGGATTTATACACGCCTTCCTGAGTGAAATAACCTGATTTCTCAATCAGGAACTCTTTAAGTTAGGGGGTTTTTTCCTTTATTTTTCTTTTAACAAGTCTGCCTTTTTAAATTATTTGTGACCTGTGGGAGATATCCAAAGTCCTACTTGCTTCTTAATAAGTCAGCATTTCAGATAGACAAATTGTTCTGTTACTAACAGTTAATTTAAGAGCCTTTAATTCCAAATATACTGTGGCCAGTCAGTAATCAAGAAGTGCAAAAATAAAACTGTTATGAGGAACAGATAAATGTGCAAGTGCTAAAAGTCAAAGAAAATACGTTTCTTTGTAGCTGTTTCTAGGGAGATATTGCAGGTAGAACATCTGTTTCCCTTACTGTGATTGAGTGCCAGGGCTGATGTGTTGGTTTAATGTAGTCCTTATTAACAACTTGCAGAGACCAGCAAACTTTGCAGCTTTGTAACAGGGAAACATGTTGAAAATTCAGAAGAATAGTAAAGGCAGTAAAACTGTAATTTGTAATACATGTGAAGCTCCTATTTTTATTTTTTTTTAAAGAAAATGTAAAACTCAGAGTGTCGTGCCTGCATCAGCTATAGAATCTCCAAGTTCCTAGGTAAGCTAAAAAACATACAGTGCAGGCTGGAGGAACACTTCTCAGGCTGACCTTTTACAAATGCAGAAAAGGGAGAACGAGACAGAAGCACAGGGATAGTTGGTATGGTCTGGATTCAGCCAGCCATTGGCACGTGTGATAACACAGAATGTTTTCAAAGTAAACACAGAATAGAATCATAGAATCATTAGGGATTGGAAGTGACCTAGAAAGATCATCTAGTCCAGTCCCCTGCCACAGCAGGATCACCTAGACCAAGCTGCACAGGGACATATCCAGGCAAGTTTTAAATGTTTCCAAAGAAGGAGACTCCACAACCCCCCTGGCCAGTCCATTCCAGTTCTTCGTCACTCTCACTGTGGAGAAGTCCCTTCTGATATTTATATGGAACCTCCTATGTTTCAGCTTGCATCCATTGCCCCTCATCCTATCACTAGATGACATTGAGAAGAGTCTGGCTCCCTTGCTCTTCAGAACAATAAAACTTTTCCCTCTCTCTTCTACTTTTGCCATTCTCTGAAGTATTCTGTCAGGGCAGTAACTCTAAATTGTTCTTCTCTGGCCGGATCCATTGCAGTTCTTAGGAACTACTACAGTGTCAATGCTTTAAAACCTTTCCATGAGTGATTCTTGTGTCCTGAATACTGAGGGGATGCCTTGGTCATCCTGTCGCTTCTTGTCTTTGCAATAGCAGCAGCTGCGGTCCCCTCTTCGCAGCTTTTCTTTCAAGCTCTGCTTTGAACGAGCAGCTGGGGAAGTTTGCTTGTAATAGGCTCCCCTTAACTACCCTTCTTTTGGTGGTGATCTGCTTAGGAGCCTCTGGAGACAACTTTCAGTAAATCAAACAGCAACTTGTATAACATTGCACAAGGTATTTATTTACATTTTAAGAGCAAGGTTACTAAATAGCAAAGGCATGTACTCAAACTGTGATAATGCTCACCTTTCTGGCAAGGGGAGCAGCCTGATCATAGTGGCCATCACAGCCAGAGTCATCAAGGAATCACAGAATGATGGGGGTTAGAAGTGACCTGGTGATCATCTAGTCCAACCCACCTGTCAGACCAGGTTGCACAAGATCACATCCAGGTGGATTTCAAATGTTTGCAGAGACAGTGACTCCACAGCCTCTCTGGGCAGCCTGTTCCAGTGCTCTGTCCTCTCAAAATAAGCAAGTTCCTCCTCATGAATGATTGTGTAGCAGCAGAGTAGCATATCTATGCAGACGTTTCAGAGGCAACAGGAAGCCAGGTCTCTTCTCTTGTACATGAACTGTAATCTATACCTGGGTCTGCTCCTCAATTTGTTTCTCAGGAATATAAAGAGTAGCTAAAGGTGCCCTACAAACACTTACAGGTTTGACAATATATCATCAGCGCTTTTTACCCATCATTTTTGTTTAGGCATGCTACTGGATCTTTCTGTGATTTTTTTTTTATTTATCCCCCCTCTCCTCCCCTTTTTGGAAATAGTTTTAATTTCCAATAGAAGCCTTCATTAGACCCTTTTGATAGTGTAATACTGTTTGCCCTTGGAGTGCCTCAGTCCAGTTAGGGAGAGCTTCGTGTGCAGGGCTCTGTACTGGAAGCTCTCCCATGGCTAGTTTACAGTCAGATGCACAGCGAAGGGACAATACCCACATCTCATGGTTCAAAGAGGTTCTGTAGACAAATTAAATGAAGTCTGAGATGAAAGGCATTATTTACAAACATGCTATTCCAGCAGTCATGTCAGACTATTTAACTAAGAGATCCAGGCAAGTCTAATTTCTGTAACAAACAGAAAACAAGACAGTTATGTGAGTACCTCACAAGCTACATCTCCTCCTTTACACATAGCTAGATGGATAAGGAACATGTTTATGTCAAAAATCTGTTACAAGGTTCAGGCTGACACTTTTCTTTATTAACAAAATTTCTCAATAACTATTTATGCTCAAGTGCACATTTTGCAGTTCTATGCCAATGTGCTAATAATTACCCCATTCTTTTTCCAGTAGCTCATCACATACAATGGACTATTTTCTCTGTAATGAGTCTAAAGATGGTTCCTTTAATATAAATTAGAGAAATATAGTGCTATGGACACATTAAGGCTCTATTAGCAATGTTTTCATTCTCTGTTGGCAGGCACTATACTCCTCTGCCCCCAAATGAATATGTATAGTGCACACAAATTGGGAAAAACAGCTTAGAAAAGAAAAAGGTTTTGTTTTGCTCTCTAAACCTTTTCAGTGATCTAATTCTCAAGGAACATTCATTGCATTATTAGACAATCTTCTAAGTGCACACAGTGGAAACAAATTGGTAAAAAAATACTTCAGAAATCATTTAATGAATGAGAAAACCAATCAAGTAACACACCTAAGTCATAGAAAGCTAAACAAGTATCTGAGTATTAGTCATTAGAGAGAAGAAAGGTAGGTATTTGTGCAGAGACCCAACTTCACATCTGGTACAAGTCAGCAGACCTGGGTCAGTTACGTCTGGTGGGGATTCAGCTTTGTGTAGGTCCTAAAGTACGAGACAAGATACCTGCTCCACTCAGTTCATATCGTTCACAGAGATATTTTGAAGACCAGGAGGACAATCAAACATTGATTCCCATTTACACCCAAGGGCAGCTTAACAGCCCATCATAGTTAATAGCTTTGAGAATTCTCTGTGTGAAGACACTACTTTACATCGGCACATTTATGTATTCCTAATGATGGGTATCTTTCTTGAAATGTTTGTCCTCTTAAACTATTGACAGGTTGGTTTTTTTTGGGTGGGGAAAATGAGTTCTGATATTAAGTGCCACACAAAGGCAGTGTAATAAACCACTGCCTTTGAATATGTTTAATTATTAGTATGTTTGTGTTTGGCTTCTGAAACCTAATGGAAAGAGTTCCATGGTTTTTGTTTAGAGAGTGGCAGCAAGTTTAGTAACAGAAATCTAAGAACAATGATGAATGTGAGAAATTAATCATCATCTTAATTTGATACAATTCCTGGAAGACTGCAGTGAAATACATTGTTCCTAACTGTTAATTAGTCTTCCTCATAAACAACAAGGCAGTATGTAAACATCAGCCAAGGAAACAAGGCAACTTTCAATTATGAAAAAATGTTAATATGAACCAGAAAAAGTGGCTGAGACAGTAGCTGTTGTTCCCATTTATTCATATGTTCATTCATTTTCTCTTTATAACCAATAGATAAACATGTAGCTGATGCTGCATGAGCAATTTTTGCTTTAAGGCACACAAGTGAATAGACCTCCGGAGGAAGCAGATCCTCTTCAAAGATTTACCCTGTGTTTGGGAGAATATGTTTCCACCAGGCAATTGGATTGCCTTTCGTTTGGATTGTAATTCAAAGGAATTGTAATTTTTCATCCATAAACAATTATGGATCGGGACCAAATCCAAGGAAGTCAGTGAAACTGTCCATTAAGGAAACAACAAAGATCTGTTCTTAGGTTAGAAAATTTTAGTATCTGTTGGCTGGCAAAGTAGACACAGCAAATATGAAGAAAACAAAGATGGTCATATGCACAGAAATTAAGTGTGAGGCACAAAGATATGACTAGGCAATGTGGAAACTGTGGTGAACTGTGAAGACCTCTAGGTCTCTAGTTAAGTTTTCTTTTCCATCAAAGTTCAGACAGGTTTATAAAGACCTTATCCAAGCAAGTTCTTAAAACCTGCAAGGATGGAGACAGCCCACCTCTCCAGGTTTCTGTTGCAGTCTTTTTACAGCCAGAGAGTGAATAAGTCTTACTTCTGTCTAGCCAGAATGCTCCTTTCTACAGCTGTACCCATCACCTCATTCCTCAGCACATACCTGAGGAAAGCCTGCCCTTGTTGTCATCACGGCACAATGTTGGCTCATTTACAAACTACTGTCTAGCCTGACCCCAGGTGGTTTTCTCAGAAAGGGTCTGATTCTCTACAAACTGTACTGACTTGCAAGGTTGTTCTATCTTAGGTGTGGGATTTCACATTTGTCTTATTTTTTATCTATATGCATAAATACGTGTGTGTAGACCTTTTTATTCTTAATAGGGATGACTGAATTTCTGAGAGGGTGGTTAGGTACTGGAATGGATTGCCCAGGGAGGTGGTGATGTCACCATCCCTGGAGATGTTTAAGGCACGAGTGGACACAGCACTTAGGGATATGGTCTAGCAGTTAGATACTAGGATCAAGGTTGGACTCGATGACCCTGGAGGTTCTTTCCATCCATGATGATTCTGTGATTCTGTAATCTTTGCATGATATCTTGCAACATACCTGATGCCCTTATGGATTGTAAAGATTTGTAACAAGCAATGGGATAGTTCAGGAGAGCAAGAATGCATTTACTGAATACGTGTGTCAAGGGCTGAATTAGAACACAGACTTGAACTTTGTTCTTGCGTTTTACTTACAGGCAATATGAAGTTAGCAGCATTTCAGGTTGTGAGGCTTTCTGTTTGACTCCAAGAGCAATGCATGTGAATACATCAGCATTATTAATGTTGATGATATTGGTATTGTTTCATTAAAAGAAAGGAAAATCTGTTGCCACTCATTCTGTCTGCTAAAAGCTATTTGTTTTGTCGTCACTCAGGTCAGTGAGTGAACTTACTGAGGTCAGAAGTAGTTTATATTTTGGCTGACATGAAATGTCCTACAAACACTTTAAATCAATATATCTTAGTATGGAAAGAGGCGTCAAAGACAGGGATTCTCACAATCCTCAACATTTGTTTTCCTTTCCTCTTACATCCTGAAAAAGAAAATGACATTTTATTTTTCATTTTTTAAAGAACGGTGTAGTTTTATTGTGTCAACACTTCCATTTAAGTGGTGGGATGAGAATTTTCCTCGCTTACAATGTTTATTGATGCTTCTCTAAAGCATTTTTTCACTGTGTGTGCATTGCTATTAAAGCATTTAAATGACCAGTTTTAGAGTCCAGGTATACCATGATTTATATGAATTGAATTTAATTTGATAGTAAATTACTTAATTCAGCAATAAAAATCCTCACATTAACTAGATAGTCTTACACAAATCTCGTTCTCATGTTTTAAATTTATGTGGATTCTTTTGATGGTCTTCTGGACCAAAAGGCTCACTTTTTCAAAACTTACAGTTATGATATTTTCTTAAGACACAGATCAATGCTTAATGCTTGTAAAAATCCACAATATGATTTTATTTTATTCCTTAAATAAATTTTTTAAATCTTACTGTTAATGATATTTTATTAATTTGTACATGTTGTTTTTAAACACGTTAATTCCCTCGTATCTTCCTTCAACTCTAATAAAAGCTTTGGACATTTGCCTGAATTTACTATAGGTTTATACTGCCTAACAGTAAACTATTTCTGTACTACTCAAAGATAAATAAATCATCTGTGTGAAATAAATAGGACCTATGAAACATCCAGATGGAGCTTTCTAACCTTCTATAAGATAATAAGCATTTTGCTTAGCAGCCAAACTATAATTGTGGTGGTTAATCTTGGAGGTAGACACAGAAGTGGAAGATCTGTTGCTTAACTGATATTGATTGACTTCATAAAATGTCCTTGAATAAAAGGCATGAAATAACCTGACCTTTGAAAACAATTACACAAACTAAGTACACTTAATATGATTTTGTCATCTTGAAGATGTTTGATTGATCACTTCTAGAGATGTTGCCTTCAAGGTGTTACAGTTTTCTGATAGTTTTGATAGTGCTTTTAAAGTAAATTATTTTGGGGGAGAGAATATTAACGTTGAACCTAATAAGGTGGAGGAAAGGCCTGATTTTCAATATATATGCAAAGCAATAATACAGTCCAAACATCAAGCTGTTAACCAACATTTACTCTCAGTAAAATTATTTTTTCTAGAAACACAGATGAACCTGGTGATAACCACAACCTCCAGAAAAAGTCTGGGCTGGAAATCAGACCAAGTATTACCCAACGGTGTCATCTGTTCTCCTGCTGTAATTTACTAGGAATAAAGAGGCACCTTCAGACAACAAGTCTTACCCCCAAAAGATGTTTACCATATGCCAGCAGAATCAACTGTCCATGTACCTTCTTTATTCATATATGGTGGAAGGAAGAAATGGATGAATTTGATAAAATACTATGATTTGTAACAATCTGAATTATTCTAGAGAAATCTCTGCTTCACAACCTCTACTCCTTTCTACTGAATTCATGAACTTTTTTGACTCTACAGCTCATTTTGTAGAGTCCTCAGGGGGAGTGAGATTTTTCAGTCTTGGTATTTCAGGTACAGTTGACCCAATTGCTAGTTTGATTGGACTGGGCTAAAGCTTCCAATAGAAAAAGAGAACTTTTATTTTAGTCTCTGGAATTCACATGAGGAAAAAAAAATAGTAAAAATAAGAGAAAACATTAGTAAGTTTATGAACATTGTGTATGAAATCATCATATCAAATTAATTCTCCAAGATTTGAATTGAATGAAAACTATGAAAAACAAGAGTATTTTCGTGTATGTTAACATACTAATGTGATTCTTTTTCATTATTCTTATTTCTGTGGTAAAAAAAATAATTCTTTAAAATATTTATGTCATGAAAGCCAAGAAGTAACACTGAGGTTTCTTTTACTTACTAGAAAAAGGAATAACACTGTAGTGGAAAAAGTTTAATGGAAGTATTCAATTTAAAATAATAGAAATCTGTGACAGTATGGTGTCAGTGACTGAATCAACAATTGATTATTGACTCAACATTGTTTTTTGGTCTGTGAGGGGGACGAATTGACCATTCTGTCTTGGCCACCCTGTTTCAAGCAAGGCAGCAAGAGACTCCCTTCTTTGGCTGCTGAACAAGAAACTGCAAACTTTGTAAGCTGCCTGCCTGCACGATCAAACCAGGAAAGCCCCAAGCCCTCTTTTACCTTTGTAAGAGTAGAGGCTCTGAGAGCTAAGTGCTTGGATGAGCAAAACAGGAAAACTACCAAGGAACTGTCAAGTAGACAAAGTGGTAGGGTGGAAAGCCTGACCCCCTCCTCAACGTGCATCTTGCAAAGAACTCTTCTTTCCAAGGACCTGTTTGCATAAAACCACCTTTTTAGTGAAAAGGCATGCATATGGCTTTTCAAACACATATGCTTTTCACTCTTCTTTTGTTGAATATTCCCCACTGCCTAGACAATTGGACGGTCCTTGGGATGCCAGCGACTTCAGTCTGGACCGTGATGGACATAATGGGATTCCTAGTGATGAAACTTTCTTGATGTTTTGCAGCTCTCCATAATTCTGCTTTTGTCCCTCTACCTACTCTCTTCTCTATCGTAACTGTTGCATTTAAGTAAGTTCAAGAAAAATCTTGGTGTGTTTTTGGCATTTGACCTCATTTTTGTCTTAATTTTGCTCTTGTGAACCTTCACTTGCTCTTTTGAACCTTCCCTGATTTACCTAATGGAACAGGACATGATGCCTTATTGAACTGAAAAGAGTTGGAGAGGTATCACTGGAAAAACTAAAGAAATATTGCCTTAATCTGAAATTTGGTAAAATCAGTTTCAATACCTCACTTGAAAGAAACTTTTGTGAGAGAAATTCTTGTAGAGGATACATTACAGTTTACAGCATGAGGTGTTCCTAGAAACGAACTTGTATCCATATTCATAATCTAGATGTGTAGGATACAGCTATTGAGGGTCCTCATCCATGAGTGGCCAGAGAAGAGAAAAGTCTAACAGATTGAATTCTACTGGCATTATGCTGAGCATCCAGAAGTTCAGAAAATCTGCCAGTTTAATCTTCAGAAAATCTGATTTGTATGCATTTGATTGGAAGAACCTGTATGATACAGCTGAAGATCAACTGCACCATCTGGTAGCAGCTCATAATCTTGCAGTAGCTAAGTGTGATGGAAGTCGTATTCATGCAGATGTCTCATTAGGGGATTTGTTGTAGCTGTCTTCAGTGCTATACGCTACCGTGTTTGTGGTGCACAAGCCTCTTTTGGCATGACTTTTATCTCATTGATGAATTTTGACCCAGGACCCGTACAAATGGTAGGAGACCTGCATGTTAGTGAAGTCATGTTAGGAGTGAATCATAACATCCCCTCTTCAAAGAAAAGTAATCATATCTTTTTCCATCCCTTGCTGAACCTTAACAGTCTGCCAGGTGGCAACTACCATTTCAGAGGCATATACTTGAAAGGCAGATCGTCTTTCTAGTCATCCTGAGACAATTGTCCTTACAGAAGCGATTCCAGTGGTAACTGTACTAGATTTGGAACTGTGCATCAAAATAAAACTTGCAGTCTCGGAGGTTTCATAAACCATTTGGCCTGATGATAGAATCACTCTGTGCCAGCAAACGCTTAATTTTATGATTTTTTTTTTCCTCATCTAAAGTGTCCCCAAAGTAGATGGAGCATTGTTTCTTCTTTTTTAAGGATGCAATTGGTAGCACAGTGAGCTGAGATGCAGACATCTGGGCTACCTCTGAGCCAAAATCCTTGAAGTCTCTTCTAACATATCGCTTATCCTTCACATCTGCTGGTTTATTAAAAAGTAGGAAAAACCAAACCAAAGCAATATACCCCGCACACATGCTCACAGAAGCTTATATCTGTGAAATTTACTGATGGTCTGAACCAAGGCTGTGAAAAAGGACTCCTGGATTTAGCTGTGGACATATCTAAACAAAATGCAGGGCCATATTTAGTTTCATGGTCTCCTTTGAGTGGGTAGCTCCCACATAACCATAAGCTTGTGGGAAGCACGAGACACTTTGCGAACCAATCTTGGGATGGGATGGTCTGTGTTGTCAGATTTAAAGCAATATAATACCCCATGTGTATAAATGGGGCTTGTTGCCTCAGTATTTATGCTGTGGCCTCAAGCAGAGTGCTCATGCCGTGTCACAGAGCTTTTTGCTTCCTGAAGTCTCTCTGAACAGGTCCACAGCGCTGCAGCCACCAGTCGTTTTAGTTTTCCCCAGTTTTGCTTAATTCTAACAAAAGGTTAGAAACTAACCCTAACAAAAGTAACATAAATTATAAGTAGCCAAACAAAATAACAAGTTTCTCATTAAAAAGAAAAGCATAGAAAATACTGAAGGAGAGTGAAAAATCTTAACATGCAAAGCTTTGCTTTTATGGATTCTTTATACTGAGATGCCTCCATCTCTGGCTTCACCTCCTCCTTCACTCTTTGACTTGCAGTGCTCAGATTTGTTAGTTGATCTTATCTGGCTACTTTCCCCTAGCTAGTCGCACACTCCAGTTTTCAAGCAAATCACATCTATCTTTCCTGGACCAAACAGGGGGGCATAGATGCTCTTTTCTCTGGCCAACTGCTCAAGTAATCCATTGGTTTCAGGAAAGGGAACAGTAAAATTAAAAATCATAAAACATGCAGTATCAACTGAAAGTTATTGGTTTTACTATCACTAATATAATATTGTTGCATTTTCATGGCAGGCTGTGCTCTTTACAGCCACAATTAGGCCATCCTGTTACATAGTGGTACTTCTAGTACCAAAATGTTTTCACCATGATTTTAAAAGAAGAAAGGAGGTTAGAAAGTGTGAGCTGGTGTTGTTGACTCCAACAGGTATTCCCAGCAAAGGTACTCCATACATTTGATGCACCCATCTGTGTGGCCTTACCTCAGGTGACTAGTGACTCTTAAAGATGTGACATTTGCAGCTTACTGATATTCTGCACTGGCCAGCACTACATCAATCACCACTGCTGGATGCAAATGCAGTCTGTCACCAAAAGACATCCCTTTTCCCAAAGCAGTTTTATGTCAAGATGAGACCAGAGTGCTCCTGCTGGAACTAACACAGACCCACTCTACTGAGGTCCATGGAATTAAAGGAGGTTACATTGATCTATATGTGGTAAAACATTCTTTCATCTATTCCCTGGTAAACTCAGCAAGAGCGCGCAGCGATCTCAGTGATGTTACTGCAGTGTTTTACTGTTGCTCTAGGGATGTCTGTGAGAATTTATCCCCGTGTGTGCAACTAAGTGGAAATTGTTTTCGTGGGTGGTGATTACAATTGGGAAGCACTGACCATGGGAATGTAATATGGGACTGCAATGATTTAAACAGCATCTACAGGACATTTCTCTAGAACACCACCTGAAAGATGTTAAGAAGCCTCCCAGCTTACTTTAAGCCTTTGATATCTATTTTCTAAAAGCTTCTCTTCTTGGGGTAGCCAGCTAACTGTGCTGGAAATTTTAGTAGTACTGGCTCCCAGATTCCTGCATCTTTGGATTGAATCTGTAATTCCAAATCTGGATTTCTTTTTGTACTAGAATTAACATACCTAGCAAAAAATAGGGTATCAGACAGGCCTCCCAAAGCTTTTTCTTTTCTAGATTTTTTTCTTTTCAGATGAAATTCCACTTAGATCATATACGAATAAAAATTTTAAGAATTTAAGACAGTTCCATAATTTCTGCTGTCAGATTTCAGATATTTTGAAAACTCAACTTGGAAATTATACAGAATCTTGACATTTTCCTTATGTGAAAATAGGCAACCATTTTCCAGTTCTAGTAACACAATTTTTGAGGCCCTAGTATTACTATCAGATGGCTATTTTCCTGATATTGCAGCTTTGACATATTTATAGATGCTTCTGATTACTGAAATGTGTTCTTAGAAAACATTCAAGCTGTTCTTTACAAAATGTTTAATATGGTTTGCTCTAACAGCTGTTTCTGAATTTAGATTAAAAATATCCTTGCCTTTCACTTCTTACCCATTCAACCTTTGGGTTAGGGCAGGGAAGTAGAAGAGAGCAAGTCTGGGTGCTGCACTTCTATCAGTTTGCCTTTTAAGACTGTTAAGACAAGACCACAGCAGTTGATTATGGCTGTTATTTGTATAGCGACAGGGGATGGGCAGAAGATTCATTGACAAAAACCATACTCCTTGCAAAGCTATTTTTAGTGGTTGCTGCATTTTGCAAAATCTTCGGTTCTCTTTGTAGACAAAAGTGGCTGTCCTCTCTGCCCCTGCCCTTTCTGGGTCTAATGATTTGAAATACTTTGTCTTGGAAACTCAGTGGAAGAGGATTTTGGGAAAAGAAAGCTGAAAGGATTATTGTTTTCCTGTTTTCACAAAATGTCAGTCGTCCTAGTCTTGTATCTTAGTTTCAGTTTATTTCCATGTGACATATTAATATGAGACATATATAATAACAATCACAATGACAATTGTATCAGTTTTCTGAAAATCATTATGGTTATGACAGTCAATAATATCACATTGTACTTAGCAACACTCCTGCTTGCAGTATTTTATTAAAGGTCACTGTAATTATTCCTGAGGGTTTTTTTTAAGGATGTTAAAACTAGGGAATAAAGAACAAATGAGTTTTTTCAAGGTCACTCCACAGAGCAATAGAAAAGCTATGTACTGAAATCAGGTTTCACAAGCCCCAAGCCAGCTCTTTAATTTTTGGAGACAATACTTCTTATGAAGGGTAGCACGTGCTTAAGAGAGCGAAATAACACATCATTAAATAAAAAGCACCACATTAGAGGCTTTTGCTGTGCACATTTTATAGTCTTTTCCTTTTTATGTATTCCAGAAATTCACATTTTTGTACAAGACCCAAAAGAGAAAAGTTTGATGCCCAGTGACTGTTACTATTAACAAGCATTATTTTTTTCTAACTACAAATATTGGGATACTCATGCATGTAGGATGTAGAACAAGTCGAATGTAGAACAAGGAATCTGTTGTAATTACTGTTGATGCTACTGCACGCGTAGATTGGCTAGAAGGCCTAAACACTAGCTTCTTGCCAGCCCTTGTCACAAAACATAATACTGATGGAGATAAAATCTCAGGTACTCTTATCCCTGGTATAACCTGGTTTTCTGTTGGGTAGTCAAGTATCACTTAATAGCACAAATTACTAGTCATTAAAAGGTCAACAGATATCGCTCCTCAGTATCTGAATTTCCTATTATAACATTGGGCATTAAATGTCTCAGTATCACTTTGATCTAATATGAAGATCTGGCAGCAACCAAACAAAACTGAAAAGAAAATCAGGAAATATATCAAGTAGGTGGGAAACTCTGCTTCTGTTGATGGCAGAAGTTAGGGCTAATTTGTGTGCAACGTTCTTTGTCCAGATGCAATCCCAGTTTGCCAGTTATTAGCATTACTTTTGATTAGTTCAGCAAATCTCAAAGGGTAAATGCTGCATTAATAATGGGCTATAGGCAGTAGCAGGATGTGTGAAGATCTTGCTGTACTGACTGTGGGTATTCCCACTGAGAATATTTGTAGAAATGCAGTATAAATAAGGAAGCTATTAAACCACTCCAGATTCTCTATGACTTGGAGAATTTTGGGGTGTTTAAAATTTTTAAGATTTTTTTTTTTGTCCTAGAATAGGGAAAATAAGTTGATTTAAACCACTTACTAAAAAACCCCAGAGGAGTGTTGTTATCTTTTTAATTTTCTCTTTAATTGATCTATTTTTCACATTAAACTTAGTAAGTAAACATATGAGGTCATATTTTCTGCTGGTGGAAATATTTCAAGGCACACTGTTTGCTCTGAGACGCCTAATCCAGTTTACCCCAGTGCTTCACAAGGACTGCGGATCGCTGATACAAAAGGGTGGTTGGCCTGTTAATTTGTTCACTGCATCTTCCTTGTAGGAGAAGGGCATCGTTTCACTGCGTGAATAATCACACTCTGTAGCCAAACAGCCAGAATGAGGCAGATTGGGTGAAGCTGAAAAGCCTGTGTGAAATAACAAATATTCAATAACATGGCATTTAAAAGGAGCTCCTTTCATTATAAGGTATTTAACGAAATTAAAAAGGTTTAAAAAGGGCCAGTTACCATCATTTGCTTTTTGATACTTACCTTAAAAATTCGAGTTATCTTCTCACTTAGCTTTGACAGCCCTGTACTCAGTTCCCAATGATTTGTGACTGAGTTTCTGTATCTTGGATGAGATTGTAGAGTTTTACAACACTGGCATCTTCTCAATTTCTTTTATCCAAGGAGACCAGATTTTTTTTACCTGCTTAGCAAATATACAAACCAAAACTTTTTATCAGTGAGGGTCAGGAAAAGAGAAACACTTTTGTCATTAAAAATATTTCAAACTGCTGTTAATTTTCCTTCTAGACTTTTTTTGGTCCTACTTATGTTCTTCTCACGGGATACCTCCCAGTGTGCATCTTCGTAGTCAGTGTAAATCTTCATCGTTTTCTCAATAGGGTCACTTCTGATCTTTATGAAGAGAGGGTAAAATCACATACGTAAAAAATGCATGTAGCACTACATAGTGTGTTTTGAGTCAAAATATGTCTGCATAGCTACTAGGCACGAGAGTTTGCATGGAAATGGTGCTTAGGGATACAGTGGAACAGATCTCAAGATGAAGCGTTAAAAGAATGTGGTTTCCAAGATGGAGACCAACTGCATGGCCACATCAGCAGGGCCCCCCTCACCCTCTGCAAATGTGGCCAAGAGGGTTCCATGACCCTCCTTTCTCCTCCTGTCTCAGCTCCAGGAAGAAAAAGAGGAATCACTTCACCTCACCGTGATGTTGAACAGCTGCTCAGTGCTGGGGTGGGTGATGGTCGATCTGCACTAAGGTCTTGTTTCTCCAGTCTGTGTGGAGCCACCACATCCCACTCTAGATTAAGATTATTGAATCCAATCATGAATCCGACTGTCCAAGAACCACTGCTAAACCATTTCCCTGAGCTCCAAATCTATAATATTTTAAATATTTTTATTCAAAGTTACTTTCTTCCAAATTTCCAAACTATGTCCCTGTTTATTTTTATTTCTAAATGAACTTAAGAAGGCGGCATTCTGAGAAAGGCGGGAAGTGAAGGTCTAAACTAAATATCCATTAAGCAAAGTGGGTGTACATAAATCCATGGGCCCTCATGAGATGCACCTGTGAGAGCTATGGGAGACAGCAGAAGTCGTTGCTAGGCCAGTGTCCATCATCTTTGGTAAGTTGTGGGGAAGAGATGTGCCTTGGGACTGAAGGATAGAAAATGTCACTCCAATCTTCAAAAACTGTAATAATGAGGATCCAGGTAACTATAAACTGGTCAGTCTGAACTTCATCCCAGGAAAGGTGATGGAATAACTTGTCCTTGGCACTGTCTCTAGGCACATCAAGGACAGGAAGGTCATTAGGGACAGTCACCATGACTTCCCTTTGGAAGCATGACTTTGCTTAACCAACACAATATCTTTTTATGAGGACATAACCAGGTGGATAGATGATGGCAGAGCAGTGGATGTGGTCTATCTTGACTTGAGTAAGGCATTTGACACAGTCTCCCACAGCATCCTTGCAGCCAGACTGAGGCAGTGTGGTCTGGACGATTGGATAGTCAGGTGGATTGTTAACTGGCTGCAGGATAGAAACCAGAGAGTAGTAGTCAATGGGACAGAGTGTAGCTGGAGGCCCCAGGGGTCTGTGCTGGGACCAGTCCTGTTCAATCTATTCATTGATGACTTGGATGAGGGATTAGAGTGCACTGTCAGCAAGTTTGCTGATGACACAAAGCTGGGAGGAGTGGCCGACACCCCAGCAGACTGTGCTGCCATTCAGCAGGACCTGGACAGGCTGGAGAGTTGGGCAGGGAGAAATTTAACAAAATATAAAGAGGCCAGTGTAGTCTTGCATCTGGGCAAGAACAACCCTGGGTACCAGTATAGGTTGGGGACAGACCTGTTGGAGAGCAGTGCGGAGGAAAGGGACCTGAGGCTGCTGGTGGCCAGCAGGGTGACCGTGAGCCACCAATGTGCTCTTGTGGCCAGGAAGTCCAATGGCATCCCAGGCTGGGTTAGAAGTTTCTCCTCCCCCTCTACTCTGCCCTGGTGAGATTGCATCTAGAATATTGTGTCCAGTTTTGGGTCCCTCAGTTTAAAGCGGACACAGAACTGCTGGAGAGAGTTCAGTGCAGAGCCATGAAGATGATGGAGAAAGTGGATTATTTCCTATATGAGGAAAGGCTGAGGGAACTGAGTCTCTTGAGCTGAGGGGTGAGCTCATAAATATTTATAAATATGTGAAAGATGGGTTTCAGGAGGATGGAGCCAGGCTCTTCTCAGTGTCATCTAGTGATAGGACAACGGGCAGTGAGTGTAAACTGGAACATAGGATGTTCCACATCAATATGAGAAGGAACTTTTCCATGGCAAGAGTGACAGAGCCCTGGAACACACTGCCCAGGGTGGTTGTGAAGTCTCCTTTTCTGGAGACATTTAAAATCTGCCTGGATGTGTATCTTATGTGACTTGATCTAGGTGATTCTGCTGTGACGAGGGGGTTGGATAGGATAATCGTTCAAGGTCCCTTCCAATCCCTAGTGTTCTGTGATTCTGTGATCTAATTATTTTCAGTTAGACAAAAGCTAAATGACGTTTCCTGTGCAAAACAATTGAAATTAGTTCTTCAGGAGTCTGAAGAATGATTTCTTAGGAAAGGAGCAAATATATTAAAATATTAGACCTGACTTTTCACTTTATAATAAGTAGCATAATTTAATTAATCTGTTTACTTCTTATTCTATTTAGAATTAAATTGTGTTTTTCACTTCACCATTATACATCTGTATTAAAGAGAAAGTTTTGGAATTCTTATGTACTAAACTTGCTTTCATACAAGATAATGCAGAAATACAGAATACTCTTCAAGGTCTGGGAAATAATTTAATACTTTTAAAGGTGAAAAGGTTGATAGGTTTTTTTGCTACTGAATGTCTCAAAGCTTAAGATACAAAGCAGGATAATAATTTGGTATATGTGTGGATCATGTGTGGTTTGCCATACTAGATCAAGCTTCCTAGAAGAACAATATGCAATTTTTAAATGGTTAAATAAACCAAAAAAATATATTAAAAACTATGAAAAACAGTATAAACAGTTTAAAATCAGGATGTTGTTAGAAAATGGACTCATAACACTTATGTCCATTACTTAGGGTACACATACAAAAACTGTTTATTTCCTTGAATCATTAATTTAATTTGATGCTGTAGAATTGGAGGGATGAAAGAATGAATCAATGACAGCACAGAATATTCCATTACAGTAGGACTGTTTTACCTCTAATACCATACAGATGTGCATTACATGGTGCATTGTAATAGAGCAACAACAATAAATCTGTGGCTGTGATTTTCTGGCTGGTATTATTTGTCATTCTCTGTGGTCATCCTCAAAAGCTGTGAGATTCTTATTGCTTCTAGTACACATAAATCAAAAAGAAATTTTTGCAGAGTTTTATACTTTGATTCTTTAAATATGTCAGTGCAGACTTTGTGCTCTAAATAAAGTCAAGCATGTGCAGTTAGTGCCCCTCAGCCAGGAAATTTAGGCTTGAGGTGAGAAGAAAGTTCTTCACCGAGAGAGTCATTGGCCACTGGAATGGCCTGCCCAGGGAGGTGGTGGAGTCGCCAACTCTGGAGCTGTTCAAGGCACGATTGGACGTGGCACTTGGTGCCATGGTCTAGCCTTGAGCTCTGTGGTGACAGGTTGGACTTGATGATCTATGAGGTCTCTTCCAACCTTGATAATACTGTGATACTGTGATACTGTGAAATCAAATCTATCTGTAGGGAGCAGAGCAGCATTTTTCAGTAGCACCTAGTCTGCCATGGTTAATCTTACAAAACATAGGCCTGTTTCTGAAACTGAACTCTAAACTTGAATCTCATTTTCTAAGATTTAAATCAGTTTTTTCACTGCCATGTGTAAACTTGTAACAGAGACTTCAAAATCAGCTGAAGAAAACAATAGTTTGAAAAAAAGGTTTCCCACTGTTACATTGCCTACAGACTCAGCTTTTCACATCACATTCCACAGTGTAATTACTACCCTGTCTGTGTTTCATTAAGTTTAAAGGCAGAATTAGAGATTTTTATAAATTGATTTTTGAAAAGCTCTCAACTTTCCAGTTCCAATTAAACTGTTCTACATTTTTAAACCTTAATGTATTAGAATACGTACTTCAAACCCCTGGTTTTTGTGCCCCTTTCATAAAATTGCATTAATTATAATCACTGAATAGTTTGCAGTTGTTAAGGGACTTTATCCCTTTGAGACTGGTAAGTGCTCTCACAGCTTTGATAGCCAAAGAACCGTGTATATATAACACATTTAAGAGCCGTTCCCTGAGTCAAACAATCTGGGATGAAGCCAGGTGGTGCACACATGCTCTTCAAATGCAGTCCACTGCTCTCTCTGGTCACCCCTTCTTCATTACTGGAAAAGTCCAGAGTGGGAGCAGACGGGATGACTGTTAAATACATTTTTGTCTCCTTTTCCTCACTGTCTGACTCCTTCCCTAATTATTTTACTCCTTGTGCTAATCCACAACATACTGTCTTGAACATGGTCCACTAGAACCTCACTCCATTGCAAGTTCATTACTTTAGAAACTGTAATTGTAATGCTTCATTTGTGTTTGATGATACTTCCTAAGTGACAATTCTGTGATTCTACAGAGAACAACCCAATGTCTTTGCAGTCCCTGATGTGTCTCACTGCACTAAACAAGAGTCGCTGCTCATACTTGTTTTCACAATGCTTTAGAGTGAGATGAAGGTTGAGCAAACAGTTATCCCTCTGGACCCTGTGGTGGGTTCAAGACCACAATTAAAGATAAAGGAAAAGAAAACAAAGCAGTTAGGTCTCAATGAGATCTCAGATAAATTTGCCAGACAATGGATAGCTTAGGGAAAATGGAAAAGGGTTTATTAACTCTGTAACTGTATACAGAAAGAAGAAAAGGTGAAGCAAGTTAGTGCATACAAACTAGAAACTGTGTCACAAATGCCATCACATATTCTGAGAAAAGTACAATGGGAGATGACTATCATATCAGTCTTAGGGTCTTTTTTCACATCAGAGATCTGGGGGAAAAGAGCATGTCAGTGAAGCTGAGACGAGTACCACCACCTTCTCTATTATTCACGTGTCACCCCTGTCTGCAGTACAGCGGCACCCAGGCTGTTTGCAGACTGGTCAATTCTTCAATGTAGCTTCTCCGGCAAAACACTCTCGGGACGGCCTGATTCCTTAGCGCCTGAACTGCATCCCTCAGTGCAGGAGACATGCTTTCCAACAAAGAACCCAGACTGTCTTTCATGCCCAAGGTTTAAGGATTCTCAAGTCCTTCTGCTTTCCTTCCACGAAGCATGGAGGAATTCTCCCCAATACTAAGCACCCCCAGTCTTTCTCAGCATTAGAAATGACAGACAGTCTCTCTTCCTGCTGATCAGGGCTCTCTAAAATGGCAGCGAGTGGCCGCATGGCCCAGGCCACGTGTGGGTTCCAAGATGGAGACCAACCACATGGCTGCGGCAGCAGGAGCCCCTTCGCCTCCACAGTCTGCACATGACCAAGAGGGTTTTCCAGGGCCCTCTCCTCTTTTCCCTCTCTCCTCCTGTCTCCACTCTAGGAGGAAAAAGAGGAATTCTTTAACTCACTGCAAGGTTGAAGGGCTGCTCCGTGGGAGGGGTGGTGGTAGATCTGCACCAAAGCCTTGCTTCTCCAGTCCGTGGCGTCAGGTCCAGCCCAGGGGGTTGCCCCTGCTGTGCCGGGGTTGGCGTCGTGCAGGGCTGTCATCCTCAACCCTGCTGTTTATGGGAGCAACGCAGACCTGGTGAGTCCCCTTTGTACCATTTCCAATGGGGAAATTGGGGAGTGAGCCTTCCCCCTGGGAAGAGGGGGGTGGGGGTTAGCGCGAGGCTCCAGACCCTGTGCTGGGCTGAAAGCCCTCAGCAAAAGAGCCAGGGCTCAGGGTAACCAGTCCTTCTGTCTTCTCACCTAGAGACACCTTAAGGGCAGGTACTTGGGACAGTGTTACTTTCCCCCTGGGACAGGTCACTGCGGGGAGGGGGGTCCTCCCAAAGCAACACAACTTTTTTCTTCACGAAAGCACAAATCTGTACATCTGAAAATTCTGGTAATTTTCAAACTGCAACAACTAGTATTCAGGGGCTCAGTTGGGCCTCGCTGGAAAAAAGCCAAAGTGAGGCAAATTGAGAATAAAACAATAGAAACAATTGACAAGAACTAAAATTAAATTCCTTTGTTCTTTGGGAACTCTCAGCATCACAGATTCCCATTCTTTACTCAGCAATACACTGTTGTGATTTCAGAATGACTCAAGGAGCGTGTAAGGAGATTCATCGTGTTCAGGGAAGACACAGAGATTAGTTTAAAAAGGTGGAACTGCTCTCCTTGTCACCTTTTAAACCACACAAAAGTACAGTAATCAAATTCAACATCACAAAGAAATAGGCTTGTAAAAAGCTTTGAGTTCCTCACATAAAGAGCACTTTAAAGCTGGTACACACGTTTTGTGATTATTTTGATGCCTCATGTAGTTTTATGCATATATACTATCCCGCAGACACCTCATCACCCATCCGAAATGTCGTTAGTTTAAGGAAGAGGTTTGTGTCTGATGCTGCAGCTCCCCAATCCTGCTGCTGCTCTTCCAGCTGAACTGAGGGTTGCAACATCTCTCTTACAGGAGCATCATTAGAGAGAATTATGGCCTCAGGTGAGGAAGAAGCAGCATGAACAGATGAGATGCTCTGGACTGAGTCTCATGTTTGTGTAGAAACATTAGTGAGATCAAATTTAGATATCAGAAAAAAGAGAGTGAGAAAAAGGTAGAAAGTACTACATGGTTGAAACCTTCTCCAAAGGATTGTTTTCCAAGATTCACAGGAAGCACCTGGGTTCGATACTCCAGATGCAGATGTTTTACTTGATAAAATAAAGCAAAGGAAAAATGACAATGGAATCACAGCACATGAGTCTGAATTAATTTTTCACTCCTCTTTACCTTCCTTTAACTTTCATATATGACCTCCATCACAATAAAGTCTGAGAGTCTGAGCAAACCTACAGTGATGCAGACTGATATAGCTCTTCAGCAAAGCTTCATTAATCTGCAGCGCTGGCGATATGACCCTACTAACATCACTGGAATTACGTTTGATGCCTACTACAAATTCAGAAAATGGCTTTGAAAGACATGACTGATTATGCTACAATTGCTTCTGCGAAGGGAAGTGGATATTCCTTCCTGGAACTTTTAATCCCTCATGGCACTTCAAGTGTAACTAGTATAATCAGAACCAGAATCAAACCCAAAGGATCAAGGAATAAGAAAGAGTAATTATATTATCAGATAATGGAAAAATGACCACAGTCATAAAGGGATGACAGAGGATGAATTGCTATGGGAAAAATGTTTCACTTTTGCAGGAAAAAAGGGTATCTGAATACGTGCATCAGGGTAACCTTGTGTTCTGTTGGAGGTGATGCGAGACGACACAACACTTGGCATTTCTGAACAGAGTAGGGGAACGTGGATTTTGCTGGTCTGAGGGTGAAGGAGTGCCAGTGCAAGGGGAAGACCTGGAGTAGATGAAAGTGTTGGGTGAGAAACGGGAGGGATGACCCTTCCAGAGCTTACTGTAGAATACTGAGAGGAGTATGAAGGATGGCCTATAACATTAAAATTATCGGTTTTCTTTTTTTTGCCATGGAAATAGCCATTACTCCCTACTCCTGTCTGGAGTGGCAGAAGTGGCCAGCATATTAGTGTTGTAGGAAAGGAAGGAAAGAGGTTGTGGTCACATTGTCGTCTCTGATGGTCTACAGTAACCACATCCTCAGTCTGAAGCCAGAAATGAGTTTGTTCATACAAAGGTTTAGATATAAAGCAGAATCTTTTCATTCAGGAAATAAACAGATTTATTATCATGTCAAACCTTCTCACGGCAGTTTATACAGAATATTATTAATATTTGAACGGTCCCTTTAGTGTTTTTCAGTGCTTACCATGCATTTCTTGGTCCATAAACTATGCTTACACTAATCAATGAAGCAGTGCCAACACAGGCCCCTTTAAATCACCTGCAATCACCTGCAAGCGCTCAGCCCTTGTCATTTGCTACTGCTGTGCTCATAGAGCTTTTTAGTGCAACAGAATTCCCAGGTACATCTCAAAGGCCAAGAGATGTTCCCACAAGGCATCACCCTGTTGTGTGGAAAAAAGAAATTGTAGCCCTTGAGAAAAAAGAGGTGCTGTATCAAGTCAACCCCAGGGAGCAGAATGTGTGTCTGATGAAGTGAACCAGACGGCATATGAGACGCTTTACAAATTTGAATATGGGAGCACAGAAAAAGAATTATATCCAGCTTAGCATGGACTTAATAGCAACTTCTCCCTACCCGCCTTTGAAAACCACCAGGTGAGTTCAGTATTATTTTTTAATCAATTTGTTTAGTAGAATTTTGCATACTACATTCTTCATGACTTAATGTGGGATTCAAAAATATTGTTCTTCAATCCATTTATGTGTTTTATAATCTGTAGTTCCTGTTTCCCTGGCTTTCTGCCATTATGAGCTGGTCATGGAAACAACTTCATGAATATGTAATCTGGTTCAAGTACAGCCAGCAGACTTTAATTGCTGGTGTTCTTACAGCAGAAAAAATCTCTATGTTTTTAAAAATGTAAAGTTTTAAGCGGTTAACTGAATGTAGTTACATTACCTATTGAGTTAAAATGCATTTGCAATTCTGTTTCAAATAAATAAAAAAATGCTTAGTTTTTATAGACTTCTAAAGCCTCATGGTAGACTTTTAAAGTCTTAGTTAATTCTTAGGTTCATTAAATATAGCCACTAAAGAAAATGCTCTTCTTTCCTTAGCTTGGAGAAGAGGAGGCTGAGGGGTGACCTCATTAATGTCTACAAATATGTGAGGGGTGGGTGTCAGGAGGATGGAGCCAGGCTCTTCTCAATGTCATCTGGAGATAGGACAGGGGGCAATGGGTGCAAGATGGAACATAGGAGGTTCCATAGAAATATCAGAAGGAACTTCTTCATAGTGAGGGTAACAGAGCACTGGAACAGGCTGCCTAGGGGAGTTGCGGAGTCTCCTTCTCTGGAGAAGTTTAAAGCCCACCTGGGTATGTTCCTGTGCAACTTGGTCTAGGTGATCCTGCTATGTCAGGGGGATTGGACTAGATAATTTTTCGAGGTCCCTTCCAATCCTTAATGATTCTATGATTCTTTTTCAAAAACATCAGAAAGTTGGTTAAGAAGAGGAAAGGAAGCTATATTTAACCAAGATGAAAATGTGAAGAGCTGTGTTTCAGAACAAGTATAAAGTTTTATTTACTGCTCAGTTTATTTAAGATTTCAGACTTGTCTGTAATGACAGCAGTCAGAAAATTACTGATGTGTCTTTGGCTGGAATAACACATTTAACAAAGTAAGGAGGAAAAATTACAAGCCACTGTTAATCTGCTTCCAGGTATGAGCAATAGGGTACTGCAGTGTCCACTGATATACCAAAATCTTGAAGATGTCAGTAATGTTATAATTAAAAAAAGCATCTAATTTAAAAAGTTCTAGCAACTGTCACACTTTCTCAATCCTGTTATTCTTTAGTGTGATTATCAATAATTATGTTTGTAATTATGTGTTACTACTGCCATAGTGTTTGTACTGTGTTTAGAATGGATGTTTGACAGACTTGCTCTGACTGAACTTCTGACCTGCAAACAGTTTGTTTTGGGTTTTTTGTTTAACTTGGTTTGGTTGTAACAGCAATTTCCCTAATTGATTCATTGTCTGCTTTTCTTTTGTTTATCTCTGTGTGGTAAGACAGTAAGAAGCTGTGGCCCTGGGTAAAATGAGAATTCTGCAGCACTAAAAGAATGACACAGCTCTGAGAAACTCTGGTCTCTGATGGCAGCAGAGACATTGAGACTTGAAGACACAGGACAAGGTGTAGATTATCACAGACATAGCATTCTAAGAGGCAAGGCACAGGTTGGCAATGGAGATCCCATGTCTGTAAACAGGTCTTCAGTGGTCGGTTAAAGAAGTGTAGACCAGCAGGCACACAAAAGTGGTTTTAAGGGCAACAAAATGAAGAAAAGTGATAGTATCTGACGTGTAATGGACAGCACATGTACTGCAAATCTAGATGCAACAGAACAGAAGAGCTGTGGAACAAT
Source organism: Rhinopomastus cyanomelas (assembly GCA_013400115.1). NCBI lineage: Eukaryota > Metazoa > Chordata > Aves > Bucerotiformes > Rhinopomastidae > Rhinopomastus > Rhinopomastus cyanomelas. The sequence continues at coordinate 38,365 of VXBP01008935.1, read as the reverse complement.
AAAGAAAGAGGTGTAAAAGCATGTTATAATAACCTTATATGGAAGACCCCAAGAATAACCTGGGAGGAAGAAGGAGAAACCATCAACATGAACCATCATTCATCCTGCCAAAGGACTCTACAAATGACACAGATGTCAAAAGTCACATGTCATGTCTTGGGAACAGTTTGCTTAGTCCCTAGCTACTATTTCAGAAGGACATAGGTCTCTTGTATGTGTTGTGTCATTTCTGTAATATGTACAGAGGTCTCAGGAAACTCAGGCCATCTGAGCAAGCCCAAACCATTTATTCTTAGGCAACTGAGTTCTCCCACAGTTGATCAGATCAATCCAACAGAAAAGTGACTTGGAATTTGCACCACAGTACCAACAGGAGACATTTAAGTTATGTGAAATCAGTAGTATCATTTCACAGTGGGGTTTGGCAGTTAATAGGTTGGTTTATCTGGCTCTGTGTAAGCAAAGTTTTGGAGTAAACAATGTTTTCTGGAAAAAGGAGGAAAAAGTCAATGTCAATTTAGAGCCCTTTACATAAATTTGATGACATTTTTCTTCATTTTCTTTATCTAGAGACAGCGTGCTTATAAAGATGGCAGCAAGATAGCAAAATCTACTCTAGAAGTCTTTGATATTTTGTCTTCCAAAGAAAAGAAAGAATTAGAACAGGTACTCAAAGACTGCAGTTGGATGAAAACTACTGAATGTCCAGGAGGTGGATGGAGGTGGCCAATCTGGGACATCTTTGGTGCTGTACCCAAATTTTACTGCCAGAGAAAGTTACCTAACAGAGCCAGAAATCTCTGTCTTGTTGCTCTGCGTGAGTATCTAAAATACACCTGTATAAACAGTTTTCTCTAGGAATAACTCACACAGGAAAAACAACAGTTTATGCTGTATCTACCTCATTTAAAACATAAACCAGAAAATCTGTGTGGCTGAGGCATGGATCACTGCCAGGGAAATATCAACAATACAAGCGAAAAAGAATCAACGTTATACACCCGCTTTGCATTTTTACTGCTAACACAATTGTCGCCGTTGTAAATTGACTCTTAACACCACAAATGGATTCCCACACATTGTAAAGTAAATCCCGCAGACTTTTATTGGTATCATAAATGGCTTCTTAACATGTAAATGGCCTCCTTCACATGGCAGTGTAAATCCCACAGGCTTTTATTGACAACGTAAGTCATACAGCGCATTGCATTTTGCTATCGTTGGCTTTCATTTAAAAACTAAATAAAAGTTTGAGGAAATAAAACACAGGGATTTGCGCATTTCCAATTGTGGCCACCCATGTTTTTCTGTTCATGTGATGAATGTGAAATGCCAAAAAGACTTGATTTTATTTTCTTACATTTAACTCCCCTTTGCAAAATCAAAGAGCTGAACAGGAGTTCTACAGTCTTGATATTTCAGCAGGGGCTGGCAAAATGGAGATATGAAAATGTAAAATGGTAACTGCAGTCACTCCCATGTCTTTGGCACCTCTTACTTGCAAAATCCCAAAGCACTTCAGCAAATACAGAAAATACGTGTCAGGAAGAAATACAAAGAAGTGGTTTTTTTATATTATAATAGTGATATATCCTAAATTCCTAGCTGCAGCTCTGCTGTGTTGCTTGACTGTGCCCTGAAATGTCTTGCCTTCCTGAGACTGAGCACCTAGAGCTTCTTAATATAAATCAGAAAAACTTCACTACGTTTTCAGACATAAAGCATAAACCCAGGTAATTTTTAAATCTGAGTGATCCTGTGAGCCAGGCCCTAATTAATTAACTAATTGATCAGTTTCCTACAATGAGATAGAGGATGATGATTTGTTTGTGCAGCTGAATATCTAATTTCAAGCAATTTTGAGACCATGGTTTAACAAGATATTTGTCAAAAGTTACCTGAGCAGCATATTGGTTTTATAATCCCAGTATATGTTGCTGTATATGCATCTGTATGTGCATCTCACTGCACATACAAGGTACACTGTGTTTAAGTCAGCAAGAAGGTGGTAAGTCAGACATTTGCGAGCAGAGCTGTGTAGAGTTCACCACGTTGGTGAAACGTGTGACGCTCACTGTACATCAGCAAAGCCATCCCATGCCCTTAGGATTTATGGGCAACCAGCCAGTGAGGAATACATAGTAGACAAGCTCGCAAAATAATCAGTGAGCTGTCTGGATAGAATACACATCCCTTTTCATTTAATTCTCCCATGAGCTCTACCCAAATTATTACAACCTGAGTAGTACATATCAACTAACGTGATGTGTATCTCCTGTTACAGAGCAAAGAAAATGTTCATATGTGCCTGTCTCTATATTTTTTAATATATACTATTTAAAATATACTTTTTTTTAATATATACTAAATAAAACACTGGAGTATTCACTAATGGTACAGCATTTGTGGGTTAATTTCTTGCCTTGCAAGAGGACTCTGAAGTGTATTTGTTGTATAACTACACCTTAGCTGAGGACAATTGTATTCTAATCACTGCTAAGGGAACAGCTCATGTATTTTACTCAGTGACAGTTTAATGCAAAGTACTATAAAACAGTGACTGTTTAACACACTGGCTATTCATTTCGGATTTCCAAGGGAGACTTAGATGTTGAACAGTTTTGAGGATCTACATGAAAGCACTGAAAGCTGAATTTGAAAATGCCCTAAACCAATATCATGAATAACCCCCTTTCATCACTCCATTTTGAAATTAAGCTACATGAGCTAACCTTGCAGTCCCAGCTGGTAAGAAACCTCACATTTTAACCTGCTCTGGTAGCATAGCAAGAATTTTGCATTTGTGAGCAGTGCAGTTTCTTCCTGATTTGTCTAATCTTTGGCCTGAGCATTAATCACAAGCCATAATCTTATTTTAAAGGACTGTGGCAAATGACACTCTCCCTTTTTGGCCATTAAAAAAAAGTGAACAGCCTGAAATTGTCTGATACAGATCAGCTCAAATACAGTTAAAATTTAATTAATTATTTCTACCAAGCCTCAGTTTTTCCCAGTATCCACTTACATTAGCATACATATTACGTTTCTGTCCACAAAAATGTAACTGGAAAATTATAGCTTATTTTTTCAATTTCAGTCTAAAAAGCAATTGCTGAATGAATTGAGACAGCAGCAGCTTCAGAATGCTGCTGAACTATTTAAATATTTAGAAGTTTCTTTAAAGATTGCCTTAGAGAAGAAAAGATTATACTGTAGAGTCGGTCTGACTTGCAAAGTCTGCTCATTAATCATAGTTAATGCTCCTTGTTATAGCAGGTACTAATCTGTACTTCTTATAAACTGACACTGCCCACAGCATGAAAATATTTCTCATCCATCTCATAAAAATGTACAGGGACATGCCTTTCTAAGACTGTTTTCTTGTATCTTTTGTAGCCAATAGCAATGAAGTAAGAAAGTTGCCAAAGATATTGAAATTCTATATCTATTTATATTATTTCCTATATTAATATGTTTATATGTAAATATACAGGTATGATATCTATATGTGGACATCAAGTTGTTCAGGAATTTGCCTAGAGAAGTTATAAAACAATGCAAAAATACAGATTCATCCACACTACTTCTTCCCCATTCCTGTGTTTAAACAATCTTCTAATGAAGAATTTTTCTCTTGCTTGAAATCAAGTTCTTCAACTATACCTCATTCCAATTATTTATGTTTCAAAGGAACTAAAGCCACTTGGTAGACTGAAAGGTCTGCATTCAGGTGATGTGAGCATCTAAATCTCACTTCTGAAATGCTTTCAGACTTCAAAAGGTTGTTTTACAATGAGGCAGAACTTAATCTTTATGCTGCTGACATGTGACGGTGTGGTGAGGACAGGTGAGTAGTTTCTGTTGTGGTCCAGTTCAGTTAACTCATTGTGAGTCAACTTGCCAATTGTTGCTGCTGTTGGAAGGTGTTGGCATTGCCTTTGTCTCCGCCTTGTCCCTAGGTGATGCTCTTAGTGACTTCAATTCTGGACCCAAGGGGGATGCCAAATTATGGATCTCCAGTGCGAAGAGGCTTTGAACTTTCAATATTGCAACAGCTGTAACACACTCTTGTGTCGTGGTCATGTATCATTGTGTGATAGAACTATATACAGAATGCTCAGTGAGACTTGAAGAAGCTTTGTACTTTAAAACAGCCTTGAGTGCTATTTCTGTTCATCACTTTGCTTTCTTCTTTTGGCTAACAATGAATAATTTAAACACCCTGTTTAAAATAGTTGGCTGCAAAATTTCATTGAAAACATTCCACTTAAAGGTATTGAAACGTAGGTATATAGGTGAGTAGATAACTACACTTAAAAGATAGAGATGCCTTCTACCATCCTTATTGTTTGCAAACTATTTCACAATCTGGAAGTCATTGGTCATTCCGGCTGTATCTACCTGAATAAACAGCCTGTCTTATGATGACTAAACTTCCATGAATTCTTATAAATGCTTTTCTGGGCATGTAGACAACATCCTCCAGAATTTCAGTGTTATTATGCTAACCAGCTTGTGAGCCAAGAAGACTCACGCCTGCTGTGTAACCTCTCCAGGTGATCAACGTTGTTTTCTGCCTCTCACCTACGGAAACATGTGGCACCATCTTTGTATGTTTGTTCATTCCTGAAATGCTTGTGTAAAAGCTAGTGAATGTGCCCATTCTCCCTCTTTATCACTGTGTCTGCTTGAGAAGCCTACGAATCATGAGAAGCATCTAGTTCCTCATCATCAGAAGAGTCTGGCACACATCAAGCAGAGTACTTGAGTACCTGAGATACCCTACTGATAAAGCACAGAAGCCTAAACTAATAGAATGATTGAGGAAAATCCTACCTAAAAGCTATCATTACCACTTAAAATTACAGATGCTATTTCTGGGACTTCCTAAATAGTCTCCCTTGCCAAACCGCATATCTAAATAAATTTCTCCTTCCAGTTTCCATTAGTGATGAAAACAGACAAACTTCTCTTTGCCTACGCATCCAAAAGATGCCTAATGGACCGGGAATATTTAGGCTACACCTTATTCATTTGCACTAAACATTGTTGAGTTGAAAAGCTGTTGCTGGAAGTCTATTTTGTAAGACATTAGTGACAGTAACACTGGCTTTAAGTCAGGCATGCCCTGATCACGCCCTTGCCTGGTGTGAATCTAAACTACCTTCACCTGAAATTGATGAGCTAATTTGCATTGGAATCAAGTTTGTTCTGCTAATGCTGAAAGAAGGCAGGAGTCGTTGGTGTTCAGTTTCAGGAATCCAGGGGAAAAGCAAGCAAGACTGTATTGTGGCAATATCATCACTCAGCTGTAGATAAAAGGACAGGAATTCTTAGTTTACTTCTGTTCTCCGGCTACTGAGTATTTAATACAAATTGTTTCAAAAGCTGAGAAGCAGGATAGAAGATGTTTCAAGAATAGTTACCCTTAATTCTTGTAAGGTCATCGGAGACTGCTTCTTTGACTGTGAGTACAAATTGTTAAAATATATTCAGTTAAAGTATTTAAATACTTTGGGGGAAATAAGGGTTTTGTACTCTTTATCATACCGAGTGTTTGGCTTCAGAGTATCTGTGAGCAAACCCTGCTAAAAAAAGTAATACATACATTTCAGGCACTCTGCTGTGTGTTGTCATGTCTAAGGACTTCATGTTGAGAAGTTGCTTTCTTGCTATGACGCTGATGCTCAGGGCTCAGTACTAGTGAGGGCAGACAAAAAGATGACTCTCATAGCGGCAAAAAATGAGCAGATTAGCACTGGGAATTTTCCAGATACTGCGACCTCAGGGTCAGATTTGTTGTATCTTGAATGCCTCATTGGTTTTGTACGCTGTTGTTTGCTATGGTCTGAGCACTGCTTCTCACAAGCCAAGCTGACAAGATGTCTCTTAGAATAGTTTTCGGGTGAGATGAAGGCGCTATCACAGGTTAGGCACAGTTCCCACGAACTTTCACTTAAACGTGCTGCCAGGAAACAAAATACTCTTCATGGGCATTGTGTGCAGTTGCTTAATGACCCAATAGAATGTCACATCGCCGTTTTTCCTGTTGAAGACTGGGAACACGCACTTGTATGTGTTGATTGCAGTTAATTGCTCTCCACTGCGCTACACAATGGAGGTTACATCTTTCTTTATGGGTGTATTTCCCCTCGAATAGCATAACAAAACCTTTACTTTACTGGTAGCTCAAGGATGTGGATCACATCACGTGTCTGCCAGAGTCATCAGCAGGAGTTTGACCACTAAGCTTTAAAAAGAATCCAAGCAGATTGAGTTCCTCATGCTGCAACTACCACAGTAGCTACTTTCTGTGTGTAACAGCTAAGCCTTTTACAAATATATAGAATAAATCGTAGGGTGAGTTAAATAGAGTTAAAAATCCTGTCAAGAGAAGTAAATTTTTGTATTCTTTTTTGAGGCAAAGTATCCTTCCCTGCAGACACCTCCTGTCTTTTCAGCAATTAGGGTGATAGAAACCTCTGGTGAGATTGTGGTGACTCTGTTTTTTTCTCAGACTCTGCTTTATGAACCTTGTGCCTCTAGTGCTTTACTGTTGAAGGCCACATGTAAAAAAAACCCACTGGGAATTGTTTGCTCCTTTCAAAAGGAGAGCTTTTTCCCTCAAAAGGTAAAGACAATATATCATTCACGGTATTGGTGGGGGAGTTTCTGCTTTTCTTTTTGTGTTTACAGTACGGACATCAAAATATCCACAAAGGGCCCCCGACAATAAGATCAGTGAGATTTAGTGCAGAAGTCCCCAAATCTCATGTGAGCTCTCAGAGGAACTGATTTTTCTGTAAATTGTTGTAACAGACTGAGATCAAATGGTGGATTTTAATTTGGAGTCCACTTCATATTTTGGATTAGTATTTTACAACTAAAAGTTGTACTTGTAGATGAACCCAAATTACAATGTTGCACATTAATTATGTGAATGTTCAGTATCTGGAACTTAATCTAAAATTTTGTGTGATGATCACATCCCCTGAAGGTTACGAACAATCAACCGTGAGCATTCTGATTAGTTCCATAACAAAAAGTCACATGAGAAACACAGGAATAAAATGTACTGGAATTCAAATTTCAGCATCATATTACATTTCTGATTAAGATGATGAATTGCTAGTTTTTTATTTGATGAAAGTTTTATAAAAAATAGAGGCTGAGACTTATCTGTCTTGTTAGAGTGTAAGCGGAGAGCAACTCCTTTGATCTAATTTAATGTAAGCTATAATCTAATCCTCCCATTTCTTTCAGAGTTTATTATTTGAAGGTGATTTGTGTTCTGGCATTTAATAGAAGATTGCATTGTCTGTCATCCATTTTCTTCCCTGAAACCAGTACATTTTTTAGCATAAATATGCTTTAGAAGTGTCAAAAGTTGTTTAAAAGAAGCCTTCTTTGTGTGATCTTTGTGCTGCAGTAGACTCATCGCTCTAAAACTGCCTCTGCTGAGGGGAAGGATCTTTCTCCTTAGCTCTGGGAGAAATTGTTATTTTGACATCTATACTAAGATATGTAGTTGCCTTTTCACCTTCTCTTGCTGCAACTCTGATGGTTAATTATTGCCAAGTACCATGGATGACTTTTGTACAAATCAGAAATGTGAGATGCACATGGAATTCACACAAGGCAGCTCACATTTGGAAGACCTCAGAAAAGCACTCTCTGCAGAGGTGCAGTACCTGCTGAGGTATTCATTAAGCCTTTCTCTCCCTTCATCACAGTAATTATGTATTTGGGCAAAATGAGCAGCAGCAGAAAGCTCTGGTTTTCCCAACAAAATGTCAGGTGTTTTGTGTGGGTTTTTTTACCCCCAAAATGGAACAGTCACCAAGAGCATAAGAAGCAGTATACCACAAGTGAGGGCTAATGCTTGCAGCCTAATGCTAGCCAAGAGTAGATTTTGGCTTATTCCCTAATGAGAATGCTAGCCTACTATAGCTTTTTAGGGAACCTCTATCCTCTTTTTTTTCCCCACAAAAAGTAAATTGTTTCAGGACAAAAGTAAAAAATCCCAAATAGACCTTGTCTCTTTCTTATCACTCAGCTTCTGGGAACAGGCACAAAAGAACAAGGTGTCAGTTCAGCTAAGGGATGTGGTGAAATTCTTCAGCTTTAGTAGTAAAACAGACTCTGAGGTGAGCACCTGGATAGCTGCTAGGTTTGAAATAAATGGATCTAGGGTGGACATTTTTCCTGTCATAGAAATAAGGGCCTAGAAGAATCTAGCTGAGCTGCTCTGATCTCCTGGGGTCACCAGCAAGGTTGGCAAACAGGTCAAAAGGGGGAAATAAGGAGCATCAGTAACCCTGTAATAGCACTGACACAGCATTGCTGGAGCACTGTGGAGCTCAAAAAAAGTAAAATCTGAAAGAAAGGCACTATAGTGACATTTCAGATAGGCACATCCTCTCTTTTTTTCTTTCAAAAGTCAGAACAATGGGTTGCATGCTCTCTTTTTGTTCTGTTCATAGGTTAGGTGTGAAATGGTTTTATTTTTATAATCTATAAATACATTTGGATGAGCAGTGAACAAGTTTTTGATGTGAAAACTTATGCCATGAGCTCAACACGATACTTTTTGTTAGAAAGTCTAGACGCAGTGCAAAGGTAACACCAACCATAACCTGAAGACAGGACTCAAACTTGGGCAGAGACAGGTAGATGTCTGTATGAAGAAAAGTGTTAGATTACTTGGTAAAATAATGGCATCATGAAGTTGTTACTGGTTATATTATAATGTATAAAAGAGAAGAGGACATTAAGGGGTGACCTCATTAATGTCTATAAATATGTGAGGGGTGGGTGTCAGGAGGATGGAGCCAGGCTCTTCTCAATGTCATCTGGAGATAGGACAGGGGGCAATGGGTGCAAGATGGAACATAGGAGGTTCCATAAAAATATCAGAAGGAACTTCTTCATAGTGAGGGTAACAGAGCATTGGAACAGGCTGCCTAGGGGAGTTGCGGAGTCTCCTTCTCTGGAGAAGTTTAAAGCCCACCTGGGTATGTTCCTGTTCAACTTGGTCTAGGTGATCCTGCTATGTCAGGGGGATTGGACTAGATGATCTTTTGAGGTCCCTTACAATCCCTAATGATTCTATGAACTTTTGCCTTCCCTTAATACTTTAAAACAGGTATGAACATATTTAAAATGCATTATAACTGACATCCAAAAAGGGAACAATGTTGGGTCTTGCCACCAACTTCATAATTTCTCTGGGAAGAATAGGACTTGAGACATCTGTAACCTTACCTACCACCTCCTTGTTTTATGCATTGTTTGTAGAAGAACTGACCTTATCACTGTGGTCTCTTTGCTCATGTGATCATTGATCAAGAATATATACAAAAACCTAAAGCCAAAGCACATTCACATCCTAGAAAGACGTGGTAGGATGATCACAAGGTTATATAAGTTAAAATTTTGTATGTTTTGTGCATCTGGAGATATTAAGAGACTTATCCAGAGATATATTTAATTGTTGCTTTTTGGAAAGAGTTTTTGCACTGACACTACAAAAGGAGCTCAGTAATGCTAAGCACACAGTCAAACTCCTCCTCTGATTACCTGTTTTGAATTTGAGAAGTTGCAAAAAAATAGTAGAAGAAACCAAGCAGGAGGCAATAGGATATGATGTAAGCTTCCTTCTGATTTTTCCTCTTCTTAGAAATAGGAAAATAGGACTCGGTGTATATTCAGCACCACTAACTCTGGATTAGTGATCTGGGTCCCAGTGAAAATCACAGCCATTTTTTTTATCTATCTCTTAAAACTTCAAAGCTTTTAGCAGAAAACTTCTGGATGTTTGTGTAGGTCACCTCCATTTTGGCTGTATGGGTCTTTTTAAGATTTTATGCCTCTGCCCACACTGCCCTGATTATATTGTGTGCTTTTCTTTGAACTCCTGTGGGCCTCATCTTCTTGCATTCAGAAATGCCAGTCCAAATTGCATTGACTGATTGTGTGTGACCATCTAGGCGGACAAACTGTGACTTAAATGGGACAGTGTCAATTTTTCTCAGACAGGGAAAGGTCATTTCAAATTTGAAGCCTCTATCAAAATGATCCATTGAATCTGAGTTCTTGGTTTGAAGGTTAACGTTTCCGTGACGTACACTGTCATTAATATGATTAATATTTGATTTGTGATTTTCCAGTAACAACAGCAAAAAACAACGCAGCTGGAGATAGTTCCTGTTTTCTAAGGCAACACAATATTACAGAATAGAAACTTTGAAAGTGATTGCTGAGCAGGCCTGTCCTAGAGCCAGCATCCCCGGTCAATAACAGGATTTGAGAAAGACACTTGATGTTAAATGCAAAAACAGAGCTCTGTCCCTGATGGCCTTCATCATCGTAATTCCTTTTGACTTTGGTGGGGAAGATTTGCCCATCTAACCTCAAAAAAATCAGACATTTTAAACTATTTTTTTTAGGATGAGAATGTTTTCTGCAAACAAAGGTACACATTTGAGCACAGATGGTCTGGTCTGTATCAAAAATAGGGCTACATATCCTGGTCAGGAGTTTCTTGGAGTTGGACACTCAAGTTACCAACCATTCATACCCCATAAGCATTAATTCTATACTGGTTTTAATTTCAGGAAAAAAAAAAACCCTAGAATATATTATAGGATTAATTTAAAGATTATTGACACCAAAGACCCCCTCTTAGGAAGAATCAGTGTTCGGAACTTTGACCTTCCAGATACGTATTTCTTATCCTGGATGATGCAGCCCTTCACTGTTGCTTGTTTCCAGTTTTTCATTCAAAATTTTTTCACAGACATTTTACTTTTACTCTAAACTTTGCTTACACTGAGGGGATAGAGTCTTAGGACAGAATGAATCTCTCTTACTACTGTCTCCTGTTACCTTCATGACTTCCCAGACAGGCATTAGGACTATTAAGTTACCCATTCTTTATAAAGCTGCAAGCTATTTGGAAAAAAATTGCAAACTATTTTTAAAAAATGTCAGATTTGAGGGAAAAGAATTTGTTATAAATCTGTTGTCATGAAACACAGTTTTTCTTATGGAAACTGGCTATCTGCTCCTCTTTCCCTCTCATCCTGCATTAGCTCATAATTTCTTAGTTGTTATCTTTTTGTGTAAAATTTACAGGGGATTTTTGCAGACATAAACTAGATTCCAGGCAAATAAATATGTATTGATCACTGGAAATCATTCCTGAAAATTTTTCAATTAAGAAACCTACAGAGCTTTAGTTCTCACCAATAAATCTGGTGAAAGTGAAAACAGGAACAACAATGGAGAGGATTGAATTGTGTTTATACAAAATCTACTTTAACCTGCTAGAGATGTACTTGGCCACAGGTATTAGCAAAAATGATCAATGAATAAACAGTAACCTATTGCAGTAGAATAAATACTAACAAATACCTTCAACTCGTGGTCATTGTGTGAAGCTACATAGACTATTTCTGTGCATTCTCATTGGAGGTCATAAATAGATGTGCAAGATATTCTACCATCACTTGAAATGCTATTCATAGCTATAAATATAAAACACACAGAATATCTTTCTTCAATGCAGCTTCTAAATCTGTGAATCACCTGACTCGATGTGCTGACTGAAGGGATGAAAAGAAGGTCAGTTTTATCATAACATTTTGGACTTAGCACTTTAAAAGTCTGACTGAATTCTTACCTCTTACTTTATGAATGAGAAAGTCTTGGATTACTGGCTTCTATGCAATCATCCCCAAATGCGAATCAATTGTTAGCGGTACCCGAGAAACTTGGTTTGCCGTTAATTATTGCCAGACACTTTACTACTCAGTGCAATAACAGAACTGAATTTCTTTGCTGTGGGCTAGTAAATTAATTTTTAATGGACTGTATTTCAGAATGTAATAATGAGACAATAATTTTTAAGGATCTAAAGCAAATGCTGAAACAATTCTGAGGCAGAACACAGTACCTAAGAAGAACTAGCCATTTCTCCTTCTGGAGGCTTCATGTAGCCTTCATAAATACAAAACAATGCCCCTGAAGGTCTGTCTTGTCTACATATTGCTCAGGTTTTCACTTTGTGTGTCTTGACTTGATGTGTAACACAAAGAGGAAAACACCACCAGTAAACAGATGCCAGTGGAAATGTCTTAGCTGGGTTTCTATGGACATAAATAGAGATCTGACCAGTGTATCCTCTTGCCAAGCATAGAGTACTGCACTACAAGAGAGGCTGAGAAATTGTGATAGGCACAACATCACTTGATGATGTACTGGACAGAAGATCTGTAGAAAAACACAGACCTCTTATAATTGCAAAAAATTCTGAAACACTTCTACAAGTAAAGAAGTGATTTAAGGCAGTGATAAAGCTCACTTTTAGGTACACTCACCTCCTGGTTGGTACTCCAAATTTGGAGGGACCGAAGCTGACCTCAGCTCTAAAGCTGTGTGGCCTTTTTTAAAGTTCTATTGACTTCTAAATGTGGCATGTGTTCCCTCTGAGTACGCTTCATTAACCTGACCTTGCTGTTCTACCCACGTGTTCACATGTTTTACATGACTTGGGAAAACCAGAAGCGCTGCTCGAATATACTCACATGATGAATATAAGTGATGTTAGTACTGAATTCGTAGTAAATGAAATTAATTCTCATGGACTATAGCTTATAGCAGAATTTTAAAAGAGTAATTACTCAAAGTCATCTAGTAATAGGGCAAGGGGTAACAGGTGTAAGCTGGAACATAAGAGGTTCCATATAAATATCAGAAGGAACTTCTTCACAGTGAGGGTGACAGAGCACTGGAACAGGCTGCCTGGGCGGTTGTGGAGTCTCCTTCTCTGGGGACATTTAAAACCCACCTAGATATGTTCCTGTGTGACTTGGGCTAGGTGATCCTGCTGTGGCAGGGGGACTGGACTGGATGGCCTTTCGAGGTCCCTTCCAATCCCTAATGTTCTGTGATTCTGTGATTAGAGTTAGGGGGTGTATGCGTGTGTATGCCTGCACTACTGTCTCCGTGTGGTAAAGGCTAAAACTGTGGACTTCATTTTGCACTGGTTTCCTTTGCAGCTTGCCCTTTATTTTATCTATATTTATTTCATATTTTCTCTAACAGTTTAATTATGACATCTTGTTCTCATAACCACTAGCAATGTGTCAGTTCCTCTAAGTTTCTTTATTCCTAAATGTTTAATACTGTGTGAGGAAAGCTTTCTTCAGCATTTTTAGCATTTAGACTTTAGAAAAGTCTTTTTAGTGGTTTTCATGCATTTTTACAAATTAAGGACATCCAACTTGCAGCCTCACAGAGAAGCTATTGCTGTTAATATTAATATCAGTTATTCTTTTACTAGGACCAGCAGTCTTAAAAATATCATATTTGTATGTGATTTTTTTACTTGAGAAGGATTTTTGTAGGTTAAAAGTTCTGCACACACTATTTCATAGAGCGCTAGCGTAGTAATTTTGTAGACATGGATGGGGAACATAATATCCTTCCTCTAATCCAAGAGGAAGTAGGTAGTGACCTGCTGTGCCACTTATATCCTAACAATCCTATGGCTCCAGATGGGATTCATCCCAGACTGTTTAAGGAGCTGATGCAAGAGCTAGCTAAGCCATTCTCCGTCATTTATTGTTGGTCCTGGATAATTGGGGAGGTCTCAGATGACTGGAGGTTGGCCAATGTGGTGCTGATCCAGAAGAAGGGCTAGGAGAGGATCTGGGGAGCTACACACCTGTTAGCCTGACCTCAGTGCCTGGCAAGGTTATGGAGCAGATCATCCTGAGGGCCACTGGGCAGCATATACAAGGCAGCCAAGGGATCAGGCACAGCCAGCATGGGTTTAGGGAAGGAAGGTCCTGCCTAACCAGTCTAATCTCATTCTATAACTGAGTGACTTGCCCAGTGGATGAAGGGAAGGCTGTGGATGGGGTCTAAATATCAAAGTGAACACTGCTATGAATTTTCATTTCTTCCTCTCTGTCTTATCATCCACAAGAAACCTACCAATTTTGCTTTGTGTTCTTTCCTCTAAAAAACAGTGACTTTGATGAGGTTACCTGTATGCACACAGGTGAGGATATGATTTTCAGAAACTAAAGAGCACACATTATCTGTCTTTTCCTCCAGTAGTCAGAGCTGCTATTCACTTTTTTTACACAATTAAAAATACTGCAGATCAATGCAAGCTTCCAGAAAATCCTTCAGGAACATGTAGCTCTGACTTTGCAATGTCAACAGAAATGTAGGCATGGATTTATCAGCTAGTCTCATCTGTTATTAGACTTCCCATTGCTTCATTTCTCTTTGGAATGAGGTCGCATCTAACCCTAGAAAAGGACAATGTGTTACCAAGATGTTCAACTACGCTGTGAACAGTTATATGCAGCGTCTGTTAAAACCTTCATGTAAATCCCCCATGGAGTAATTAAAAGCTGTTTAGTAATCTCATCTTAGTTTGTTTGGCATAAAGCTCTCATAAAACTTTAGAGTATATAATGGTATCCTATTGTTATCTCTGCAATGCATACACCGGGTGAATTTCAATTGTTTTTTTCTCCTCTGGTAGGAGGATATAGACATTTTCTTAAATAGCTTTAATGTCATAAAAATAGAAATTTTCTTAAATAGCTTTAACGTTATAAAAATTAGAGATGTAGTTAGGCCATTTTCTTTCCCCCTCATCTAACAATGGTTACTAAGCAGCAATTACAGAAATGCTCCTTGAATGGAGACAAGCAGAAGAGCAATAACTTAAAATTTAACAAAACCAGCTTTGCTACTCTCCAACAAGGTTGGAAATGCTTTTACATTCTAATGATCTCCTTTACCACTGCATAGATTAGTGAGGACAGTATTACATTTCTACTGTGTAGTATTTTATTTTCAATAGAAGGTGTTGCGACAGTATGCTTACGCTAAGATGCCTAGTCAAAACTGAGAGGACAAAACTTCTCACAAAATTAAATTGTCACATTATAAAATGTCAACCAAAGGCATATGTGGCATCAGAGACATGGTTCTTCTCATCTTTGAAACTTGATACTCTTTGAATTTTGGGGTGTCCTTTACATGAAGGAAAGTGGCTGCATCACCTAACCATCTGGAATTTAAACATAGGCTTACGAATAAATTAGTCCTCTAGTCTATCTTTTGAGGTAACGCAAAGTAAATACGATTAATTTTGACTGGATGCCTGACTCTTAGATGTTTGTATCAAAGATAAATCTAGCACCTTGTACCTAAGTTGAAAAAAATGCTAGTCAGTTTCCACCTTTTCTTATCACCTGGTCACCTTTACATGATAGTCCCAGAGGAGACACTGGCCCGGGAAGTTAAACCAAGGAAAAGTGTAATCTCATTATTACTCATTGCTATGTGAAAAGTTATATAAGATCAATCCATGTGTAACAGAAGCCACTAATCTCTAGTTTACTAAGTAAAATATTCTTTCAGTGATGCAGGGGAAGGCTTGACTTACACTTTTTAGGTGTTTTAATCATAGTATATTTAAGAAAAACATTGGAGACAATAACAGGAATAGAATTTACTCTTCACTTTCTTCCCCTCCTCTTCCCAATGCATAACCTTTCCAGTCAAATAGAGAGAAATGTACCTTTGTACTCTACCTCTCCTTCCTGGACCTGCTTTGAGACTCAAATTCTTTCCTGTACAGTGGAGAAAGTGTCTCTCCTGTACCCTGCATTTTATTTGGACTGCAAAAGGTTTCAATAGTCTTCCTTTGCCTTGTTCAGTCTCTTTAGCAAACCAGTAGGATGGTCATTAATCTGTTTCATGAAAGACTTTCATAGTTATTACCATCATTATTCTACACAAGATCTACAAGGAAAATAACGGGTAAACCTCTGTTCTTTAATGGAAGAGAAAGAAGAGGAACCTTCTGACTACAAATGAAGACTTCACACGTGAAAGAAATAATTGCCTTCAATCTGAAAAGCTCACATAAATGACCTAGCATTTTCTTGGGCTTGTTTCTAGCTTCTCTTGCATGTTGTTTTCCCCCATCTGGTCTGTAATTTCTTCTTATGGAGGAAGCTGCAATACCTAGTACCAAGAATTTGGGTGTTGCTGTTGTACCTGGAAGATCTGACACATACCTTCTGCTCTACTTTGCTTGGCATGACTTCTCAGCCTCATGTCCTTTTTCCTCCAAATGTTGCTGTCCCTTCAGGTTTTCTGGCATAACTTAGTCAATCTCAATACACATTAGATGAGAGGCAGGTTAGAAAGCATCTGCATTGAAAATAAGTGTGTCATTGTGATTGTGTGGCTTGAACCTGCCCAGGGAGATATCATAGAGGTCATTATGCTGGAAAACTGGATGGTGAAGAAATGTCCACTCCTGACAAAGCAAACAGGAGCCAGGGATAAATTAAAGCAGTAAGTTCCTCACTTAATTCAGCTGCAGCTAGATAGTGAGACATGTGAACTTTCATCTCATGAACCTTGCTTATATGTTGCAAACCAGTTGTGTATAAATGGATATTTCCCATTTATGAAGACCATGGAAATAGGTAACAATTTTTTTGCAAGCTGAAAAATTAGTTATCTAACTATACAGAGATGAGGGAAATTCTTGATTCTCCTTCCAAAGCCACCATGAATAGATCCCAATAGAGGAAAAATAATGAAAACACAGGCAGCAATCAGCCACTATTGTGAACATGACTTTTATAATCCTCCAGAAATATTACATGCAACATAATTTTAGTCAGAATAGCATTTGTCATTCTGTTTCTGTCCTGGAAATAATCTTAGAATCTCAAATGATTCTATGATTCCAAAGAGTCTGACCAAAAGTGCCAGCTGGCAGAGGGGAGGGAAATAGGTTAAAATTAATTTAGTTACTATGTTTGTGTTGGTCCTTCAGAAGAAATTCAGTGTTAATGACATTATCCGCTCTGAGAAATTGAATGACATGAACCACGACAACAGTAAACCTCACCTCTATCCCTGGAAATGTGATGGAACAGTTTATCCTTGAAGCTATCTGTAGGCACAGCAAGGACAGGAGGGTCATTAGAGACAGTCAGCATGGCTTCACGAAAGGGAGGTCATGCTTGACCAACACAATAGTCTTTTATGAGGGCGTAACCAGATGGACGGATGAAGGCAAAGCAATGGATATGGTCTATCTTGACTTCTGTAAGGCATAACACATCGTCTCTCTTGCAGCCAAACTGGGGCAGCGTGGTCTGGACAATAGGGCAGAGAGGTGGATCGTGCACTGGATGCAGAATGGAAGCCCGAGGGTAGAGGTCAATAGGACAGAGTCTAGCTGAAGGTCTGTATCTAGTGCAGTCCCCTAAAGGTTGGTACTGGGACCAGTCCTGTTCAATCTATTCATTAATTACTTGGATGAGGGATTAGAGACTACTGTCAGCAAGTCTGCTGATGACACAAAGCTGGGAGGAGTGGCCGACACCCCAGCAGACTGTGCTGCCATTCAGCAGGCCCTGGACAAGCTGGAGAGCTGGGCAGGGAGAAATTCAATGAACTATAAGAAGAGCAGGTGTAGAGACTTGCATCTGGGCAAGAACAACCCCAGGTACCGGTATAGGTTGGGGACTGTAGGTTTTTTTCAGATAAATCTGTTGGTGAAAAATTAATTGAACAGCTATATGTGGGTGTGGAGAAGGACACCTATTTATAGCCTCTTGTCAGATAATATTGTCCATAACTGCAGTTATGGATAATACTGGATAATTCAACAATTACTTCCATAATTAGCAGATTTGTCTCCTCCAGGCTAAACTTGCTTTATTATTCATGGTGTAGACACCACACTGTAGTGCACCTTAAAGATCTAAAATTAAGTTGATTTCAAAGTTAGTTCCTTTTTTATTGTTAGGTGAAATCTCCATCAGTAGCTCCTTAGATATCTCCTTATGCACAGTTTGAGATATTTCAGTGCAGGATATAGTTCCTCTGGCTCACAGCCGCTCCTTCAAAATGTTGTGCAGATCTGAGCCACAGTGAATCAATGTAACAGGTTGTCTGAAAAGGTTGTGAAATCTACAGTTTTTGAGCTTTTTGAGATCAGACTGGATAAAGCTTTAGACAGCTTCTCTGAATTCATAGTTGGCTTGATTATTAGCAGAGCATCAAACCTGATTTTGAGCATGTTGTAGACTTCTTGAGGTCCCTTCCACTTGTGTGACTCTTCAATTCTTATTCAGTTGTCTTGGTTATCCTAGGGATACCTGAGACGGCACTTATGTTTAGCCAGTGAACTAACAGAAAAATACCAGCTCCTTCAAGGAAGCCAAACCCAAAGTTATAACTGAAAATTAAGTTATGTTTTAAGGAGAAGATGGTCACAAAAATATGAAAACATCAAGTCTAAGCAATTGTTTAGGGCACAGGTAGTTAGAAAATAGGCATGGCAGGCTGAGACATTTCTTATGAAATCTGAGCTCCTAAAAGGCTTTCGCTCTCATGAAGATTTTGTTTGAAAAAGTGTTGTTTACCTACGCTTATCAAAAAAGACTGGATTGGATGAAATCCTAAAAACAGCTGTAGAAAACTTCCCCCTCACACACCCACTTTTCCTTCTCAGAGCTCCTTCCCTGCATAAAGGACTGCAAACAAATGCTGGCTAGCACTGCAAAAAGTTGACAATTGCACTTGATGTCAGTTAACACAGAATATTGTAGGGCTACTGCTGCAGTTCATTATGCAAATTGCTGTAGTCCCAAGGAAACCAACTCTTTTATGCAATTAAATTGTTTACAAACCTATTTATATCTTAATAATGGTTTAGCCTGGGTGCTTTTTTGTTTCTGCTGGCACTAAGCATTTAAGCAGGATCTTTCTATTATCTGTATGACCCACACTATTTGTGAGTTGTATGCTGTGGAAGTGATTGAATGGCTCATTTCTATGCAGAGATTCTTTCCTGTATTCAAATGAGTTTCCCATCCACAGACCACATTTCCAGGGTTTAAGAAAAATTAAAACATTAAGTAACTGCCTCGTGCAATTTTGCCAGCAATACACTAACATCAGGCAGCTCAGTGCAGAAAATGTGGTGTTTCCTGAAGTGTTGCATATATTTCTATGGAATGAATGAGCTCAGTATATTTTGCAAATGAGATTTTTTTCTTTGCTTGTTAGAATTTTCAAGAAAATGAATGGAATGTTAGTCAATAAAAAGGATTTGCTAAAAAAAAGCCAAATATGCAGAGTAATTGTGTTTTAATTAATGGAAAGGACTTCACTAGCTAACTAAACATTCTTGTGGTTTTTGTGTAAGAAAGAACTAGTAGAAAAGAGGAGGCAATTAATATCTTTTTTGTGTTTCCTTTTTCATAACTCTATTCTCAATGTTTGAAAAACGACATTGTCAGCTCAGAAAGTTTGATTTGAATATAACATGAAATAACAGCGAGACAAAGCCAACAAAGTGAAAACCATGCATGAAAACACACAGCAAAAACACCCCCAACCCTGCCCTGCCATAATTTTCCCAGTATTCATATTTTAAAGCAAATATACACTACTGAGTGTATATTTATTTGAGTATATATTATTTGAGTAAGTTACTTGCTTCACAAAGAAGACTACAACAAGTTCTTCCCTTACCTATTTTTAATGTGAATTTCTCTGTCTTTTTGGTACCATGTCCTACCTTCAACAGAGATAATATCCTCTTCACTGAAAACATATAGTTCTGCTTCTTAGCTTCATGAATACCCGATTTATCTGAAAAGTGTGGGTTTTACTTCTGTCAAACCAAGAGCATCTTGGTCTGAAGTTTTTAACAAGAGGCTTTGTGGAAGAGAAAAGTGACAGCACTTTTAATTTCCCTTAAAAATAAAATGACAGTTACCTGCTTCTCTTTAGATGGCTTAAAGGATGGAGGATTCTTGGTTGTCAATTCTTGCACAGATTCTTGCCTATGAGTATTCAGTACGTACAATATAGTCACCAGGTGTAGCTTGCAATATTTCTGTATGATTGAGATGTCACATGAGAAGCCAATGTGATGCTGGGCACACACAGAAAGTCAAACCTTTAATAAGCACAGTCATGCCAAATCTGCTTACTTTTTTTCCCCTCCATCTCCTCTGTGTCTGCAGACTAGTTGGGGTTTTTTGATATTATTCTTCTGTGTGCAGGCTTCCAGATTCCAAATTTGGGAATATAAGCACGTTACAGATACGCGCATGGGCTCGCACACTATCATAAAGTGTGGAAGTGCAGAGGCACTTGAGTCCGATACGTCCTGCTGTTCAAAGGCCAAACCTATTATTACTGCGAACAGCTGACTGTCCCTGCTTTCTTCCTTCTTCTCCACCAGGTAGCCATGAAATTAGAATGAAGACTTTTCCTGGTTTCTGCTGGTTTTGCTCAGGATGCCAAAGGTTTTTTCCTCATTTTGGAGTTGCCACCTAAATAAAGATGGCAATAAGGGATCTCTAAAATGACAGCAAATATATCACATGCCATTCGGCTAATGGAGCTTTCAAGAAAACCATAGCACAGGAGTCTTGAAATTTGGTACCTTAATTTAGGGCAACTTCAGAGGTAACCGACAACTGTTTTTGCAAACCATCAGTAGGGAGCTAACTTGTGTAAGCAAAATACCCATGTTTAGTGCTTTTTACTGTTGAAGGGGATTCAAATCCAACCCAGGGGGCTTTAATAGCCTGGATAAGAACCTAATCTCTGCCTTCTGTTCACTGTGAGAGAAAGAAGTAGCTGAATAAATTTTCCTTTCCAGACTAGTGGTGAGGAGATTTACTGTAAAGCAAAGCCTGTATTCAGTCTCCCCTTAAATCAGAATCATTGAAAAACATGTAGAAGATGCAGTTCTGGGAGTAAGTGCTTGAACATTCTTTTCTCCTGGGACACAGCCTTTTGAAACTATAAAGGAGTCTAGTCTGAATGAAATCCAGTGCAAACGCAGATACTTGAGGAAAAGCTGTGTCAACTTATGCTTAAGGAAAGCCCTAAAATGTGAGCTGTCTGCCATTCTTTGGAGTGGTTGAACAGGAATTGGGTCTATTGTGCTTGAAGTTGAGAGCAAAAGTAGACAAAAAAGGCAGATAATCTTGGGTAATTCTCAGGGTAATAAAACAGGACATACAAAAGTCAAGAAGGAAGGTTCTTGGGAATGAAGGAACTTGTTAAAAGTTCAATAACACAAAAGTTTCAAAACCAGGTAACAAGTCCTCTTGAGGTCTAATCTGTGCCTTAGGACCATAGTCATTCAGACAGCAGAATAAACTCTAACAGGTCACTTATTTTGATGAAGATAGAGTTTGAGTAGATGAGTGAATGTATTTCTACCCTGTTTAGGGAGTAGCAATGATTTCTATGAGCTAAAAATGTCTTCCTTCAAATATACAGTTCAGCATCATAGAATCATAAAATGGCTTAGGTAGGAAGGGACCTCAGAGATCATCCAATTCAACCTCCCTGCCATGAGCCTATAGAAGGCCTCATCAACTTCATCATCCTGGCCAGGTGGCCTCTAATAGACAGCCACCACAGTATCATCCATGCTAGCCTGCTCCTTAATTCTGACCCACAAACTCTCAACTTGGTCTTCATCTGCCCCTGGACAGAAGTCAATACATTCCAGTCACTCTGTCACATAAAGAGCAACTCCACTGCTTTGCCTTGCTAGCATACTTCCCTATGCTGAGGGTTTACCTGGCATAGTGGACTCTCAGTTCCTTTAGCCTGATAGGGGAGAGATACCAGGGCCCCCTGATTCCGGGTCCTTTCCAGTGGATGCTCCTGTTCCTAGCTCCACCAATTCCTTTCAGCTTCCCTGATGCTCACTTTACTGCTCAACAACTTCTCTCAGCTCTGCCACCACATTGAGCAGGTCCTCCACCTATTTGAACTGCACACAGCATTTCTCATAACCTTACCCACTGCCAGAGACAAACACTGGTACTCACTGCAGCCTGTGACCTGGACAGCAGTATGTTTCTGTGGGAGCTTTGTCTGGGTTCCCACATCAATTTGAGGGACTTTTGGAGCCACAACATTCTTCCTAGTAGAGACCATAGCTGAGCGCCTACCAAAAGGGTGATGACCACCTGTAAGACTTGTCAGCTGGGAGGACTTCAGTAGTCCCCCATGTTGTCTATCCTTCCTACACCCTGCTATATCACCTGCAGGGTGAAGCACGCTTAAGAGTGGTTGAACCTACCTAATAAGCAGAGGCTCAGCACTCTGCCCTAGCAGCTGGCTGCAGCACTCACGAGGGCACACATTGGTGCTGTGTTCTCACACTGTACCTTAAGCTGCCCTCCTGTAGGCTTCTTATAGCCCAGTGACCTGATCAACAGTGGGTGGTGCTGCCTCTGCCCATGCTAGTCAGCAACTCTGCACCAAAGCTGCTGGCCCCTGGCACAGGCAAAGTGCTTTTCCTAGCATCAAAAAGCCCCAAAAGAGCTTTTGTCAGTCCTTTTGCCCCAGATCCCTTCCCCTGAGGAGTCTTACCTGTCCTGAAGCTGGTCTCCATGCAAGTGAAGATTTTCAAATACTTTTTGTTATGACCCTAGTAATCTTTTTCTTAATGTAATAAACCATATATATCTATATATTGTGAAGGTTAGGTTGGGCTGGACATCACTCAAGAGTGATATGTTTGAGAATACAAATACATTTGCATGAAGATCAGTGAAACAATATGAAATACTTGGTGGAATTTGAGGGCTTTGACAATACTCCTGAAACCCACAGTGGTTGGAACAAAATCTAGGGAGTATTACATCTCTACTTGGTTCTTAAGAAACCTAACAATATATGTAGTTCTTCAATATGTTTTTTCCTCAATTGAGCATATTGTCCACAAGCCCATACTAGAAGTTTATGCTTTCAGTAATCCTTCGCTGAATGAGGTTTTTAAATCTCTGTTAGGTTTATATCTTCTTGACACCTGAAGAAAGATTATAGCTCAGAAGAAAGAAGGTGGAAGTGGGTTCATCAACATTTTACATTTGATTTTCACAATGCTGTAAGGTACTTTGCAGTGCCAGAGGCACGAAAGAGTAAGATTACTGGTCCTTGTCCCACTTGCTGACTACACTTTTACATCTGTCTTACAGTAGTTGGGGGGGTGTGGAAGAAAATACACCCAAGGACTATTTTGCTGGTGTAGTCATAATAAGAGCAGTAATTTAAAATAGGACAGTGTTCACCAGCTCCTGAGGACATCCATTGTACTCATTTAGGGCTGCTCAACTGCATGGCAAGGGGGAGATAGATGCCATCTTTAGTTTCTCTCTATAAGCTAATTGTGCTGTTTCCTAGTGTTATCTGGCTGCTTCTGTAGTTCAGAGATCTAGGCTTTGTACATGACCTGTGAAGCATCTTGGGATACTGAGCCACAGTAAAAGAGGTTAAATAGATAACTGGCTAAAGAAAGTAATGACAATGTGGCTTTGTATTTCCTTTTCTGACTCCTTTATATTACCATATTTAAGTTAGCAGACACAAAATGCAATATGCTATTGTGCTGTGAAAATCATCTTTCTATGATCTCTTGCCAGAGCATATTTTAAAGTAGGTTAAAATGCTAGTGCAGTGTGGGCCCAAGAAAGCATATTGCCTAACTAGTGACGGGCTTCTTCTTCACTCTTCCCCCCCTTCTTTATCTAGAAGTGCCATCTTCACCTCTTCAAGCATCATCTAAGCCTGTCTGCTCATTCCTACTCAAAACAGAGGTTGCTAGTAACGTGATGTCTCCTGTCCTCTACCTGCACTGCCATATGGTTATGTCAACACTACAATTGTATCTGTATCGAAATATGTTCTGAATTCCACAAGTGCAATGGTGTAGAGCAGTTTCCACCCAGTATATGTAAAGTGTAAAATCTTGTGCTAGCTAGTCTCCAGCTGTTCCTAGTTTCTCTTTCTGAATGAACGACCTGGTCCATTCTGGTACAGATCCTGCCTGTGAAGTAGTCTCTATAGAATGTAAGAGATCAAGGGCTGTACTCTGCTTGATAATACTGAACTAAAAATGCTAGAAGTACAAAACCTGTAATTTGTAGAAATTTACTTGGGTTGGTTTAGTTTTCTCCAGTGGACTTTCAAGTCTCTGAGATATATTGGAGCTTTGGTACAGGACCTCATTTTTCCTTCTGAACAGCATTTGTCTGACTCTTTCCATGTGGTCTGTGAATACATGATGTATTTCAGATATTAGTCTTATCAGTCTGACAGTTCAATAAATGCTTCAGTTTAAACATGTTAAGAGAGTTTTAAGGTCATGAACAAAAAGGTGCTGGCGTGACTTCAAGTATCTGAAATCCATCTGTTTAGGTTCCCCCAGGACACGCAGGCAAACAACCATCTCTCTTCTGTAACCACCACACCGTTCTGCATAGTTGAGTATCTTCACCAGGGTTCTCATCTGAAAGCTTCAGCTGACAAAGAAAACATATTTCTGCAAAGGGAAGGAATTGTGTGGAAATAGCTGAATCTATCCCGTAGAGCTGCACCTTGAAACATATGGTGTCTTAGTCAAATGTATGATTTTGGAGATGTCCACTTTGAAGCTCCTTTCAGCAATGTAATTCATTTAGTAAAAACCTTTAATTGATCCCAATGACACAAGTGTCTGCTCAGCAAGTTTGCTGACGACACCAAGCTGGGAGGCTTGGCTGATACGGCTGAAGGCTGNGGGACAGGCTCTTTTCACTTGCTCCCTGTGATAGGACAAGGAGCAATGGGTGTAAGTTGCAGCAGAGGAGGTTCTGCCTCAACACAAGGGGGAACTTCTTTGCTGTGAGGGTCACAGAGCACTGGAACAGACTCTCCAGGGAGGTGGTGGAGTCTCCTTCTCTGGGGACTTTCAAGGTTCCTCTGTGATCTGTGTTAGATAGTTTTGTCCTGCTCCAGCAGGGGGGTTGGACTCGATGATCTCTTTGGGTCCCTTCCAACCCCTAACATCCTATGATCCTATGAACTCCTTCTCTTCAGTGTATTATTTAGGAGCCATTTTTGCTAGTCCCCACACAGTTCTACAGGAGCCATAAAAGGAAGGCTGCCCAAGACTTACTGAGACATGGTGAAGGTGTACAAACAGCATTTGTGTGACTCTGTAATGGGTCATAAGTTTTGTTTCTCAAAGAGCTACTGATTATGTTATAAAAAATCCTTGCTTGCTGAAGTTTTCTACACTTTTTCAGATTTGAAATTGAGTTTTGCTCCTTAGCAGATTAAAGATAGCACTTTGATTAATAGTCACTATTTTGAAATGTTTCTATTTCAACAAATCAGTATATTTTAAGTACATGTAATTACCTTGAATATATTATTTTAATTTTAAACTAAATACATCTCTTTACAGTATTTCAGAATACTATAAGGAGAAAAAAACCCCTCACCTAAATGCCCTCAAAACTAATAGGAATTTCTTTTCTGGAAACTATACACATCTTTGAAACTGTCATGTTTAGGATGTCAGCCACAATGCCTAAGTAACACATTGTTTCGTGCAAGAAAACAGTAAGATTTGAGAAGGTAGTTTTTACCTCAGAAGTGTAGGTATCACAGTGTAAGCAAGCACTCAACCCCTTAGAAAATTCACAGACTGGTAGTTCAGTCCTGTTGTGATTTCAGTCCCATGGACTTGAGGAATATTTGTATTGCATGCAGATCACCCTGTACCATCAGAGCTTTGCCAATACACTCGGGCTGTACAGAGCGATGCTTAGCCATCCCCTGCTGGATCTCCATACTGCCTTATACAAACTTCAGCACAGTGGATCTGTACTTGCAGGAGGTGGCTACATCTTGTGACAGTTGTTAATGCAACCCCAGGGGAGGCTGAGAGTCCTACTGAAGATTTGGCTTTAACATTTAATGACACAAGAACATTCCTCCTGGAGTATCAATAATGTGCTTAGTCCAGCTTAGCCATATGATCTACTGTACTGTTGTGGGATTAGCTAATCAATCCTGAAATACACAAGACAGTGTAAAACAGGGTTCATATAGAACGGCTGACACACCTGATGCTGTTATCTCTTTGAATTCACAACAAGCAGAATATATTTAGAAAGAAGTCAATGTCTTTTTAAAAGAAACACACACACATATGTGACAAAGCACTGCTTTTGCAGTTCCATGAGTTAAGATATAGCCATGGCAGCCTGTTAAGCCTTGTGTTTCAGTGTCCAGAGGTTATGACTTTGGTGAAGAGATTATACAGTCTTAGTCTATCATTAGATTGCATTGGGAGCCATGAAGAGCCATTTACTTTCCTTAAAAACATTACTCAGAAATATCAGATATCAAACAAGTCCCACTGCTATTCAATTCTCACACTTTACAGCAAATTACGTAGCTAAAATGGGGTTAAGGCTGTGAAGCAATGATGTGTGGAAATTAAGATTTTTCTTCTTGTTCACATGTACAGCCTGTGAAAAGCCTCAGCAGAAGTTTCAGATCTATTGGGGCTTGGTTCAGAGCTTTGCACAGTGATTGTCCATCTGTAAATGCACTGCACTACAAGCACAGTATGTCATATGTAAGCCATACCGGTGGGTGCATGCAGGTCACGACTTGCCTGGCACCTCTTTTAAATGGGCAGGGTGCACCCAGCATTGTTTTCAGCTGGTCTTCTAACAGGATCCTGATGATAACAATAAAAAGCTTTACTTGCCCTTGTGTAGCAAGTAAATGAAGCCCCAGAAATTTTATGCATTCACCTAATTACCTACTATTTCTCTTTTTTTTTCTCCATTAAAGAACAAATTGATGGTGGCACCTGAGTCTGACAAACTCCATTTTAAATAGATGACTGATCTAGAGTAGCAAGCAAAATTATTCCATTAAGGACATACTTCATTGTCTATTTTAGAAGAAGCTGCATTAAAGGGAATCTGTATGAAAAAAAAGAACATGAATTGATATCTACAGAAATTATTTCAACAAGCAAAGACAAATGTTTTCCTAGTATGGTTTGTGCTGAGCTTCTGACATACCTGTATTTATATTCAGTGAAGTTCTTAAAAAAAAAAAAAAAGGCTCTAAAGGTACAGACTTGGAAAGTAGTCCTCTGAGATTTGATGCTTTAAAACCAGTGGTTAA
This sequence comes from Rhinopomastus cyanomelas, assembly GCA_013400115.1. Taxonomy (NCBI): domain Eukaryota; kingdom Metazoa; phylum Chordata; class Aves; order Bucerotiformes; family Rhinopomastidae; genus Rhinopomastus; species Rhinopomastus cyanomelas. The sequence goes on along the minus strand of VXBP01008935.1, from coordinate 11,287 downwards.
AGTTAGTATTCTGAAGCCATAAGGCCATAATGTGTGTGTCTGAATAGCTGCTGTTATTGGAACATACTTGGTATAACGTGTAAAAGTAAATTCAGAAGCTCTATTATAAATTCTGAAAGTAAATAGAGTTTTATTAGATTCTTTTGATATGGTCACATTTTAATATTAAGAAACTGGACATGAAAATTAGTTAGAAAATAACGTTTAATTCAGGGTATACAGGGCAGTAACACTCCCTTCCTCCCAAAACAACTGGACAAGTCAGATGTGGCAATGCTTTTCTGTATGCAAATGACATTTTCAGAAGCCTGATAGCATTAGAGTTTATTATTATTATTAAACACAAATATTTTTAAACACTTGAGCTTAGTTGTCATTTATGAACGCCTCAGAAAATAAAACCACTCAGAGACTAAGTGGATTTTGAAAAGGTTTACATTTCTATACACAAGGGTAAATATTTTCAAGTTAAATTATTAAGTGGATCTATAACAAATACCACTTACAATGACAAATTAAACTACACTTCAACCTAGAAACATTTATTTCACCAGAAGTGTTTTCATCTAAATCATTTTATTTATGAGGGGAAAAAAAAAAAAAGACTAGGAAGGGTTCAGATGTTGAGACATACCATGATTTTCTTCTTTCTNAGCCATACCGGTGGGTGCATGCAGGTCACGACTTGCCTGGCACCTCTTTTAAATGGGCAGGGTGCACCCAGCATTGTTTTCAGCTGGTCTTCTAACAGGATCCTGATGATAACAATAAAAAGCTTTACTTGCCCTTGTGTAGCAAGTAAATGAAGCCCCAGAAATTTTATGCATTCACCTAATTACCTACTATTTCTCTTTTTTTTTCTCCATTAAAGAACAAATTGATGGTGGCACCTGAGTCTGACAAACTCCATTTTAAATAGATGACTGATCTAGAGTAGCACGCAAAATGATTCCATTAAGGACATACTTCATTGTCTATTTTAGAAGAAGCTGCATTAAAGGGAATCTGTATGAAAAAAAAGAACATGAATTGATATCTACAGAAATTATTTCAACAAGCAAAGACAAATGTTTTCCTAGTATGGTTTGTGCTGAGCTTCTGACATACCTGTATTTATATTCAGTGAAGTTCTTAAAAAAAAAAAAAAAGGCTCTAAAGGTACAGACTTGGAAAGTAGTCCTCTGAGATTTGATGCTTTAAAACCAGTGGTTAAAGTTAGTATTCTGAAGCCATAAGGCCATAATGTGTGTGTCTGAATAGCTGCTGTTATTGGAACATACTTGGTATAACGTGTAAAAGTAAATTCAGAAGCTCTATTATAAATTCTGACAGTAAATAGAGTTTTATTAGATTCTTTTGATATGGTCACATTTAATATTAAGAAACTGGACATGAAAATTAGTTAGAAAATAACGTTTAATTCAGGGTATACAGGGCAGTAACACTCCCTTCCTCCCAAAACAACTGGACAAGTCAGATGTGGCAATGCTTTTCTGTATGCAAATGACATTTTCAGAAGCCTGATAGCATTAGAGTTTATTATTATTATTAAACACAAATATTTTTAAACACTTGAGCTTAGTTGTCATTTATGAACGCCTCAGAAAATAAAACCACTCAGAGACTAAGTGGATTTTGAAAAGGTTTACATTTCTATACACAAGGGTAAATATTTTCAAGTTAAATTATTAAGTGGATCTATAACAAATACCACTTACAATGACAAATTAAACTACACTTCAACCTAGAAACATTTATTTCACCAGAAGTGTTTTCATCTAAATCATTTTATTTATGAGGGGGAAAAAAAAAAAAAAACTAGGAAGGGTTCAGGTGTTGAGACATACCATGATTTTCTTCTTTCTAACACAAGACACAAAGACTTGGCCAACTCCGTGTTTACACAGTCACATTTTATGGTTTGATTTACTATGAAAATGGAAGAGCCACAGGCTAAATCAGGCAATAAGTAGATACAAAGAAAGGAAGAAAAATCTGTGATTTAAAACCAATGTCAGATGTACTGTGAGTCCCTTCTCTGACAAACCTTCTGGACATGGGAAATTCTGACTATAAATGCTACCAGAATAATTATGAGGACAATGGTATATAGAATCCCCAATTTTAAAGCCATCTTCCACTGAGTGCAGGTACCAGGTGTGAGACCCTGTAAAATGAATTTGGAAGCTTTTTATGGTTTTGCTTAGATAACAAGCCAAAGCCCTCCTAAATCCTGTCTTCAGTAAATTGCAAAGGTTGCAGCTGAGGACTCAGCGGTGAAACTGCTTGCAGCTGATATAATCGGTGGGAGGTTTATAACAAGCCATTTAAAGTAGAGGAGAGACTGGAGAAAGACAAGTGCATTGCTGCTCTGATCACTGATCTATGGCTCTTTATGCAGGCACACCCTGCTTCCCTGAATGTTAACACAAAGAGGAGGAAACACTGTAGAAGACCTTCATACAATCTGGAAAGTGACACTTTTATAGCAAGAAATATGAAAGTGAGATTCTGAATGCAGACAGAAGCTGCTGGCTACCTGGGGAAATACAGAGGCTGAAACACTACTGAGCCTTGCACATTATTCAGGAGTTGTCCAGAGACTTCTGGATAAGCTCTGGAAACAGAATCAGTGCAAAGGATTGCCAAGACATGAAACCACTAAATGGCACAGAGAGTTGTATTGACCTCATGTTTTGCTTTGGCAAACAAAACCAATCACCAAATCTGAGGATCCTGCCCTGTTAGCTGACTGTTCTCACTCAGGACTTTTTACTTCAATTTATTCAGTAGAGTTTCTGCAATTTTATTCTTCTAGCCAGCTGAGGCAAAGCAGTTCTTTCTTATTCCTGAAAGACAAGATTGGAAACCGCAGTGCTGAACCCTTAGAAAGTAGGGTAGTGCCCATCTGTTGCACTCTGAACACCTCCTCAGCTTGGTGTCACACAGCCCTGGAAGCTCCAATAATTGCAGCTCATTTGTTGCTAATGAGAAGTCATTTCAAAGGTGTGACAGTCTCAGAGAGGGTGGTTGAAGGGAGATCAGATTCTTATGCAAGTGTCATCTTTTCCAAATATCCTTGAAGCTGTGACTACCTGTGAGGATGGCTGTGGTGAGGTGAAGCTTTTCCTGCCTTTAACTGCTTGGGCTTGCACTGAGTGACTATGATCAGATTTCCAAATTAAGGCATTCAAAGCAGCATTTAAACACCTCTGCTCTGGGATAGACCCACTGCTTTTACTAGCTCGTCAGTTTTCACTCAGGCAAAAGTTCCATTGACCTTGAGGGCAGCTTTGCTGAGCAGCAGGATGAACACGGAGGTAACTTCCATCTCTATTAATGCTGCAAGGCTGACAGAATAGCTCCTTCACATTCCCTTCAATTACACCAAAGTGTGTAAAAAGAAGAGTTTAATTTCTTTGACACGCACTGCTTCAGCTGCTGGCCTGACAAGTTGTTTCTCAATGAAGCTCTCTAAAAATACTATTGATTTTGGCAGAATGGCTAACATGAGCTCCTCTCTGCTTCTTATCATCTTTGATAGTCAGATTGGCTTTGGAATCACAGGGTTTTCACTGGCAATTTCAATAATGGGCACTGCTCGTTTCACAGTTTAGGTCCAATTTTGTTTTGTCAAAGGATACAACTGTCCTCTTTTGCCACTTCAGATAAGGGAAGTCTCATTGCCTTGCCATCTTCAGCTGCTCCAGTGAATTATGGCTGGTGTCATTTTTTGACATTGTTCTATACGTAAAGAGACTCTGTGCCCAGATGTGGCTCCCATATCTGAAGAGCAAAGGAGAATTCATTGCTCACTATCTCATAAAAGTCTTTTATCTCTAGTAGAACAAGGACAGATAAAAAATTACTATCTACTCTTTCATGTGTTTTAAGTTTTGATGTCCTTGCAGAGGTGCAGTTACTTTTGTGAGACTACCAAAGCTGACATATCCTGCAAGAATAGAGGACAGGACTGGACCGCTCATCTGACATCTTTGTGTAAACATGTAGCAGTGACAAATGATGGAATCTGAGTATGATTTTGTGATTGGGATTTGTTCTATTTTATATTCTCTTTACAGAATGTCTTTTATCACTGTAAAAGGAGAGAGAGTTTACTGAGAAATGCTCTGCAGTACAAGACTGAGTGATCTATGTGCTCCTCAGCAGAGGTTTCCTGTGGGTTCACTCAGATGAGAGTGGTGTCCTCTTCTGTAGAAACCAACTGTCTTCCTCTCTTACATTTTTCCAGTAGAATGACAGATTTGGCATCATGATGGACACAGGTTCCAGAAAGAGAAGCAGCAGCAAAAGACAGCAGGACCATCATCTCAGATTCGTATAATCTAAGAAGTTGAGTAGTCTTGTCATCTATCTCTGAGTATGAGTAAGGATGGAAGAACACGGATCTTTGGTACTAGTAAGCTACAACAGTGTGAAGAAATATTGCTCTTTAACTTTCAGTCTTTAGTTCAACTTGTAGGAGCTCAGCTGGGTATCTCAAATTGTCAGTTATCAGAACACATGCTGGCTGGTTGGTAGGCACGTGTGACTCAAAGCAATGGCAATAGGCATAAACCTATGCAAATCCTCCACTCTACAGATGAGACCTGAAGTCCATGTAGTCTTAAACTAAATTAAACACTCTGTAAGGACAATGGGTCTGCATTTTTTATAACTCCTTGATATACTTAACATGGCATTTATCTCTTGTCTTTATTCTGATTTTGTAGCTCATTTATTTCACAGGAAGTCAAGTAATTTGTGAAGTATTAATCAGCCTCAGATGGAGCTGGAGAATGGCACACTGGGGAGCAGTGATGGTGTCTTGCCCTCCTGGCAAACCCTACCTGAACCAGTCTGCCACGCGTAATCTGCCGTACTTTTAACTGAGTGAGTAACAAAAAGTGGCGTTAGTGTTTTATTGAACAAAGACTCCGCTTTCACTAACTCTCATTACGGTTTGATTTATTGATGAGCACATCGGAGCGCTTTCCAAGGACAAGACAGCAAACTCTACAGGAGCCACGATAGCATTAGTGTTTAACAGACTGCAAACAACATACAGCAGCAACGTTCCAGTAACAATACTCTTCAGCTATAAAGCAGCAGCACGGTGAGCAACGGGTTACGGTACAGGAATGAGCAGATAAAGCACTTTTGTGGTTTTAGGAGCGTGTGGGGTCGTAGGGTGGATGTAACATTTCCATTTATTCTGACTTTTTAATTTTGAACATACTATGAAACTGTTGTATATTGTAGCACATCTGCAGCCACTTAGAACTTTATGGCTGCAATTACTTTTCATTCCTTAGATATCTCTCTCTTCAGTACAACAGTGGCGATACAGCCAAGATCACCTTGTTTATAGCTGCTATTAATATGATGAAGACTGTAGGAATTCTGGGTCTGATGCCAGTAGTGCACGTGTCATGGCTATTTACTTCCAGTGCTTCCAGTATTGTGTATATTCCCAGTACTGTATCTGCTTTGGGTGTAACTTCAAAGTCACTTTGTTTATCCCACAAAAAGGCACTGATAGTTTTTGAAGAATGCATTAAAATATACATCAAATTAAACATTTTATACATTGTTTTGTAAAGCCTTCTTTCTAACACAGAATGACATAAGAGCAAATGTAAAAGGATAAATTAATTACATTATTTACAACATTCCACGCCAGGTGTTAGACACTGTAATGGGTGCCTCCTTCTGCAGAGATTCCATGAATTGCAGGATGAACTTTTTTGATAATAACCTTTTGCATTTACTCTTTACTACTCGTTTGTAAGCTATTAATGGGTATATGAAGGAAAAAAGTAGCCCCATAAGAATCTGCTTTGGAAAAGATAATCTGAGATCATCTAAGTTCATTTGCCATTAGTGTGGAATTGTTCTCTGTAGCATAGTTTAAGGAGCTTTATTCAGTCTAATGTTAAGTAACTCAAGCACAGAATTATTTTTCTGTTTCTCCACAGGTCCCACCACTAACTATTAGATCTCAGTTCATTTCCCTGTTATTAGAAAAGTCAAGTCAAATTCTATTTACTTGTAGTGTGTGTACATACATACACACAAACAAATGCACAACCCCTCTTCTGTTTGCTGTAATGATGAGAATAATGAAGTTGAGGCCTTATTTCTATTTGAAAATGGAATTTATTTTAAATTATAATTCATTACGTGCAGGTATTCTTCCATCCAATTTCTGAGAAATATTCGATGACTAACACAAACATTGCATGACAGCGTAGAAGTTTCTGGCTTTAGAACCGCTAGGTTCTCATAACAAACAGATGTCTCTGCAATAACAGACTCTAAAATACCTCCATCTACAAAGAAACACTATACATCCAACGGGGAAAAGGTGAGAAGAGTAAGAAAGAGCTTGTTCTGTGCTGCCCTACAGTAGAAAATCTCTTTCCAGACTGCTTCCAAGAGACTAGCATAAGAATATACTCTCCAATAACTCTTCTAATTATAACAATCATAATAATGGAAGTCTATGGTCCAATCTTATTTAGTCATTGTTTGACTATATCACCTCTGTGAATGATTCACTTCTCTGTGAATCACGTTTGCTTCCTAACTGCCTTTTGTTAACAGACAGATCAGTGGTTTGGTAAACGGATCTTGTTGATTTGGTCTGGGATCTGGTGAGGAAAAAGACAGCCTGTCCTCCTTAAGAACAAGATGATCAACATGACTGTCAGGTCCTCAAGGCTTCTGGAAAAAAACAAGGAAGATATCCAGCCCAGGTATTCACCCCAGATTTTAGTTAACGTTTCATCTTTTAATGAAACCAAGTAAGAATTTTTAATCTTCATTTTCTTCCAAACTATTTTTAGTGAGTGGGGAGGGAATTAACACACCTAGCACTGCTAAGAGATCTAGAGACCTATGCTGTATATATACATACATACTATAGAATATATAAATCTATATTTGTACGCATGCACTATAGAAACACCAGTTTGCTGACTTACACAGTACAATAAATGAGCGTTAACTCTTAGGGGGTGGAGGACAACAGTACAATCCAGTTTAACGAGCACATAAACATCTTTTTAAATTGTTTTAAAGATCATCTTCAGGCTTTTTTTTCTCCTTGTGGTTTTGCAAAAACACTCCATATTATTCTTGGCAATCCTTCCAATTACGTTGCATGATGCAACACCTTCCACTTGTGCCAGCAACCAGCTAGTTTGGGAAAAGAGCAGGTTGAGTTTTGTACCAAAGCACCAGCAAAGTCAAATGGAATTTTCTGGGAAGCCTGACAGTACAGCAGAGCTCACTCTGAAAGTGAAAAAGCACTCACGAGTAAAATAAAACATTACTGAAGTTTCAGGTTAATGGTTAATGATCACAGAGTTCTTTGCAGGCAATTACCAGCCTTTTTAAAGCTCCTTCTGTGGCTGTTGAACGGGCCCTGGGAATTTCCTGTACTACTGATACCATTTTACCAAGCGATCAGTTTGCCTACAACTCAAAAGGCAAAGTTGAAGATTCTCCCACGGTGTTGTGTCACAGTCCCTCACCTGCACATGACTTCAGTGTTTACAGTAAAGGGGAGTATCTGAGAATGATGATATGAGCTCAGAGACTAGGATCTCTAAACAAGTTTAAAATGTATGTGGGTCTGGTAAAACAAATCGCGTATTTATATTCATTACTTTTTGGGAGTGTGTACTTCTCTACATGTAATAGTAAGCACAAAGCTTTTTAGGAATTGACACTAAGAGAAGACAACAAAAATTACCCCTGTCTTGAAGACTTTATGATGGAAAATTTGGGCAGTGGAAAAAAATGCGATGCTTTCTCTGCACATGAATTGAGATCCAGAATGAGCAATAACTCAGCCAAGCTGACAAGAAGCCTTCAGTAATGGTGCATCATAGCCTTTCACACGAGTGTTGTGGCAGCCAAACATCACACGGTGCCTCAGCAGCATGAAACAGAGACCTGTGCTACCCTAAGAAGAAAAATTAGCTCTAATCCAACCAAAATTAGGACTAGGAGCTGTGTGCAGCTGATTGTAATCCTTCCAGCCTATCCAAGAATGTTTTAATTGCCAAACTGTCCACACTGCTCCCAGAATTCTAGCACACACCCCCAAATTACACAGAAAGAATTAGAATTTCATTCTAATTGCTTATCAGGGGAAAAAAGTATATCCATCTGTTCAGCTGAGGGCAAGAGCAACTCAACGCAACAGCCACACTACTTTTTTGGTTGTCAGGAGAAATAGAAATTACCAGGAAAAAATTTAATTCATTCTAAAAGGACTATCTGAAATCAGCCAGACCACCTAAAAGGACTCCGCTTGCTGAAGAGCCTGCAAAGTATCAGAGGTGTTACTTGGTGAAGACTGAATGTCTTTGTGTCTGTGTTTTGTCCAACAGATCACGCCTCAGCTGTCTCAAAAAAGACTACATCTTAAAATGCAATCAATTTGGAACTTTTGCACATACAAAAGGTGAGAGAGACAAGAAAATATATAAAATATTACATGTAAAAATATTCAAAGGATAACTAAAACAATTCTGGTCACCAGCCCTGGATAGCAGATATGAAAACAACAATTTATCTCCTGAATTTTTTGCAAATAAGAGATATTTAATTACAAGTTGACATACAATTTGTAAGCAAAATTTCCCAACATATATTCAGTGCATTTGAAAACAGGCATATCATCACTAAAGACTGAATGCTAGGAAAATCTTCTGTGATTCTGTGAACATTAGGGATTGGAAGGGACCTCGAAAGATCATCTAGTTCAATCCCCTGCCACAGTAGGATCACCTAGATCAAGTTACATAGGAACATAATGCTAGGTTTGTTTTTCTACATCAGCAAAATACTGAAGCATTTAACTGCAATCATAGACCTAAATGCTTATTATAGGAATTTACAGCTTTCAAAACTATGTCTAAAAACTAAATCAATTACATTATTCAGATTATGGCATTTCTAATGCCTGGTTTCTTAACTTTTTTATTCATCTATAAATTCTTTCATATTTCATTTGCATCCTGAAAAGCAAAACAATGTTACTTCATTCAAAGCAAGCATAAGGAAGATTTGATTGCAAGGGTATTAAATCAAAAACATGAGCTGACACATTAGGGTGTTCAACATTAACGTCTTAAAAGAAAGAGAAGCATTGTTTTCCCTTATGTGCCTGCTGTTTCATTTTATATGATCCATTAGCTTTCCTTTTCTTGCTTCAGGGTGGATCTCATGAAGAGAACATAGAGTCAGATGACCCATCCACCCATGCATTTTGAATCATTATTTTAAGTGAGAAAATAATGACAGTTTCATAAACATAAGTTTTTACTGTTCAATCATTCCATCCTATTAAAATAAACCCTCTTTGTTGTGATCTAATGAGCTACCCGGAATTATTCTTGCCTTTGGAGAAGTTAGGGAATCAATGACTCCATGTAGTTACAGGTTTTTGGGCATGGTCATAAACCACATTAAATTATTCAGTAGTTAGCATAAGGATTTTTTTTTATCAGTAGAAAAATAATGCACTCAGTCTGGTCGTTTGCATTAAATCACACACAATCATTCAGGTTGGAAAAGACTCTTGGGATCATCAAGTCCAACCATCAACCCTACTCTACAAGTTCACCCCTAAACCATATCACCCACCACTACCTCTAAGTGTCTTTTAAACTCATCTAGGGATGATGACTCAACCACCACCCTGGGCAGCTCAGCAATCAACAAAGTAAAATCGGTGAGGAAAGAATGGTCTATACATTTTAAAGTTCTGCTTGAGATGATGCTCAGAAGTATTTTCCCTCTTCAGCACACTCTCAGCACACTCGCTACTGGTTCTTCTCAAAGAAGCAATGGGCAGAGGACAGGTGGCAATCTGAGCAACCAGGCAATTGGAAGCACAGTTTCCAGTTTCTCCTAATTCATGAGGTACTGTTAGTTATTTGTTTGTATCTTTGTACGTGTGCTTCCCAGCTATAAAACAGTCCTTCAATCCTGCAATGTTATTAAAGCCAACTGTTTTATCTTTAAAAAGGCAAAGTGTATTGTTTCTTATCTCTTATTCATTCTTCTTTTTCACTTGTTTTTAATATCTGTCCCCTAATTAAGTCTCACAAAGATGTATGAGCAACTAGCACAATAAAACCTGCACAGGCCAGTGAGCATGGCTTGACCCCACATCCATTGTGGAATAAGTTCCATTAATACCAGTATGCAACAGACTCTATCAGTAGCATGACGTCTGAGAAAGCAGCAAATTGAACTAGAGCTTGAAAAGTACTTACAAGCACACTTGTTTTGCACATTCTTGTGATTAGTAAACGTAATGTATTTGTACAGCATGGAAACCAGTTGTAAGCTATTTACCAACAGAACAAAAGACATTTACAATATGCACAGAAATGATCTGGTTTTGCTTGCTAAAGCACCGAGTTCTTATTGCCAGGGGAAGACCATTCCACAGGTGCATGGTAATGTATTTTCTACAGTTCAGTTTTTGAAGTGTTAACACCGATTGTATTAGTTTTCTGATGCAAATCTGGTTTGCAACAAATGCCTAATGGAATCCAGTATCAAGCCACATTTCCCATTAAATTTTAAGTACGTCTCTCCTCTTTCCAAATACAATACCATGAATACATTGTGACTACATTAGTATGAGTCTTTTTTGATGTTTCTGAATCACTCTGATAACCACTTCAGCTTCTCTTACATAGCACACAGTGACCCTCTCAGAGCCTGTGCTTCATTTTTGTCCTTACATTACAAAGAGTCCCAGAGATCTTTGTGATATGATGACTGCTTGTCTTCTAAAACCTCACCTCTATATATTAGAAGAAGGAGGAGACAAGCTATACATACATAAAGACCAAAAGATGAAATTAGGGAGCTCTGTCTTAGCTACAGGGGGATTTCTAGTGCTTGAGATACACCCTCTGAAAAGTTCCTCTAGGGTTATGGGAAAGACTAGATGAAAAAGAAAAAGAATGAATTTAAATTAAGTTCATAAAAACTTCAAGCTGTGCTATACCAGTTACACCAGATGTTTGATGCATTTGAGCTTATTGAAGATATGATGAATATGAGCTGTAAGAAGAACTTACAGGAGGCAAATTGTCTCAAGGTCAAAACCAGGCACATATCTCCCAGCACAATTCCTTTCATTGTAATGAGGTTTCACTTCCTGATTAACTTAGAAAAATTACAATTCCTTACATTCTTCCAGGAATTTCACTTACATTCTCAGTTGGTAAAGCATGGGACTCTGAATTCCTGG